>KZ825806.1:0-93232 GCA_003184645.1 Aspergillus ellipticus CBS 707.79 | reverse complement strand
CCCTGTGACCTCCGCCAGGCTCCATCGATCGCATCCCTCCATCGGTCGGGTGGCGTCTGCTGCTGCTCTTCCTCTCCCCTCTTCTCCATCCTCCCTTCTGCTGGTGCCCGTTCTTCAGTCCCCCAGTCCACCCAGTCCACCCAGTCAGTCCAATCCGCAACCCGGCCAGCCAAAGCCTAACCGCAGCCCAGGACCAGTCACCACGCACCCTCCCATTCCCACTTTTCCCATTTATCTTCCTTTCCTTTCCTTTCCCGGTCTGACGTATTTCCCACCCCCCCCCTTTGTTGCCTTTGTTGCCCTCTCGCGAGCCAACCTGACCTGCCCTTTTAACTTTACCCAATTCTCCGCCCTTCTTTTACCGCTTCCCGCCCCTCGTCGCTCCAGGCCACTCCTCTTCGTCGCTCCCCTGCATGGATACCCTTTGGCCATGAGCACAGCAGAACATCGCCCCGACCCAACTACTACCAGACCCAGCCCTGCCCCAAGTACTGCGGGCTCGACGGGAACCTCGGGGGCTACTGTGCGCACCGCACCCAACGGACACATGAGTTTCAGACGGTACGTGAGGTTGAGCTTGACTGTTGTTGCTTTTGGCCCCGTTGCCGTTGCGCTCGCGGGGCTGGGGACAGAGGCGCCTGAAGATTCGGCGCAGGCCCCCCGACCGGTGGGAGACGCCGGGGACGAAAGGAGGGTTCAGAATCGGTCGAGATCTTATAGAAGCTAATCTTCTTTATCCAATCGCTTGGTCGAATAGACAACGTGCGTCGCGTGCTTGTGAGGTACGTCTGGCTGTTCCTGCGAGGTCGCGTTTGTGCTGCGAGCCTCGGCACCTCGGCTCATCCGCTGCGTTGCCCTCCTTGGCCGCCCGCGATTATGCGACGCTGGCGACGGGCATCCAGCACCACGCCATCCCACCCTTCCCATTCCCTCCAACGTCGGAATCGCTGTGGCTAACCTTATTTTCTTCGTTCCGGTGAAGACATGCCATGCTAGAAAAGTGAGTCCCCCTGTCTTGCAACAGCCCTATCTGCCCAACTCGCGCTAGCCCGCTCCCCGTTTGCTGTGCGCCCGTAGCCCCCCGTGGCCGAACGACCTTGCTGACCACGCCACCCATCGGCTAGGTGCGCTGCGATGCGGCCAGTCTAGGTGTGCCATGCACCAACTGCGTCGCCTTCTCGATCGAGTGCAAGATCCCGACCCCGAAGCGCAAGAAGAACCAGACCAAGTCGAAGGAACATGACGGGTACGCCTGAATCTCTCGCCCCTGTCACCTTTTCCGATACTGATCATGTTGTCTTGCCGTCCTACCAGGAGCGAGGATCTCGACGAAAAATCGCCGCCCGAGAGCAAGCCAGAGCCCCTGCCAGTAGACACCGGCAAGGATGCCTTCGGTTATCGAAGCAACCAAATGGCAGTCGACGGTATGCCCGCCACAACCCTCACAGAAACACAGGCCGCTCAGCAGGCCTCCCATTCTTCAGCCTATGCACAGTTTATGAAGCCCAAGTTTGCTCGCGCCCCGATAAAGGAGCCAGGAAGGGTGGCATACCTGGGCGAGTCGTCCAACCTGTCGCTCTTGGTCCAGGACCGCCATGGCACCACCGATGTCGTACACTACCCTCTGCCGCCGAATATGGGTGGCACCCCGGCCAGGCTGACGGACCTGGACAGCCTGGAGCTGGAAATCCTTCACCAGCGCGGGGCCTTCCTGCTGCCGCCGAAGCAGCTGTGCGACGAGTTGGTTGACGCCTACTTCAAATGGGTCGCGCCCGTGGTGCCCATCGTCAACCGCAGTCGCTTCCTGCGACAATACCGCGACCCCAAGAACCCGCCGTCGTTGCTTCTCCTGCAGGCGATTCTTCTGGCGGGTTCGAGGGTTTGCACGAACCCGCAGCTTATGGACGCCAACGGTTCAACCACGCCGGCTGCCATGACATTTTACAAACGGGCCAAGGCGCTGTATGATGCCAATTATGAGGATGACCGCGTCACCATTGTTCAGGCACTGGTTCTTCTAGGCTGGTACTGGGAAGGGCCTGAGGGTGAGATACGTCTGCTCAAGGTGTCGATTTCGGGGCTAATGCGTCCTAGATGTGACGAAGAACGTCTTCTACTGGACAAGGGTGGCGATGGTGGTGGCCCAGGGTTCGGGTATGCATCGAAGGTAGGACTGCAGCCCAGAAGCCGTATGAAGCCCCGACTAATATCGCTGCAGCGTCGAGTCCTCCCAACTGAGCAAACCGGACAAGAGGCTATGGAAGCGGATCTGGTGGACTCTGTTCACGCGAGACCGGTCGGTCGCAGTGGCGCTCGGGCGTCCCATTGGCATCAACACGGACGATTCGGATGTCGGCATGTTGACGGAAGATGACTTCGTCGAAGACGAGATCGATATTGCGGCCGAGTACGCGCCCGACCCGGTCCACGTACAGTTCTTCCTTCAATACGTCAAACTCTGCGAGATCATGGGCTTGGTCCTTTCGCAGCAGTACTCCGTTGCTTCAAAGTCCCGGCGTATGAACGCCATGGATCTCACCCACTCCGATATGGCGTTGGCGGACTGGCTCCAAAACTGCCCCAAGGAGGTGTGCTGGCAACGGCAACGGCACCATTTCTGGGCAGCTCTACTTCATGCGAACTATTAGTGAGTCATTCACCAAGCCTTGATGCACCAGTACTGACCGTCAAAGCACGACACTTTGTCTCCTGCACCGAGCACACATGCCGCCCGCTTCTTCCGTCCCGAGTAGTTATCGCGTCGAAGAGATGGCGTATCCGTCGCGTACCATCGCCTTCCAGGCCGCTGGAATGATCACCTCTATTGTGGAGAACCTTCATAATCATCGTGAAATTCGGTATACCCCTGCATTCATGTAAGTGATGGATTTGCAGTGTCTTCGTGCCCTACTCATGCTCTATGCAGTGTCTACAGCTTGTTTTCGGCGTTGATCATGCACGTCTATCAAATGCGATCATCCGTTCCCTCCATCGTGGCTACCTGCCAAGAACGCATCAACATCTGCATGCTGGCTCTCAAAGACGTGTCCAAGGTCTGGCTCGTGGCTAAGATGGTGCACACGTTGTTTGAATCCATTCTCGGAAACAAGGTCCTGGAGGAGCGCCTGCAGAAGGCCGCCGGCAAAAGACATCAGCGAGTACGCCCCGAGACGATGCAGCAGCCGCCACAGCCGACTGTGAGAAGGCCCGAACCTCCGAAGCGCAAATTCGACGACATGGAATTCGGGCTACCGAACGGAGGCCCCACGCCTCCGGTGTCCTACGAGCGGTCCCGTCCGCAGACCCCTGCGGTTACTCCTTCACGCGAGATGCAGCCCGGGTTAAGCGTGCCGCAAGGCTCCCCTCCGGCCCCCGGATTGCCGGGGACCTCTCGCGGGAACACGCGCCCCACGACCCCCTTCAACCAATTCTCTCTCCCTGCCACGCCGCCCGACCTCTTCCTCGTCACGCGAACCTCGCCCAACCTTTCCCCGTCGCTGTGGGAGAACTTCCAGCCCGACCAACTGTTCCCTGATGGCACCGCGTTCTTCCCGGAATTGACCTCTCCGCAGGCAACCACGGTCGACCCGCAACTCCAGGTGCCCCACATACAGACGCACGCTATGGACCAACGGCCCATCATCCCCCCTCCCATGCCAGGACGCGGCAGCATTTCCACGGCCCACGGCAGTCCAGATGTTCTTTCCAGTATGCCTCCCGGGATCGGTCTACCGGGCCAGGCCCCGCAGGTTTTCGGGATGGAAAGCCAACAGCCGTGGCCGATGCAGAACATCGATCCTCCTCTGGGTGCTGCGACCATGGATGCAGCCAGCCAGGACGACAACTGGAGCAGCAGTTCGCGGAGTGGACCGACAGCCCCGACTACCCTCAACGTGGAGGACTGGTATGTTCCGGGCATGAGATTCGGACTAGACCTTGTATGCTAACTTCATCCGCCTAGGTTCCAATTTTTCGGCATTAACGGTAGTTTCGGCGAGCTAGCAACGTAACGGCAATCCTTGTATAGCGATTAAGAATACCATGGGGGGCGATTTGCTTAACGATGTCCGCCATACTGGCAGGCAGGCCATACGGGGGGGGGGGACTTTTGGGTTTCATGTATAAATTATCGATAACCATAAATCCATTGCTCATGATCAGCTATGTCAAGTTTGGTATGTAAGCGGAGTATCTGCAGCAACAACGTATGCTGGACCCGTATCGACAGAGGCCAGTAGCGGGCCAGCAGATACATCGCATCTTCCGTCGACACGTGCAGGCCAAGTACTTCCTTCAGGTCCTGACATATTTCTTTTCCAATATTGCCTCCAATTTCATCATCTTTGGCATAGACATTTCTCTTTTCCAATTTCTTTTCCGACAACAGCATAAACCGTGGGGTTTCCACGCCGTGCTGTTTGCCGTGCAACACCAAGAAAAATTCCCAAAGCAACTCTGTCCTGTCCATACTTAACCAAAGCTTATCAGCCCATTAGTAATTATTACTCAGATACATAAATCATCTAAAACACAAACCCCAGTATTAGACTGCTACATTTATGTCTCCATCAAGATCTTCCACCAAGCTGCTATGTGCATATTAACCCCGTCTGATTAAAGTACGAAGTGTCGATCCTTTTCCACTGCTTTGAATTTGAGATGACAGGTTCCCCTTACAGATATACGGATTATGGTGGCGTGATCTAGCTGTTTTGATTTATGTGGGAAGAAATCGCCGATCGAGGCCGTGTCGTTAATATACCCCGCCCGCGCCCAGCGGGGGATAATAATGGTGGTGCTGGATGGATAATCTGAGAGAAAGCAGACGCGGACAGTCGGACATGCTACCGATTGTCGCCATCTTTGGGTCCGTCGATAGCGGTGATGCTATCCAGCCAAGATTGGTCAACCAGCCCGCACCAGGAGGGCGAATTGGCTTAATCAGCCTTCAGACTTCGAATTGTAGTATATCTTTTGGTGACGTTTGCGACCTAGTCATGCGGTAGAGTTTGTATAGTATTTCCGCCGCTGGAACAGTTCGACTTGCCTCGTACCTTATAGATCGCGTTTAGGATCCACCGTTGCACTGAGTTCACGCGTATGGAGTATTAGTGGTTCTTGGTGGTAGCTTAGCTTGTCTGTGTTTGAGAAGTGGTCTGATCCTGATCTTGCGGTGTCTACGGTGTCATGTTCACCTTTGCGACCATCGAGTCTGAAATCAATAGAACATTGTATGAAGGTTGGCATTTTAACCATCTCGGGGTCTTTGTGTCTGATATGTATGGTACGTCAGGCAGAGAATCTCCCTGGATCCTAATAGTAGCTTGCCGAGGGTTGCAAAAGTGTCTGGATTTGCCGTGCTTCATATAATGGGGTGAATATTCTCAGATCTTGCACAGTGAGTATGTGGGCGATGGAATAGCGTCAAGTTATCAGCGCAAACTAGAGCTTCGCTAGCCCTGCATACTGGCTTGGCTTGAAGCCTTAGACCGCCTATCCAGCTCGTCAAGTAGATCCAGGCCAGGCTTATTCCAGCGTAGCGATCCGTACAGGATTCTTCTTGCGCGCGGTCGACCCAGCAAGGAACTAAGTTAGGGCTGCGCGTCGAAGGCATGCCTGTAGGTTAAGTTATCGTTGACCATTGCTTTTCACGCTGTGGAAGTGATGATGTCTAGGTATATGATCCAGTCAACGTCTTTAGACATGGACGGTCCTTGAAATACACATGGCTGTTGATCTGCCATCGTCTCGATATATATATACTATGTATACTACATATATATATACTATATGGGCCAGAATTAGCTAGTTTTGTTGGTCTTTGGTGGAAGGGTATGACTGCGATTTGCCATTTCTTTTTTGTAATTGGAAGGGTCTAGCCCCGTCCCCCTCCCAATGCTTGGGTCTCGTATATGAAAGGAGGACGGTGAACTGCTTCTCGGGTGGAGTTGCGAATCATACTTGATAAGATCGCGGGGGGGTTTTATGTCCCAGTTTGGTATGGGGTTTGAGACAGCGGGGTTTATAATCCCTAAGAGTAAGTTTGGCTGTGGTGGAGAGTTGTCTAGCGTTGCAACCCTTGGCGATTGGGTGAAGATATCTGATATGATAGGAGAATCGGGGATATTTGGAGAGGAGTAATTATTCAGGATTGAAATTGTTGAAAGGGGGGGAGTTTTATACTGTCTATCAATTGGGTTGGTCTACATTATCGTGCCAGATTCACTGGTAGAAGGGCTCATTTATGAATGAATTGAATGAATTGAATGAATTGAATGAATTGAATGAATTGAATGAATTGAATGAATTGAATGAATTGAATGAATTGAATGAATTGAATGTATGGATTGTATGTTTTGTGGCTCGTGAGAAGTCTGCCTCAGGCCCGCTGAGTCACAGCTTCCCGAACGGGCCTAGTGAATGACGACATCGCGGCCCGGCTGGTTCAGCCAATGACAGGCGCCGGGCTCTGGGGCGGGCTTACCGAGACGGGCAAGATAGGGACCGGCAAAGACTGACGCCGGGGAGTGACTCTTTCTGGGGTTGTTATAATTTCGACCTTCATCCCCTCTGCTCCAGATCCATCCATTCTCCATCCTTTGTTGCCAGCTTTTGGTTCCCATCTGCCATTGTCCTTCATCAATCCTTGGTTCTGCCTCTCGCACCTCCTGTGGTGTCTTGTCTTGCCCCCTCTTCCCGCCCCTTTCATCCCTTCTCACCGTCTCTCCCGCTGTTCCGTCCCCGCAGCGATGTCGGCCGCAGGATCCGGTGGTGATGCGCCTAAGAAGGCCTTCCCTCACGTCGACCTCGAGGGCCACGATCTTCCCCCCTCCCCCGCCCCGTCCAGCCCCCATGCTGGCCGCCGCTATAACATTGCTACCGAGCTCGTATATACCGAGGGCAGTGACCAGTACAACGCCAGCAGCGTTCCCATCTACCAGGTACGGCGAATTATTTCCACGCCCATTGCCCAATTCTCCCGTCTCCCACGCATACCATGTCTCAGGTCATCGCATCGCAATGTAAATCCATGCCAATCGCCGAGCTAATTGCGGTTTCCATAGAGCGCTACCTTCAAGCAGACCTCGGGTGGCGGAGGCGGCGAATATGACTACACTCGCTCCGGAAACCCCACCCGCACACACCTCGAGCGGCACCTCGCCAAGATCATGTCGGCCCAGCGCGCTCTGGTCGTGTCCTCCGGCATGGCCGCGCTGGACGTGATCACCCGCATGCTGCGCCCTGGAGACGAGGTGGTGACCGGCGACGACCTGTACGGCGGAACCCACCGCCTGCTGAAGTACCTGTCGACCAACGGCGGCATCATTGTACACCACGTGGACACCACGGTGCCCGAGAAAGTGCGCGAGGTCCTGACCTCCAAGACCGCGATGGTTCTGCTCGAAACGCCCACCAACCCCCTCATCAAGATCGTCGATATCCCCCAGATTGCTACCGCCGCCCACGAGGCCAACCCCAACTGCGTGGTATCGGTCGACAACACCATGATGTCTCCCCTTCTGCTGAACCCCCTCGAGCTGGGCGCCGATATTGTCTACGAGAGTGGCACCAAGTACCTGTCCGGCCACCACGATCTGATGGCTGGCGTGATCGCTGTCAACGACGCGGGCCTCGGCGACAAGCTGTACTTCACCATCAACTCCTCCGGGTGCGGCCTGTCGCCATTTGACTCGTGGCTGTTGATGCGGGGTGTGAAGACCCTTAAGGTGCGCATGGACCAGCAGCAGACCAATGCCCAGCGCATTGCGGATTTCCTGGAAACCCACGGCTTCAAGGTGCGCTACCCCGGCCTGCGGTCGCACCCGCAGTACGAGCTGCACCACTCCATGGCCCGCGGTTCCGGCGCCGTGCTGTCGTTTGAGACGGGTGATGTGGGCGTGAGTGAGCGGATTGTGGAGAGCGCCAAGCTGTGGGCCATCAGCGTGAGCTTCGGCTGTGTCAACAGCTTGATCAGTATGCCGTGCCGGATGAGCCACGCTAGCATTGACGCGAAGACGCGGGCGGAGCGGGCGATGCCCGAGGACCTGATCCGATTGTGTGTCGGTATCGAAGATGTCGATGACCTGATCGACGACCTGCAGCGTGCGGTAAGTTGTGCCTCTTCTTCAGTCTGTGCGACTCAAGCTAATTGCGAGCAGCTGGTGCAAGCTGGGGCTGTGAATGTCACGTTGGACGATTTCCAGGCGAACCCGTCCAGCTGAGGAGATGCATAATGGTTGATATTTAGTTTGTACTTGGCCTGTTTGTTGGTAATGATTGGGGACCTGGCGTTTGGAGCATTCATGTGTGTAAAATGGGAAGCAATCTAGATCATGCATGATACTGAGTAAGAGTACCGAGCTGGATTTCTGCGTAAATCTAGTCGTTTCCCCTTCCCACTTCCGGTCCGACCTGGCGCCGCTCTCGGCTCACGGAGTGCCCAGGGTGAGAGCTGTAGTCTGTACGGTCAGCCACACCGACAGGTAGTAAGCATGGCGTTATTGGCGGGCTAAAAGTGGGGTTTGATATACCCCAGCCAACTCAATTGCAGTAAACACAACATAAACCACAGACACGATACGGAGTATTCCATGCTACCTACATCACCAACCATCATGGCCACGAACGAGGATGCCCAGTTAAGCGACGCCGTGACCCAAGAGTTTGCCGCCGCCGGCTACCCAGGTTCCTACACCCAAACCATCCTCAACCAACAAGACTGGCTCAAGCAAGCCACCACCGAGAACACCGGTCAAACGTGGATCAAGGTCCACCGAAAGCATCTCCTACCCGACACATTGATAGCATACCGACTTCCGTGGGAGTGGGACGAGGTAAGTCATTCAGCAGTTTGCATTGTAACCCTGGGTTGCGTAAAATATAATGGCGAGTAACACTCGAAGTAGATGGATTCCAACCACCTGATCATCAAACAATGGATCTCGGAAGATTTCCAGGAAGAGCTGTTTGCGCATACCCAGCGGTTGACTTCGAATAGACTTAATGGGCTTATGCCGACACAACTGTGGATCGAGAAGGAAAAGGAGAAGGATAAAATGTATCTTGTAAGGAAGAAGAAGGGCTCGTCAGGGAGGGCGTATATCTTTACCTAGTACGGAGAGGATAAGAGAATTATTCGTCAGTATCTGCTGAGTTTGCTGTAACCAGCCAGCAATCATTGGGATCTGCTCAACTGTGGCTGGTGGTTTCTGTAGACGATCGAATCAGGGCAATAGGTATCCAGGCGACTAAACCCAAAGAGGCAAGGCCCAAGCAGGTCATGTCCAACCACCTCATAACAGCATCCTTCCTCAACTGCCTGTGATCTTATCATCCAGAAGCAATTTTCCGCCGCTTGCTAAATCACCAATGGCGCCATCGGGCTTGGTATCTCGGCTGTTGAATAGAGCAGCAGCTGGTGTGGGTGGATGGACCGAGTCGGGGGTCGATACTGTGCTTCCGCGAGATAATTCCCCGAAACGGCCTACATCAACTTTCTATCCGACAGTCTTTTCAATCGAGGCTACATCCCGAAAGCAGGGCATTTTTGATCACGAGGTGCACGCTCTTCTGAGAATAAAAAGTATCGGTCCAGCAAGTGACACCCAAAAGACTCAACAACTGCGATGGATGTAAGATTGAGATTGCTCCCTCACCCAGCCGATGACATCTATCACCACTAACACCTACCCGTAAAAAAAGGCATATATGCCACGATGACATCGAATTCAAAACTTTTGTTGTAGGTGCATCGCAGGCTCTCGAAGACCTTGCACATGGATACTTACATTTATCGCCGAGCTCATCAGGGGCGCGCTCTCGAGGCCTATGGAATAAGCAAACAGACAGAGGCCGTCGCTCTCTCGAAGCTCCTACATTCTCTCGCATCCCCTCTAGAAGTATCTGCATTCCAGGGGAAATGATTCATCCCAGATCATGCTTCAGTGGACTTTCAACTCCCAGGTCGTTCGGGACAAACCCCCGTCAGTTTTGTGGCGATCCCGTACTTTCTACTGCAAAAGGCGCGAAAGAGAAATGACATCCAGAGGTCAAACTACCATTGGGTTCAGCCGTTGGTCCAGTCTGCTTATCATCTCGATTCATCCATGGCCCGGGAAAACCAACAGGCCATTCGTCGTTTACACGAACACATAGCTGAAATAATTCATATCCCGGAGCTTTGGGTTCTGAATATTGGTGATAGTATGTCTTGGACCCTTTCCTCTCGTCAATCTCAATATAGTCTCGTTTGCGAACCCGTGGGGATATTATGCCTCTGTATCAAGGGTTGTGGATAACAATTATCAGAATTTATCGCCACATGTTCACCCACTCGTCTCCATGATGAGAAAACATCATCGATCAGCACTTGTACGATTGGCGGCCCGTTTCCCCCAACAATCAAAATTACTATGAGCTCTGGGTTTGTCTTCTGTCTGAACCGTGATCATTGCAACGTGTGGTTTGTGAGTTCCTTCGACTTGGTTCTCGATATGTTTGTACAGATGATAGCTAACGGAAACAGAAATTTCTATACCAAGTGCACTGCACTGTAAAATCAGCATTAAACCTCAACCTCGAGCAAAGCAATTGTGTATACAGGCTTCAAAATAATGGTAGCGTCATCGAGGGCCGGCGTTGGCAATCAATGTTGCAGTCTCACCCCTCAACGGAGCCACTACTTATCCTGGCTTCTCTCGAGCAATCTGGGCCTTCTGAAAGACCGCCCACTGCAATTGCCCTTGAAGGAAAGCATCCTTGGCACTTGCCTCACAACGACCCTGCAGATTATCCTAGAGTCAGCACCAAAGTCCTCAGCACAAAGACACTTGATGCGTACAGTCTACCCTACTATTGAGTCTCTCCAAAGCCCGGGGTAAGGCAATTAATTGTTCTACGATGTTGATGCTGGTCATGCAAATATGTTAATAAAATTGCTCTTTTATAGGCACTAGAGACCCTGATTATCGCTCAACACCTTACTGAACTTGATCTAAAGGTTCTTTATGACCACACACGACGGCTGCGTGCCATGGAGAGCGATCTGGGAGATTCATACAAGGAGCCCAAGGACATTGAAGACCCATACTATATGCCACCATCACATGTTCTCAAGGCAGCAAAATCTCAAGTCCACGATCAAAGTTCTCAACAGAAAGGCTCAAGCCAGATACCAGAAAGCGCCACTTTGACCTCAGCAACAGGGACGATGCTGCCCATCTTTAGTTGGTCAGTTAAAGAGGGCCCGGATGACGGGGATCAGTCCGAGTACGGATCTGTGAGAGCGAGCCTTGAGCAAAAAACAAATTCAGTGGAAACCACTACGCCTAGGCAGCGGATGAGGGCTCTTTTGGCCCACATGCACCGCGAACTTCTCTTCGTGTCTGAATTGCGCTCTGCAAAAAATTACAACAATTTGCCACTCAAGACCGAATCGGATGTGAATTTGCAAATCACCACATTGCAGGATACCGACCAAGTGAAGAAGCACCTCTTGGTACTCATTTCCTCCTTTGTGCGTCGTGTTGGTCACATTCTCGATTGTTTTATGGACCGGGACTATGATTGCATTGTTAAGCGAAAGGTTTGGGCAGCAGTGTATGTTATCACTTCGGTAAGTATGCGGGGCATTGTTCAACCTGGCTTCATTTAGCTTACAGATCCTGGCATCCAGACATTTCAGCACCCATCTGCTGATACGCTGTTTTCATTCCACTGTGACATCTTATAAATTCCGCTTCGCGAATTCAGGATTCAGATCGAGGATCTTCACCATGGAAACATCGGGGCGGCAAATTCGTATATTACACATTCCATGGTCAAGGCATTCATCCAGATCGTTCTCCTTCTCGCGGATACATCAGCCACGGCCTCTCAGCACATCGAGAATCTCGACCACGATGGCGAATACTCCAATGAGACAAAAAATGGCAGTGGAACTAAGCGGCATTCGGGGTCGTTGAATTCAGCTCAGACGGTAAGTGAGCCCCCGAATGACCTTCCACAGGAGCCAGATGCTAGAAGTCAAAACATCGACCCGACAGACCCCAGAGATGAGAGGGAAGTCATGGGGGATACAGCATCGGTTGATATGGGCGATCAATCTACAGCAGATATAAAATCATCCAAAGGCTCTGAATCCCCTCGCGACCAGGAGAGTGATTTCTTCCGCCTCCTCAACGACCACATAGATCAAATCTATTCGCATCTCAATCAGGCGCAGCAGGAATGCTGCATGATATCTTGCTCACCAGATGAGGTTGAGGATACTTATAATGGGGTTGACCGTGGGAAAATCATCGCCCTTGTTCTGGATTCTGTTCTAAGAGGGAATTCAACTTGCGAATCAATACCCACATTGGATATCGTGGAGATCTATCTAACGTATACCACCCATCTGGTATATTCACCCCGTGCTCACTGTCCCTTGATAAGCCTCCAGCTAATCCAAGGTATGTGTTTAGCAACTTCAAGCCCGAAATAACCCCTCGAAGAATCTCCTCCTACACCTGAATCTCCTCCAAGAAGAACTCGAGATTATCAAAAGCACTGTCGGAAAACAACTCGACTTGATCAACAGCCTGTGCCGATCCCAAACATCCGATGAAGATGACGAAGGCGATGACATCGAGATCAATGACACCCGAAGCCGGATGGCTTTCGAATGGCTACATTCCGCCACGCCCGATGGCGAGGCAGCGGTCAACACCTCCACGCGAAAAGTCTTGAAGGCGATGCAAGCAGATCTGGAAGAGAAGGTCTTCGTGTTTGAAGAACTGACCAAGCGTGTAGACCGCCTAGAACGACACGTACGTATACCTCTTTGTCAGTTCTATGATCCCCATACTAAGTCCGTCAGATTGTTCAACGGGTCGATATCATCCAGGAGGACCATGGCAAAGCGACCTTGATCTTCACGATCGTGGCCACGATCTTCCTCCCCCTTTCTTTCGTGACCAGCTACTTGGGCATGAACACGGCGGATATTCGGAATATGGGATCCAGCCAGGCCCTGCTTTGGGAGGTTGCGACCCCGTTCACGATGGTGGTGGTGGCGGCTGTTCTGCTGGTGGCGTATAATGCCAGCCGGATCGTGGGATGGTTGCCTCGGGGGGCAGTCTGAGGTTATGTTGGTGTCTGTTTCAGGGATGAGACAGTGTCTGTAGACAGTACTACTAATAAATCTCGGCCGGCATCGGAGCGCGACCCGAGGTGCTGCCGAACCGGGGTCCGTGATTGGTCGGGGCGTTCTCGTGCAGCCGCCAGCCGGGCTTCCGCCGGTTGCCCGATGTGATCTCTCGTTTCGCATCTCACTCTCTCTGTCGTACCTGTCGTGCCTGTCGTGCCTGGCGTGAGGCGACTGAGCGTGGTCGCAATGGGCATCTGATCCGTCGGGCTTCCTTTCCTTTCCTACCCTACTCTGTATTTGTACCGCTGTCCCGACCCGACTGTCCCTTGCCTCTGGATGACGTTGGACCGATCGCTGACATCCCTCGCTCCGGTCAACCGGGTTTGACCTTTGTCTTTCTGACTCGACTCGACTCCATACCATACGCAACGACAATGACTCGAAATGCGCTCTCCCCCGAAGCGCCGCTCGGCATGTCGGCCCTGTCGGAGCGAGCGCTGTCGACGGAATGGAACACCAACCGCCTCGGGATGCGCCTGGGCGTCGACGTCGCCAGCGCGGCCACCGCAGGCGCGCTGACATGTCCGGTCATCACAGTCATCGACCGGTGAGCAGCAGACCAGAGCGATCCGCAGAATCGAACTGACTTCGTCCGATAGTGCGATCATCGAGAAAGCCGCCAAGGGCGTCCCCATCAGCCAGACCATCACCTCGGGCTTCCGATCCATGCTCACGAAACCGGCGGGATTCTTCTTCAGCACGCCATTCCTCCTCATCTACACGCTCTACACCTCCACCTACCTGACCGCGAACACCATCGACACCATAACCTCGACGATGCGCAACCAGTCCTTCGCCACCGTCTTCCCGGGCACCGCCAAATTCATCACCACCACAACCGTGAACATGGGTATCTGCGTGTACAAAGACGCCCGGTTTGCGCGCATCTTCGGCGCAAAGCCTGCCGCATCACAGCCCGCGCCGGCCTCCGCGCCCGCCGCGCCTACACCCTCATCAACACCCCCCGCGGCCTGCCACCCCTCCGGCAACAAAGTCCCCCGACTCTCCTACTCCCTCTTCTGCCTGCGCGACAGCATCACCATCTTCGCCTCCTTCAACATTCCCTCCCTGGTCGCCCCCGCCATCCCCGACTCCATCGCCGCCACTCCGGGCATGAAAGCCGCCCTGGCGCAATTCTCGTGTCCGGCCCTGATGCAGTTCGTCAGCACCCCCATGCATCTGCTCGGTCTAGATCTATATAACCGGCAGCCGCCGGGCGGGTTAGGTTGGCGGGAGCGCGTCTCGCGGATCCGGCGGGACTACGTGCCGAGTTGCTTTGCGCGCATGGGCAAGATCGTTCCTGCGTATGGAGTGGGTGGCGTGGTGAATGTGCGGATGAGAGCGACGTTGATGGAGCGGTTGGAGAAGAACTAGCCTGCACCTCGACTGCCTCGATGCAGCATGCCACAGGATTCTTGGATCGAACACAGCACATGACCCTTAGATTATCGACATGCACATGCACATGCACATGCACCCACCCACACATACACATGAGACTGCCATACCTCACGACTATTTCACTTACATACTAACCACTGATTTATCTCCACTCATAGAGACACGATTCACAAGACGGCGTTTGGGATAGATCTAGAGATGTTCCTAGATGATGATCTGCTTGCTGTTTTTTTTTTTTTTTATTTTCATTTTCATTTTCATTTTCACTTTGATTTTGATTTTGATTTTGATTTCTTTTCATGTCCATTCTGTTCTACTTCGGTATCTTGCCTCCATCCTCGTTCGCGATGTGGCTTATTTGATGATGACCTGACCTGACCTAACCATTAGATCTTCTCATTGCATGGATCGGTTCATTTGTACCTTTCCATTTTGTCTGTCTGTTATCTGTTACCTGTTACTCTGTTCACAGAACTTTCGGTTCATTGACTATCGTCTACTTGGGTAGATTATATTAGAGTAGATGAGATGGATTATGGTCAATTGCATTACTTCTTTTAGAATGATTATCTTAAGTGACAGGTGGTAGAATACTCGGTTCTAGTGAAGAATGGTGTTTGAGAGTGACATATGAATGTATGTAGTATATATTAGTATTATTAGGATTAGAGTTATGATGGTTTGTACTTGCGCACTATATCCAGCTGTAGTCAGACAGAACTGAAAATACACATTATCCAGCTGGGGTATCCATACTATGCATATGCATATCCATCCCTCCATCCATCCATCCATCCATCCTTATTAGATAGATAGATAGAGGGATGGATGGATATATCCCCGAACCAAGAACGACCTTTCCCCTCTTTACTCCAACACACACACACACACACACACACACACACACACACGAAGAGAGAGAGAGAATGCCCACCCTCTCCACAACCCAGATGAGACCAAATCAACTCACCACCTAAACACACACACCCCCCAACCGTTAGCCCCAACAAACAACCACAACAACCCCCAAAAACCAAAAGGAAAAAGGAAAAAAAGGGAACGTACGTAAACGGCTCCGTATGGAGATACACCTCCTCCGCCCCCCCACTCCCACTCCTGTCCCTATCCTTATAGCTGCTAGCAAACACCCGTCCCTGTGCCTGCGCAGCCGCATTCCGCACGTCGGCGATCATGGAGGCTGGGCCGCAGGTGAATATCGCTGTGCGCTTTGGGTTGCTTGTTCCTGATGGCGTAGGGTTAGGGGTTGTAGCTGTGGTGATGATATCAGGGATATTCGGTCGAGTTCCGCTTTGTATTTGTATCTGTAGATTCGTCTTTCCGGTCTGATTCTGCGAGGGGTGGGCTGGGTGTGTTGTTGGGATTAACATTGGTTTTGGGGATAGGGTTGGGTCCGAGTGTTGGCCTGCCGGCGTGATTGTTATTGGTGGGGTAGTCTGCTGCTGTCTTTCCTTTTCTGTATAGGTTTGTGGGAGCGGTGCTGTGGGTGTAGCTGTAGCTGTAGCTGTAGCTGTAGTCGTATCTATACCCATACCCGACTCCGACTCAGTCTCCGATAGGATAGTTTGCAGAGCCGTTCCTGTCCCTATTCCCATTCCCATCCCAGTTCCAACACCCATCCCGATACCAATACCCAAACCTACCTCCGTCCCCACCGTCGTATCCGACACAATCGTCTGGAGGGACTCGGTCGTGGAACTCGGTGTTTGAATTCTCGTTGAAACTGATCTTAATCCTGATCCTGATCCCGCACCGTCTTTCTCCACGGTAGTATCCATAACCCCTCCCACTTTCTCCACAGAATCAGAAACCGGGAGGAGCGCAGACCCCGACCCCAGAGACGAAACCATTGGCACCAGGCCCGAAGTGGAGGTGACATGAACCGCCAGCTCGACATTCACAGGCCTAGCCCTAGCCCACCTCCCGACCCGGGCCCGTATCTCCTTCTCATACCACTCCGCCAGCCCCCTCGACCGCGTCGCAAAGACAATATACACAGACACCACCCCCACCTGCCCACCCGCCTGCCCCCCCGCAGAGACCGGGTTAGTTCCAAGCGTAAGCACCGCCTCCAACACCCCAAACGAGAACCCCCCGCCCGTCCCACCCGTCACAAAAACAAACGTGTCAAACCGTGCCCAGTCCAGCGATCCCGCTACACCACCATACGGCCCCTCAACTAGAACAGTCGAAGAAAAACCGGGGCTCTCCAGCGCAGCGTCACCCAGCCGGGCTGTCAGGCCGCGGCGAGGTTTGACATAGAAAACCATTTCGGAGGAGTGGTCGGGGAGGGAGCAGATCGTGAAGGGGTGGGCGGAAGCGGTGAGGGGGTTTAGGTTTAGGCTGGGGAAGCGTATGAAGATATGCTGGCCTGGACGCCAGGGGATGGTTGTGGGGATGCGGATGAGGATGAGACCGCTGGGGAGGGAGGTGAGGGTGGCGGTGTGTCGGCCGTGGAGGAGGGTGCGGAGCGTGGAGAGGAGGAGGCTGGTTGGGTAGAGGGTTGCGGTGGCGAGGAAGTAGTCCCTGGGATTTTTTTTTTTTTTAGTTGGGGTTGGGATGGTTGGGGGATGGGGGATTGGGGGGGGTACCATGAGGAGAGACGGAAGTCGCAGTGGATGAAGAAGAAGATGAGGAAGATGATGGCCGCGAGGAAGTGCGTGGCTTTGAAGAATTCGTAGAAGCGGTTTCTGGTGTATGTTAGATGGGGTATATGGGAGAGGGGGTTTAGGCGAGAGGGGTTACAGGGAAAGGGGATGGGTACCTGATTGCTGGCAAAGACATCAGGGTGAGATATGTCTGCGGGATCAGTGTGGCCACGCCCGTCCAGTAGGTGACCTCCGTCTTCCACGGCTTGACCATGTCTCCCTTGTGGATGTTATAGACGATGAACGGGAAGGTGTGGACCAGAGCCAGGGCGAACATGGCGTAGCTTGTCCAGTGGTGGAAGACCTGGCTGGTTAGATTTGTCTTGGGCCAGGATGTGGCGGACGTACTTGGAGTTTTTCATGGGATACCCCCGTCAGGACGGAGATGAGGTTGGCTTTTGCGCTTAGGGCTCTGCGTGGGTTAGTATAGATTATGGCAAGGGTTGAATTACTGACAAGATAAACGGGAGCAGAGCTAGAGCCATCCACCCGCTACGAGTTGCAAGTGGAGGACTGCCTCCATATGAGACTGCCTCGGTGTTGGGCCAGTAGTAGGGCTGGGGCCCAAGGGTCATGACTTCGTTTGTTAGCTGGATCATAGTTATGTCAAGGCGGGTGACAAACCCAGTAAGAAGGCGGCGCCACTCAGAACCAGGAGCACGACTCCCAAGGAGTACGCGCAGTTGAAGCATCGGTAGGTGAGATATCGTCCGACTGCGGTGGACCGTCGCCAGAGGGCGGTCCTCTTCAGGCAGGAAGGGCTGTACTTAGAAATCAAGTGCAGGATGGCAAACACCCCGACCGTTGCACACAAGAAGTAGACAGTGTTCAAAGCATACACATGATCAGCCTGGTACCTGGATGGGTATTAGCATCATACACCATGCCAACTGGCAGAACGTACCAGTATCTCCAATGCCCCTGGCGATAGGCACACTGTCCAGGGGTCAAGCTGCAGTGATCCTCCCGCGAAGAATGCAGCTTGACCGGCTGGTCCAACCACGGCAGTCCCATGTTGTGAGAGTCTTTTGACGGGCTAGGTTATTGTCCCCTGCATGAAAATGATGATTCTGCATCAATTGTCCAGGGACCGCTGTCATCCATGGGAGTCGTGTGTAAGGGTTTGCTCGAACAAAAGGGATGGAAGTGCAACAGGTGCGGATGATGAGTCCGCCCTGGTATTTGCTGTCTTACCATAGAGCAGCAATTGCAGTGCCTGTCCATCTCGCAGGGGTATTGTGGGGTGCGCGCAATTGAGCAGATTGCGAGGAATGTGGCCGCATGCGGGCAGCTGTGAGGAACGCCGTCTCCCACCACACAACCTTATTGATCGGGAGGAAGCCCGAGCCTGTTTCTCCCCACCGAATCCAATTTAGAAGCATGTTTGCGCTGGATCTTGTTCGGAGACTCCGGCTGCGTCTGTGTCCACTAATACGCGTAACCAAGCAGGACCATAACCAAAACAGGATGGTGGAGCAGACAATTAAGTTGGAGAGTATTGATTAAGCAGGTGAAAATCGTCATTGCGTAGCAGTGAGTGAAATACAAAATAAACGAATGCAACGTGAACCCCCCCCATGTCCACGCGACTAGGGCTAGAAGGGCACGGGGATAGCGACAACCGCCCGCCCTCCCTTCTCCGCCTCATCCGCTCTCCACAACAACCCAAACTCGCGCAGCGCCTGGAACCCTCCCCGGATACTGTCGGCCTCGATCCCCTGGGCCCGCAGCACACTCGTCGCCATCCGGGCCGTGTCTCCGTGGTAACACAACACCAACACATGACGCGCTTCCAGCTGATCGACTGCCCTGGCCCGGCTGAACAACGCGTCCAGCTCCAGCCACTGCGACTCCAGCACCTCCGCGTCCGAAAATGGGTTGGGAGTATGCGCGTCGAGACTTTGGAGGGGCAGATTCACTGATCCGGGTAGATGCCACGCTGCGGAGTCTGCCGCGGTCCGCAGGTCCAACACGCAGCACAACGGCCGGAGGGTGAGGTCGCGCACCAGGCTCGGGGACAAGGATCGCGGCAGCTCATAGAAGTGGGTAAACAGAACCACCGGGCTTCGCTCCCAGCTCTCATCATACCGATAGTGATCAACCCGAGTCAGTCTCTCGTTCCGGATTGGGGGGAATTTCTCCGGCCCAAGCTTCTCAAAATACTCGCCGATGTATTGGTACGGCAGGTCGCAGCAGAGGAACACGCAGTGGATCGACTCGTCGGGACCCGCCAGCTGCGACAGCGTGCCTGCATGCCTGCGCTTTTCGAGCATCTGAAAGAGACCTGTCAGACTGAACCCCGATGACGGGCCGCAGACGATGCCCTCCCGACACAGATCCAAGGACAGAGAGAATGAATCGAGCGAGGTGACTTCCTCGATCGCATCCACGGCAGCCTGCCACGGGAACTCCACGGGCTTCAGCAAGGCGAATGGGCGCGGCCCCGGCACCCGGTCTCCTGGCGCAGTACACACTCCCAGTCGGAACACGGATGGCTTGGTCTTTCCGAAGTAGGTCCCCAGTCCGGTCATCGTCCCCGAGGTGCCCATGCCGGCACAAATGACATTAATTTCCGGCAGCTGTCGGAAGATCTGAGGGCCAGTCCAGCGGACGTGCGCCTGCCAGTTGTCTTCGTTGCCGTACTGGTTGGGGTTGACAGTACTGTCCGACTGCATAGCCCTCGCGGTCTGGATGCCCCCGCGCTCATCGTGTGGCTCGGGCTGGGACGGGCCGCCAAACAAGATGATATCGAGGCCAAAGAACTGCATCAGTCGCAGCTTGGCCTCGCTGGTCTTGTTGCTCAGGAACGCGCGCGTGTCATCGATCCCATGCATCACGCGAGCAATCATCGACATGGAGACGACGGTGGATCCCGAGCTGTACTCGACAATTGTCTTCGTCTGGCCCGTGACTCTGTTCTCGAGCATGTTCAGGGCTGTTCGTCAGTCACGCCACGACTCCTGGGAACAGACATACCTGGAAGGGCCTTCACGTTGTTGGCTGGGTGCATGGTCATCATCTTGGCATAGATGCGGACACCCTCATCTCGGTACGGGTTCAGCTGCCGGGGCAGCTCCACCAGGGGCAACGGCGGCTGGCAGTTAGGATCGAAGTACTTCCGGAGCGCATCCGGCCCGAAGTACACGTTGGTTTCGTTCACGGTCCCCATTGTCACTCGAATGAGACTGTTGATGGAGGATGAGAACCTGAGCCGGCGAGGGTCGTATTATAGCCAGCGGGATAGCCTCTTCGTAGACGGGGCAGCATGCATTCGGCGGCGAGACCCACTGAGCTTCATGAATATGCAGCCCCGTTTAGGGATTCATTGCGGTTTGATGGCTTATCGTGGCCATCGAGCCGGATCAGGCTGATGAGGTGACTGATATCCGCGGAATCAGGTCCCTCGTGGTGGACGTGTTAACGAAAGCGGATATGTATCGTGTCGGACACGCCAATGATAGCGTGATAATCGCTACATTGCAGTGTCTAGACCGCGAGACTGGCGACATGAGAGCATTTGAGAAGATTTCCAATCCGTCTAGCCCTAACCGGCGCTGCAACATGTCTGTCTGCGTTTTAGATCCAGTGACATAGATCGTGTTCCTGCAGCTGCATCCTCTCAATCAATGCCAATATCACTTTGACTCCTTCATATCCTTACTCTACTTGTCCACTGCATTTACTACTACACGCAAAATGCCCACAGACGAAGCCAAGCGCCCCGACTCGACCATCTCCAGCCATGCTCTAGAGCAACCCCCAACCACACACCCCTTCAACGAACAAACCAACTACGTCCCCAAACGCACCATCATCACCGTAAGCCCCCACTCCCCCCTTACCATACACCGACTAACAACCCAGATCTTCCTCGCCTGCTCAACGATCGACCTCATCGCCACAATGGACCAAACGACCCTCTCCACCAGTCTACCCACCATCAGCACAGCCCTCCACGCCAACGACCTGACCTCCTGGATATCGAGCAGCTTCTTCCTGTACCTCCCCCAACCCCAAAGCGACCCCAAGGAGCCCCCCAACTAACTCCCCCCTCAGAACCTCAACCCCCACGCAACTTCTCCACGGGCACCTCTCAGACATATTCTCCCGCAAGGCCATCCTCACGATCTCCCTCCTCCTCTTCTTCCTCGGCTCCCTGACCTCCTCTCTCTCCCTCACCGCCACCCAACTAATCCTCTCCCGCGCCCTGACTGGCCTCGGCGGCGGCGGTCTCGCTTCCCTCGCGCAAATGATCGTCAGCGACGTGGTCCCCCTCCGCCAACGCGGAAAATACCAAGGGATATTAGGCGCGGTGGTGGCCATCGCCAACGGCCTCGGTCCTGTGGTCGGCGCGGCGCTAGCATCCTCCTCCCCCTCCTCCTCCTCCTCGTCGTCGTCGGCTGAAAGTGGTAACTGGAGGTGGATTTTCCGACTGAATCTGCTATTAACAGTCATTGCCGCAACAGCAGTATGCTTCTTCATGCCACTCCGGAAAGTGCACGGCGAGTGGAGAGTCAAGCTCCGGGCTGTGGATTTCCTGGGCTGTGGGATGGTGCTAGCAGGTACAGTGGGGGTCGTGCTAGGGGTTAGTTATGCGGGGGTGTATGCGTGGGGGGATGGGAGGGTGGTGGGGTGTCTTGTTGCCGGGGGTGTGTTTTGGGCAGGGTTTGTGGGGTGGGAGTGGAAGGGCGCGCGGTGGCCGTTGGTGCCGGTTGGGACGATGTTTAGGACGAGGATTGTGAGGGGGGCCAGTTTGACGATGTTTGTGAATGGTTGGAATCTCGTCGTGCAGTCGTATTTTATCCCGGCTTTCTATCAGATGTTGTTTGGGTTTGGGGGGGTTAGGGCTGCGGCCGGGTTGGTGGGGGTCGTGGTTTTGCAGAGTAAGTCTTTCTTTTTTTTGGGGGGGGTGGTGGTGGTGATGGTGACTGATTGATGTATAGCTATCAGCAGCACCCTCTCCGGCCTCGTCGTCCACTGGACCGGACGGTATCGCGAACCTATCCTCCTCGGGTGGATTGTCTGGGCTGTTGGGTTGGGGCTGTTCTCGACGCTGGATGAGACGTCTGGCCTGGGAAAGCAGATGGGTTATGCGGTGTTGATTGGAGTCGGGGCGGGGAATACTCTTCAGCCGTATTTCTCCTCCCTCTCTTCCTTTCCCCTGACATTTGGAATACAGTGTGGCAAAGCTGATGATGCATAGTTCCTTGATTGCTATCCAAGCGGGGGTTGATAGACGCGATATGGCTACCGTGACGGCGTTTCGGAAGTATGTCCCCATTCTTGTTCTACCACCATCCTTTCCATATATTGCAAGTCTTTTTGAGGGCAGTAGCTAATAAAACCAGCTTCACCCGCAATCTAGGCGGAACCCTCGGCCTCGCCATCGCAGGGACGATCATGTATGTTCCACCTCAGCCCTATCCCCATCCCTATCTCTGTCCCTCCTATATCCATCCCCAAACACAGTCTAACAAGATACAAAGAAACAACCACCTGACCTTCCCCCTCCCCCACACGCTCTCCTCCACCGAAAAACGCCTCTTCCTCGCCAGTCCCACCATCTACCTGAGCCAGCTCCCACCCGACGAAGCGCAGCAGATCCGGGAGATGCTTATCCCCGCGTACCGGGCGGGGTTCCGCGTCGTTTTTATCGTTGGGGCTGTTTTGGCGGCCGTGGCGTTTGCGGTTGCGGTGGGGTGGATGCCGCAGGTGGGGCTTTCGGAGGGGGATGAGGGAGGGGTTGTTCAGGTGCAGGAGGAGGGTGATACTGATAGTAAGAAGGATGACGGGGAGGAGGGTGATGGAGATGGAGATGGAGATGGAGATTGGGGTGAGACGGGGGGTGGGGGGGGGTTAGTTGTTGAGGATAGGGGGGTTAGGAGTAGCAGTGCTGATGGAAGTGGAGGTGTAAGTTATGAGGATAGAGTCAGAAGTAAAGGGGACAGTAATATCACCCCTGTAGATAGTATAGATAGGGTTGAGAAGAGCAGGGTTTAATATGTGTGAGGGCGATTTGTTATATCTCTCTCTGGCATGCAAAGCAAAAAGATCCGGAGGATTGCATACAGTACTCCGTAGAGGTCAAAGAATTAGATAACAGTGAATAACAACTAGTAGAGCAGGGAAGCAGGAAGCAGGAAGCAAGACTAAAATATGCCAACGCGAGATGTGCTCCCTGACATGTGGTCTGTTCGAAAGATGTTCATTCACTTGACCTGCAATGCAGGACCAAAAACTCCCAACGCGAGATCCGCTCCCTGACATGTGGTCTGTTCAAGAATTTTATTCACTTACCTAGACATTTCCAGTTTGGGGCCAGCTGATCTTGGCTACTTGGTGGGGAACATACCGTATACACCTAGTCTATATCCCATCCCCTCCAGTTATCTCATTACCTCAATAGACATGGTTGCATGTCTTTTACATTTCCTACTATCCACCAAGGCAGCAGTTGTCACGACATCTATTCTATCAGACTCGATACTGGCCAAACCCCATCTTACTCAAGTGGAAATGATCAAATTGAATATTTATTAGAAGCGAGGAAACCCCATCATTAATAATCCATCCAAGAAGAGTACCTCCAGAGGCCGCCAAGCCCATAGTAAAGAAGAAGAAGAAGAAGAAGAGGAAGAAGAGGAAGAAGAGAGAGTCATGCCATCATCACATCATAACGCCAATTGGTCTTATCCAACATCATTTGTTGCGAGCAGACAAAGCTAAAGCTGCAGCACCGCATTCTGGAGAGTATATTTTGAGACCATCCCGCCTGAACGCCAGATTCAGATTCAGTAGAAGATGAAGAGTAAGAGGTCGGTCAGTCTATCACAATCACCCGCTCCACCACCCAATCCACCAGCATCTGTCCCTCGACCCTCCACCGGCCGTCCCGCCACACTTCATCCGACCAGTATGACCAGCTCTTGCCCGGGACGATCATCCGTCCCCGACGGTCTGAGAAGTTGTGGTTCACGCGCAGACTCCCCACTCCTACGTTGTCCGTACCTTGGCGCGCGTGCCAGTCCCGTTCGGCTTTCTCGCCTGCCCGTCGCGCGACCGCTTCTTCGTCTTCGTCCTGGTACAGCTCGCACTTGTCGCACTCCGTGCATCGCGAGCCCGGGTTGATGCGGAAGTGCTCGCAGAAGTGCTTGTAGCCCTCCATTTCTTCGAATTCGTCGTCCGGGTTCTCTTCGTCGTCGGCGTCGGGTCCCGCCGCTGGGTCGAGGTTCTCCGCGTTGGCGCGGCCGCCGGCCCGTCGGCGTCGTCGCATTCGAAGGCGGCCTCCGGGCCTCACAGGGGTGCCGAGCGCCTTCCGGCAGAGATAGCACATGGAGTAGCCACAGACGCAGGTCAGTTTGTTGCAGCCGGACGACTTGACGAATGAGAGGCCGCAGCGCGGACAGGTGCGCTTCACGGCGGCCGTGCGGGCGGCCTCGACGGTGGCCCGCAGGTCCAGCAGCAGGGGCTCGTGGCAGACGTGCGGATCGCGCCACGGCTTCTGACAGGTGATGCAGCTGACACGCCGGCAGGCCGGGTGCGCGCAGGTGAATTTCTTGTGGCGGGTCTTGAGGCAGAGGTTGAGGAGGGCGTTGTGGAAGATCGTGGGCGCGATAGAGGGGTCGAGGAGATAAAGTATCGCGATAGGAATAATAATCAGGGGTATCAAGTCGAGTAAGAAGACGGTGATCAGAACGGTGGAGATGAACCCGTCGCGGCGAAAGCGCCACTCCAGTCCTGTTGCGAACGGATGGTAGACGGGGTCGATTTCGGCGTAGGAGCAAGACGGGCATCGGATGAGCTTCAGCTGGGATTTGAGTAAGACCTCCGAGGCCAGTCGGCTTTCGAATTTGCCGTACGTCTCGAGACCGGATTTGTCGAGCAGTATCGCCCGTTTCACGATTTCCGGGCCCAGCGTCCCGACGCAGCTGTCGTGTCCGAATGGCGCGAGGCACTTCAAAGTCGACCTCTCCACGTCCACGGACTTCCCCCAGCCTTGGCCGAACAGGGCCTCGTGAATCGTTCGTCGGATACAGTCGTAGCAGATGATGTGCGTATTCTCCGAGCACGTCGAGATTTGCTCAAAGGTCACATCGGCCAAGCAGCATTCGCACTCGTACACAGCACCGACCGCCTTCGCTTCGCTCCCATTCAACTCCTCTGCCAGCTGCAGGTCGGTTTGTTCGCGTTCCTCCTGTCTGGTTCGAAGTAGCGGCGCCAGCAAGGCCTGGTGTAGTTCTCGGTCCAGCTCTCCGCAGCCGGTCTCCTTCAGTCGCGGGACCAGATCTCCATCCGAAAAACGCTGCCAGACAATCAGGGGGTGTTCGCTCTTATCTTTGTTGCGCTTGAATGACGGAAGAATGCTGTTGAAGGTCGCGCGCCAGGTCTTCCGCGAGAGATCGTGCAAGGTCGGGCGGGCTCGGATGTAGCAGAAGTTCACCTCCGCCAGCACCGCCTCCACGGTACTCTTGCTCAGCCCACTGAACTCTTTCGCCAGAGCCGCCTTCACAGCGGCTTTGTATTCAGGTGTCCGGAACAGCTCATCGGGGGGAACCAGATGTTCATCGTTGTGGCCGCAGATAGCTCTCGCGTCTCCATCCGTCCCTCCGCCAGCGGCCGGGATGTTCCATCGCCCAGCTACCCATTCGTCCTTATGGCGAAGCAGCTGCTCGACACAGACATGGAGACGGCTCTGGCCGTCGAAGCGGACCAGGAGCTCGCGGAAGACCTCGACGCGGATATCAGGAAAGATGCGGGCGAGGGCCTGCAGGGCGTGGTTCAGTTCGTCCTGCTCTCGTTTCTGGTCCGGGTTCAGCACGGGGACGGCGCGGGCGCGGGAGGTGAGGCCGAAGGGGTTGTTGCGGAGGGCCTCGCTGATGGTGGTGGAGTGAGAGCTGTCGCTGCCACGGTGCGGGGGGGAGGAGGTGGATCTAGAGAAGCTAGGGACAGATAGGGAGAGCACCATCGTTCATCGAGGGGGGCAAGACTGCGCTTGCTACATGATCGATGGAGAGGGGAGGTCCGTGGCTAGCAGTGGATCGGGCGAGACGCTAGACTGGAGACCAGGGCACGGGGGATGGGGTGATGCGAGTGAGAGAGAGAGAGAGAGGGTGAGAGTTGAGGCGAGGCGACTGACTGACTGGGTTGGGAGGCCTGATCTGACCTGAAGAGGGCCCCGCCGGAAGTCCGCCGCGAAGAAAGGCTGAAAGGCGTCAGCATTACCGTACCGTACGGCCCGGCCAGCTCAGCCGCCCACCGGATCCCGAGCGAGCCTTATTCTCCGGCCGATGCGGTCACACGCAGTAATGCAATCTTACGAGAGCCGCAGGCTCCCACGTCAAGGCCCATAAAGGTAAAGCCGAAAATAGTTGGTGAAAATAGTTCATATTGCTGGTCAAAAACGCAATCATAACGTTATATACATTCTGGTTACATCACTTCATCATCTGTTTTACAGCTTCGCCTTGGCTCCCTCCAGCAGCTCCGCGCCCGCCCCCGTGATGGCCGGCTTGCCCGTCTCCACCACCGTCGCCTGGAACAGCACCACGTTGCCCTCCTTCCACATCTCCGTCTTCAGCGTCTGGCCCGGCAGCACCACGCCCGAGAAGCGCACCTTGAGGTTCTTGAACGCTCCGAACTTGCTGAACACGTGCTTGCCGGCCACTCCCAGCGAGCAGAGCCCGTGCAGGATCGGGGTCTTGAACCCGCCCACCTTGCTGAACTCCGGGTCGATGTGAAGGGGGTTGCGGTCGCCGTTGAGACGGTACAGCGCCGCCTGGTCTTCCGACGTCTTCTCCTCGATGATCGCGTCGGGCTTGCGCTGAGGGGCCTTGTACGACGCGGTGGCAGCCTTGGGCCGGCGCGCGGTGGGCTTGGGCGAGCCGCCGAAGCCACCACTGCCCCGGATGAACACGGTGGACTCGTTGTAGAACAGTTCCTCGCCGGTTTTGGCATCCTTGGTGGTGTAGCCCGACACGACCAGGGCCGCATTGCCCTTGTCAACCACGTCGATCAGCTTGGGGTAGGTCAGGGTCTTGGCCGCGGTGGGGATGGGGAACTTCCGGATCTCCAGGTACTGCTCGCCGTGTAGCAGCATCATGGGGGAGAAGTTGGCCACGATGTCATCCATGTTCCAGGGATGAGCGGTGTTGAACCAGGGGACCACACCGTACGTGGGGAGGGCCTGGAAGTATTCGCTGTTCTCGTACACCAGAGGAAGATCCGTACGCTTGGCGCCCAAGCTGAGGTTGTAGAGGATGACGTCGCGGTCAACGTAGTCGAAAGGAGTACCATCGGTGGTGGCGTTCTTGGCCGCTTCAATGGCCGTCAAGATTTCATTGCCGCCAGAGCCACCGCTGCGGTTGCTCATGTTGGCCATGATCTTCTCCGCGCCGGCCTGGCCATCCTCGGGGTGGTCCGCGCGTCCATCGTCGAAGTTGGTGATCTTCTCCCAGTTCTTGAGCACCTCCTCGGGGGTCAGCTTGACGTCGACGGGGAATCCGTGACCGCCCGCACGCTGCCAGCGAGTGCAGGAGAACCAGCCGCTGCCGCACTCGTACAGACCCTTGGTGCCGGCTCCGGGCACCGCGTCAGAGCAGAGCAGCACAACCAAGGGGGCAACGAAGTCAGGCTTGAATGCCTGGACCATCTCCTCGGGCATGATGGTGCGGGTCATGTTCGTGCCCGCATTGGGGGCAATGGTGTTAACCTTGATGTTGTACTTGGCACCTTCGAGGGCCAGAGTGCGGGAGAAACCGAGGATACCAAGTTTCTAAGACAAATTAGCGACGTTAAACCGTATGTAAACACTTCCAGCTGACGTACCGCGGCAGCGTAGTTGGCCTGTCCGAAGTTTCCGTAGATACCGCTGGTACTGGCCGTGTTGACGATACGACCGTACTTCTGCTTCAGCATGTAAGGCCAGGCAGCCTTGGTCACCTTGTAGGTACCGCGCAGGTGGACATTGAGGACAGGGTCCCACAGGTCATCGTTCATGTTCGTGAAGGCCTTGTCGCGCAAGATACCGGCGTTGTTGACCAGGATGTCGATCCGGCCAAATGTGTCGATGGCCGTCTTGACGACATTCTCACCGTCCTCGCAGGAGGCCTTGTTTCCAACAGCCTGGCCACCCATCGCCTTGATCTCCTTGACGACGGGCTCCGGGTCGACCAGGTCATTCACAACAACGGCGGCACCAAGTTTGGCGAACTGAAGGCAGTAGGCACGACCGAGTCTAAACTGTTAGCAGATGAGCATATTCGATTCCGAGGCTGATCACGTACCCATTGCCACCACCAGTGACGAGAGCAACCTTGCCCTTGAAGCTTGGCTCCTCACCCGCCGGAGCACTGGGCGTCTTCAAGCCATCCTCCAGCAGAGACATGAAGTCCGCCGGGCCCGTGGGGTAGGTGGGCTCGGAGAAGTCGTTGACATCGTTCCACTTCCGGGCAATGGCACCAGGGGTCAAAGAAGCATCCGTCTTCAACAGGGCACCCTTGGCCCGCTCCCAGCGCAGCTTGGCAGCGTGACCTCCACCGACTTCATAAATACCGCCCGATTCAGTAGTGTTGGACGAGTGGACCAGAGCGGCCACCAAGGGGACGACCCAGTCGGGCTTGAGGTTCTCCAGAACATCCGGGGGCATAACTGTGGCCGTCATGCGGCTCGCAGCTAGTGCAGTTAGCACACATGTTCAAATATCGCAAGTGGTGTCGACATACCAATTGGCGCGATGACGTTCGCGAGGATGTTGTACTTAGCACCCTCCTTCGCCAGGGTCTCGGTGAAGCCGACCTGGCCCAGTTTGGCAGCTATTTCGGTTAACCCGTTTCTAGAACCCCAGAAAATCAACACCCACCGGAGTAGTTGGCCTGGCCAAAGCTACCGAAAAGACCAGCGGACGAGGCAGTGTTGATGACACGACCGTACTTTTGCTTCCGGAAATGGGGCCACGCTGCTCTTGCGCACTGTCGACGGTCAACATCACGCACTCAGAAATCAAGTGTTGGACTGCCCACCTTGTATGCACCGTATGTATGTACTTTGTAGATGAGCTCCCAGTCCTGGTCTTTCATGTTCTTGAAGCTGACATCGCGCAGGATGCCCGCGTTGTTGAGAAGCACATCGATGCGGCCAAAGTTCTTGATCGCCGTATCGATGATGGCTTCACCGTTCTCGACACTGTCGTAGTTGGCGACGGCCTTGCCGCCGGCAGCTCTGATTTCGTCGACGACCACATCGGCAGCCTGCGGAGGTTCGAGTCAGCGGAGCCAAAGGAGGGCGGCATGTGACGTGTGCACCCACCTTGGAGGACTTGCCCTCGCCGGCATGCGAGCCACCGAGGTCGTTGACGACGACGTTGGCACCGCGGGAGGCAAAGAAGAGAGCGTAGGCCTTGCCCAGGCCACCACCAGCGCCCGTTACTACGACGGTCTGGTTGTCGAAGCGCAGCTCAGACATGTTGGGTTGTGAGGGGGGAAGGTAGGACAGGGGGGGAGAGGTGGGATGGAAGGAGAGAAGGGGGGCAAGCTGGGGTATTATATGGATTTAAATTAAGAAGAGAAGGGTCGGGAGAAGGAGATGAAGAGAGAAGAATCCGGGGGAGGTCGAGAGGAGCTGCAGCGACGGTCGCAGGGCTCGGCAAGGATGGCGGAGGGACCTCGGCATCTCTGGCAGCTGAAGGGCGGCAGCTCGGCCAGGCGCTAGTCCGATCGGGCGTGGCAGATGAGCGCCCTTCACATGCCGACGCTGCCAGTCCATGATCCGACTTTCCAGTTTCCAGCATTCTGCGCGCGCCCTCATGGCCGCCATCCGTGGCTCCCTTTCCCACTTTTCGCAACAAAAGGAGCCCCTCGATCGAGAATTGAGTATCTACTCTGAGTATCTACTGTGAGTATCTACTCTCTAGTCTGCTACTGTGTATCAGACCGGACCCTCTCTTCCCGCTTCCACCCACCGGCAGTCCTGTTGCGAGGACTCTATCCCCGATGAGGCAGGTCGGTTCTTACTCTTTGCAGTAATAGATGGCCTCTCACGAACCACTGCCCCATAGCTCGATCGTATTTAGATCTCTGCACTTCGTACTCCGTAGCTAATAGCTATCCAGCAGTGTGCTAGTGCTGTGTTCACTAATGGTAAGTACACCACAGACTGCAGCTGCAGCCTTGCGGCCTCAGGCAGCATACCTCGCCGCCTGCTGACTCAGACATGTGATTCTCCGACGTCATAGTTAGTTAGTTACCATGTGTTCCATCCTCAGTGGTGAAACTTCTATAGAATCAACTCTAATTTCCAATCAATCCATTCAATACAGCAGCTACCTATTCTTCAATCCCACCCAGTATACTAAACATCCCCAGTAACCATTCTCCACCGTAGCCAAGCAATGCGGACATCCTTCCGCCCCCCGTCACCCCACGGAGAATCCATCAGGCACTATCTTTGCCCGTCCCCGGGTTTCCGCTCGGATCACCTCCGAACGAGCTACCTTAATCCGCGACTATATCACAACATCCCCCAGCGCATCCCAAACCAACACCATTCCACCTAATCCCAAGCACATCCCTTCCCCGACCCGTCACCATGTCAAACCCCACAATCATTGACGACAAATCCCAGCACTGCATCCCCTTCCTGCTGGAGCGCCTAGACGCCCACTGCGCGCGTCATCCCATCAATACCCCGCCATTCATCCTCGGCCTGAACGGCGTCCAGGGCGCCGGCAAAACCGTGCTGGTAGGACCCCCTTCCCCCCTCTATAGTCTGAATAACCACCTCCGACCACCTCCATCACCATGCTAACCACTCCCAACTCCTCAACCACAGGTCTCCACCCTCCAATCCACCCTCCGCTCCCCGCCCTACTCCCTCGCGGTAGCCACCCTCTCGCTCGACGACCTCTACCTCACCCACGCCGAGCAACAAGCCCTCGCCAAAGCCCACCCCACGAACCCCCTCCTCCAGCACCGCGGCCAGCCCGGCACGCACGACCTCGCCCTCGCGGAGGAAGTCTTCTCGGCGTTGCGCGCGGGGCGGGAGACCGCCATCCCGCAGTACGACAAGTCCGCGTTTTCGGGGCAGGGCGATCGGGTGCCTGTTTCGCAGTGGGAGACGGCCAACGGGGAGGGGCAGGAGACGGTGAAGGTGGTGATTTTCGAGGGGTGGTGTGTGGGGTTTCGGGCGTGGGAGGACGCGATTGTGCGGCAGGGTTGGGAGCGTGCGGTGCAGAGGAAGGAGGCGAATATTGGATATGAGGGGAGGCTGGCACATGTGAAGTTGGAGGACGTGATGATGGTGAATGAGGCGTTGAGGGGGTATGATGTGATTACGAAGTGAGGTTGGTGGACCCATTGTCTTTCTGAGCGTGCTAACTGGTGGGCTGTAGTCAGTTGGATGCGTTGATTCATATGTAAGTTTGGTTTGGTTTGGTCTGGTTTGATCTGGAGGTTGGAGTTGGTTGCTCATCTGACTTTCTCCCAGAGACGCCCAGGATCTTCAATTCGTCTACGATTGGCGACAGGAGCAGGAGAGGACGCTCCGCGCGGCGAAGGGGACTGGTATGACCGAGGAGCAGGTCAAACATTTTGTCGATGGCTGTACGTGTGGTCTCTTTGAGTATTGCTATGAGGCTGACGAGTGACAGATTACCCGTCCTATGAGCTCTTCACCGAGACGATTCGTCGGGGGGCCTTTAAGCCGTGCCCGCACACTACCGCGGCATTTCTTCCGCTGGCAGATTCAGAAGGGAGGCAGCTTCATCTAATTGTGGATAAGAATAGAAAGGTCCAGGAGGTCAATCGGATATAGGGATTTGACTCACGGACATGCAACTAAGCTCCAAAAATAAAGAGTCATATTTCTGGGGTAATAATATTTGACAGCAAAGTTCATATAAAAACCAATCCTAAAAAAGGGAAGGTTTTTTGAAGATACCCGGAAGGCGTGCTAACTAGGAGTGAAATCGGGAATATATACGGAGTACTCCGTACCTTACCTCTCGCGAAATTCAAGCCTAGAGAAAGCGGAGATAAGCTTCGCAATAAGACGCTTGGTCATGAAAGATAGGAGCCTACGGACGAAAAAAAGCAGTATGCAATAATAGATTGTGATTGGCTAGCATAGCAGGGCATTTCTGCATCTACGCGCCTAGGTATGATTCCAAATGCATCATGATGGCCACTAAAACAACCGCACGAATCACACTCGCAGGGGTGGATTGGGAGTCAGCCCGGATTAAATTTGATAGCCTTTCCGGTTTTTCTGAATCCCAAACCCCGCCAGACTTTTGCCTCTTATGTTGTGAATACGTGGTACTCTTGAGAACAGGAATTTTCATAACTTGCTCGACCAGTAGAAATGGGTGGTTTGCGAGAAAGGCTTCGGGCCAAATTTCGAGGCCCGAGACAGAGGAAGGAAGGCGAAAAGGCTGGCGAGGGAAAGAACAATGATGTCAAGCGTGAACCCATGCTCCCGACTCCCCCAGAGCACCATAACGATACACAGCGCCCAATTCCACCAGGCGAAGACTAGAAGAAAGCGGAAGATGAGCCCACAAGCCGTACTGAGGGAGAGCGCCACGAGAAGAAGGTAAATGTGGTTGGCTTAAGCAATAACAGTTCACACGCAAACAAGAGAGCGGATCAGAAGGAGATCTCCACTGTCCGTTTAACTTCTATCCACAAAGCACTCTGGGACAAAGCCTACACCCAACTTAAGGAAGATTCGAAAAAAATCCAAATATGTGAATTGGTACGAAAAACTCGTGTCCGCGGTCTTTTTGGGAACACCGATTGCGAATAACGATGACCGAGAGGATGGCCAGCACTCACACCTGGGAGAGGAGCAGATGAAAACGATCGTGGCCAAGGGCTTGGAAAGGGTTGAAGGATTCAAGGATGGGGTGGAGAAAAGCAATGATGTTTTCAAGGTCATAACGACGATGAGAACGATCCTCGACATCCCACTCCAGAACATCCCACAGACTACATTGCCTTGGGCAGTTATTTCCCCCAGTCTGGACGTGAGCATAGAACCGTGTTGTATAAAGGGGTCCCGCTGATAAGAGTAGATTTTGATGAAACCGACCAAGGTCGCGGCGGATCTCTATAATGGTGTGGCTTACGTTGTTTCCCGAATGGACTGGTACTCAAAAGCCGTGGACAGGCTGTTGAGTAACCTGGACATTAAAGGCGACATACTGTTCGAGAAAATGCACCAAGCGCTCGAAACGAAAATTGTCGATCTATATCAGTCAATGCTGTTCTATCAGATCAAAAGTGTCTGCTTTTACTATCAAAATCAGTTACTGGTCCTGCTCCGTGGGTTGATTGATCTAGATGATTGGAGTGGGTATCTATCTAACCGCTGTCAAAAATGCAGAGAAGGCACTCAACATGGACACTAGCTTCTTTAACCAGGAGGAAATGAAAGACCTCCTCATGCAGATAAAGATGGCAAACGAGACACGAGGAGAGCTGGAATGATATAGTGAGCGAAGTCTTAAAAGGGCTGGAGGAGCTATACGCATATCTTTTAGCGCGGTTGATTTATCTAAAATTAAAGAAAATGGCACTATATTGTGGAAATGTTCTTATGACAGCAAATATAAAATCCTATCTGCCGATTAATTTCTATCTTAGATTTATCTATTTGACACAGGAATTTCTGACTTAATTGCAGACACAACCTCTCTCTAAACACATCTCTAATATGACAAACCACTTAAGAGACCCCACTTGAGCCATCTCACTTGAGACACCTTACTTGCGACATCTCACCGCTTACTTGGTATGCGATAAAAACCCTCTTGATCACTACCTTTGTATACTGGTCTGAGACTGCCATGCCTATTCCTACTTAGGGACTACACTTAAGTTTACTTAAGTGAGGAAGTGAGGATAGTATATATATACCAGGCAGAATATATATATATATACTAATAAGGCATAAATCAATCAATCAATCAATCATGTTCTTATGACAGCCATGCTTGCCCGACGACCGCTGACATTATGGGAAGTCGAACTTCTCGCTGGTCTTCCCGGGGGAGTGAATGCAGCCCATTCGGTTGTTCAGGAATGTCGGTCTTTTTTGACGACTTGCGATAACACCGCCTACCTTATACACCAGTCGGCGCAGGATTATCTATACAAGTATTATTGAGAGCTCTATGATGTTTCTCCAAGCGTGCTTCATCGTCGTATCTTTGATCAATCTCTCCATGGATTAAGAGCTACTTTGACGAAAAATATGCAAAACCTGCCTAACTATGGCGTTTTGATTGATGAAATCGAACCACCCACTCCCAACGACGACTTGTTGCGCGCAATAAAATATGCATGCCGCTACTGGGTCCATCATTTCAAGCAAAGTGACCCCACTCCAGGCGACATAGAAGACAGTTTTGCCTTCTTCGAGACACACTTTCTCTACTGGCTCGAGGCACTGAGTCTGATGAGAATTTTACCGGAAATTATTGGTCTTATTAATGACTTGAAAGCACTTGCATTGGTGAGTTGATATTCCAATTCCACTAGTAACTCCGCATATATAACTAAACATTTTATCAGACTGCAAACAACCTCCAGTTTTCTGGATTTCTGTCCGATGCAACGAGATTTATTCTGGCAAATATGTCAATCTCATCTACAGCGCCTCTTCAGCTCTATGTCCATGCCCTTATGTTTGCACCGGCGGCAAGTATTGTGAGGGGCATCCTCAACGAGACTATCCCGAAATGGATTTCCAAGCTACCATTAGTCAGTAAAAAATGGGGATCACTAGTCCAGACACTCCAACATGATGAACCGGTTGAAGCTATTGCTTTCTCTCCAGATGGCCAACTAATTGCAAGCTCTGAGAGATACATGACTATTAGAGTATGGGATACAGCCACAGGAAGCTTGCAGAAGATTATATGGAAGTGGAAGGGCGATCCATTAAGCGACACACGAGAGAAATAAAATTTTCTTCGGACGGCATGATGGTGGCTATAAAGTATGAGTTTGACCGTGAAGTAAAGGTGTTCAACCTGGAATTAGGACAGCTTGAACAAACTCATGATGAACACTTTGACATGTCAAATCTGTTTCCAGGGGAGTCTCCATCCCGGGACACATCGAGCTTGGATATTCAAACTCAAAACCATCCTATCACACAAGAGACCGCCCTGGATATATCCTCTTCCCTTGAATGGATCATTATCAATCAAGAAAGACGCATCTGGCTGCCTCCTGGGTATCGCTCGACTTACCTTGGCCGAAAACCTCGGGCCCTTCGAGATAATACTCTTGTGATGGGAACCCAATCTGGTTGTGTCCTTTTCATTTGGTTTCGTTGGAATGGGCAGTTGGTATTGGCTAAGCAATTTCCCAGAAAGATAGATTCCATTGTTCGTCTCTAAGAGAGGCTACGAATGCCATGATGGCTCTCTTCGTTTCCATCGACATATGTTACGCTATTTTATTAGATTATGAGTCAGTCTTCTCTATGAGAGATAATAGAAAAGCCAAACAAGCTGCAATTCTCATATCTCTTGTTAATTGAAAATTCTTTAAAATTAGCCCTTTTAGAAGAAAACCTATGACCCACAAAAACCAAAATGTTTTTCAACCAAAATGTAACCCAAATTCACAGCCAGACTCCATTCTAGAGGGCCTTCCCGTCGTGGGAATTAGAGTATACCTGACCAATCAGTGGCGCAGGACGCATGCATAGTGCACCTGGCCTGTCTGACACAGTGGGCATCCGAGATCGGATGTCACTCAGCCCTAGCCTGTTTTACATAGGGACGCTCTATAGCCATTCCGACTAGCTTACCACTTTCAAGACAAAGAATTACATTACCTTGGGTAAGAAAAAGCAAGGGATAGCACAGCATAAACACGTGGCTAGAGGTCCATCTATGTCAGCATGGATCTTTGCCCCGGCCACAATCTTGTGACTGGTTCGTGGCTTGTATTTAGTCTTTCTTTCTGCACAATGGCTTTATCTTTGTCATCCCCCATTTTTTAATCTTGAAGTGTATGATATCAGATTAAGGCAATTCAAGCAGCGATGACACTATTAAATGGAGAGCATATCAGGAGTATCGTTTGTTCATCGCATTGGGATATTAGCAGTGATTTATATCCACAACACCAGGACTACCTAAATCAAGAAATTAGACGTGCGCGGAGCTGAAAATCAAAATAACATACCATCTCTATAAGTACGGCTTCCATCCCACATATATCCGAGCCAACCACAAAGCCGACGTCGTGATCGCCGGAGTCGGTGGTCGCGCCACAGCTGCATTGCTGACGTGCTTGAACCCGGCCGATAAGGCCTTCAACGCGGCAACCGTTCAGACTTCGACTCGACACCAACATTTCCACCATTCATTCTCCTTGAGACTGTACTTATCTTCTAGTATTCGATTCAAAAACCATCTCAACTGTCGCACAATGTCGAAGAACAACGACGGGCCCCGAGTCCTCATTGCCGGAGCCGGAATTGCAGGGCTGGCGGCTGCCATCTCTCTAGCGCGCCAAACATCCATTCCCAATCTCAATATCCATCTTTATGAACAAGCTCCGGAGCTCTTGGAAATTGGTGCAAGCATTGCGCTGAGTCCCAATGTATGGAGTCTCTCTTGCAAATGGATTGCAACCCTCGTGCTGAAACAGTTCAATCACCACAGGGCATGCGCACTCTCGAGAAGCTTGGCGTCTACAACGCCCTCTCGGACGAAGTGGGGTTTCGAACCCCCAGTGGTATTCCGCAGATTATTCGGCAGGGCCCCATATTATCATCTAGGTTCTCGGGGATCAGACTAATTTGAGCTTCTGCAGGCATTGGAAGACCAACCAGGTCCATTCAGTCGACACGCACGTCAATGTCCCTGACCCTCGGCACATCACCACTCGCTTCCACCGGGGCCATCTTCACGCGGCCCTTCTCGAACACGTTCCCCGAGAGTCCATCCATCTGGACAAACGGACGGTGCGCGCTGAGGCCGACCACGCGGGTGTCTCGCTGTACTTCGACGACGGGACCAGCGCCCACGGGGACATATTGATCGGCGCAGACGGGATCAAGTCGGTTCGTAGAACAACTGTCCCCATGCTTGTGAGTTGAGTTAATGGATACATATACATATAGAAAGTCCGCCAATCGTTCATCCCGGAATATAGACTCCGTTTCAACGGAAAGGTCTATATGAGATCGACATTCGATGCATCTCGGGTAGAGGGGAAAGTGCCCGATCTGCCCGCTGATTCAGTTCATTGGGTACATACATACCGATCCTACTATCCACCTCTCCCAGCGCTAACCGATAGATATCCAGTGGGGACCGAAAGATGCCTTCTTCGCGTCCCGGCTGGGTAAGTGCATCTAATTGTCCCCTGTCCCGAACCCCCCAAAATCTTTGAATAACCCTGTCCTAGGTAAGGGCCAATATACCACAGTCGGTGCATACAGCGACCCGCGCAGCACGGAAGAGGTCGAGAAAAGCGTCGTCTGGGACCAGGCCGGGAACGTAGACTTCCTCAGAGCAAGATACGAGGTAAACGATACTCCGCTGCCTCATAACGAAAAGAGCTCACCCTATCTACCAGGACTGGAACCCCACCGTCAAAGCGTTGACGGAGCTCACCCCCCACACCAAGCTCTATCCCAACTACACAGGCGATGCCCTTTCAACCTGGGTTCTCGCCCCCCGAGTCACCCTGATCGGCGATGCCGCACATACCCACGGCGGAGCATTTGCAGCCGGAGGCTCCCTGGCGCTAGACGACGCTCTCACCTTAGGACTCGCATTCGCGCATGTTTTCAAGGCGACTCAGACGCTCTCGGAAACCGATATTCAAACTGCACTCGAGCTATACAGCCAGGCGAGACAGCCTCATACAGCTCGTTTGCTTCGGATCGTGCACGGCCAAATTAACATTAACAGCAACCAATCTGATGCCGAGAATACGCTTCTTTCACGTCTTCAGAATAGGCCTAATACGGTTTGGTTGTCGGAGCATGATGCAGAAGCTGCATTTGCAGCTACACTTGCAGGGTTTGAATTCGAACAGGGTACTGGGAAATCGCCGTCTTCGGGAATCCCCCGGGACGTGCGGCAGGAACGTAAACTTTAAAAGACGGGGTCAACCTAGAGAGCAGTTAGCCTTCCTGAGCGCTCTCTACTCCCACGCACCTAGGACTGTACATAGCCCAACCTGCATACCAAATTCAGTAGGCGGGTGTACCCGCTCTGCGCATGAAACATACGCTCGCATATTTTCCTATCGGGCGTAGGCGCAGCAAAAATAATGGAGAACCGATGACGCGCCCCGATCCCGTCCAATCTCGGCCTGGTGTGTCCGCCCCACTGTAGATACGCCTTGCCCTATCTTTGTTTTGGGTGGTTGTTGATCTCGTATCCGGGAGGGTCCCTCGCCCCCACCCCAAACAACAGCCTCATAACCCCCCCCGTCCCTCCCCCTCGCACCTCCCAACTCCAAGGCCGACCTACCTCCTCATCACCCCCAGACCATGGCCAGCAAGCAAGAACAAGAAGCCAACACCAGCGCCTTCTCCGCTCCCAGGGAGCGAGGGATGGACCAACTCCCAACCTACTCCGCGCTCCCGACCGCCGAATCACCCTTCAACTTCCCCGCGGGCGGCCCCCCAACCACATCGCCGCCGCCGTGGGCCAGCGCCGCGCCAGGGCCTCCCCAGCTTGAACTCCAACAACTGATCGCGACCCCGCAAATCGCATCCACCCCGACGGCCGCCTTCCTCGACGCCTACGCGCAACCGCTCCTCCACCACGGAATCACGCCCGAATCGTGGCGCGCCTTCCTGTCCACGCTCTCCGCGTTCCTCGCCGCGCGCGTCTCCGACCAAGCCCTCGCCCACGCCGCCGACATCGGCCGACAAGTCGGCACCGTCCCGAAACGCCTGGGCCAAGGCACCAAGGACCACGCGCGCTCGATCTTCAAAACCAACATCCGCGACAGAGCGCGCAGCGGGAACTACGTCGGCGCGGCGTTCGGAGTGGTCGGCGGGGCCATCACTCTGCCCGTCGGCACGGCGCTGCGCGCGGTCGGCGCTACCGTCAGTCTGCCCGGCACGGCTATTCGCGCTGTCGCTCAGAAGCCGCAGACCCCGCGCGAGAGAGCAGCCGCGTATGCGGCCGCCGCGACCATGAAGTGGTTCCGCCCGCGCGGGCTGCAGGCGCAGTTGGTCGATGCGAATACCCTGGCCAGCATGGTGGGGTTGGGTGGTACGGCGCAGTTGCTGGAGCGGGTTGAGAGGGCGGCGGCGGCGGCGAGGGATGGGAGTGCTGCCGTGCAGATGGCGGGGTTGTATGAGTATGTTTGTCCGCTGGAGATTTTTTCCGGGAGTACCCTCGAGCTCGGGGGGAGTAATCTCTGGTTGATTGTTACGCGGGCGGAGGAGGGGGCGGAGAGGGTTTAGTTGGGGTTGCGTGTCTCTCTGTATACATACCCAGTTAGTTTATGCATCTAATTCCTATATGTGGGAGTATTTTATCATTTTATTCTCACCTTGTCCAACCCAAGATAATCATTCTCTGGGCCTGGTATACTCTTCTACTATCACCGCATGGATTCCACTTCGACACTGCAAACCAACATTCGTCCACAGCATATAGCTTCCTTTGACGGGGAAACTGGTACATACGACCACAGGGTGTGGAGAACAGGGCTTCCCGTCCGCTCAGCCGTACTTAAGCCACCTATTGAACGCGGCCGAGTGGGATATGAGCCCTTTCTCAGTCGCTGCTTTATGGGTGAGCAACGCTAAGACGAAGAGTGAGTGCGGGTGATTTGGGTGATGCTGTCCAGAGTATGGGTGAGCGGGGTGAGCAGGGTGAGTAAATAGGTGAGTAATTGAGTGACTAAGCAGGCCAGCCAGGCAACTAAGTGAGAAAAATTTAGAAGTTAAATAGAGTATTTAATCTGATTATCTATTTCTTTTTTTCTGTTTAATATACTTATACTCAGTAAATAACTTGAAAAGTAATACTATATTAAAACTCAGTATATCACGTGATAATAAATCAAGCCTCTCCGAGGAGGACTAGAGGCGGAGAAAAGTTGAGAAGCTCCGGAAAATTAGTAAATTATATAGTTTTACTACTAAGTACTAATAAATTATAAAACAGAAAAAGAATAAGATATATTATAAGAAGAGAACTCCGGCTACTGATAAAAAGTATAATAGAATTATTAAGAATTAGAAGATATAAGTAATAAAAATACTTTTCTACTGTATATACAGACATTACTAACCCCAGTCTAGATAGATAATAACTCAAGGTAAACCTGAAGACAGGTATTTCTCTAAGATAGAGCCAGATTCTTCTAACCAGATCTTAAAACTTTTTTCTGAGAGTTTTATCTGTCTACGTGAAGGAGACCTACTGTGATAGAATAGCCTAGCTATCATGGTAACAGCCCTCGGGATGATGTATTGTGGTGGTAATAGAAGTCGTGAGGTCATTAATAGCGGTTCTACACCCTCTCGATATCTAAAAGGTGCCGATTCCTTTGCAGGAGACTACTGATCCCTTAAGGATCAGTCTATTTTATAAATATAGGCTATCTTTATTATTATTAGATAAATCTATTCTGTTTAGTAGTTAATTCTTTATCTAGTTAACAGGCTTTCTATTCTAATAAGTAGATTTTATTATATTCTGATCCTTCTCTTTTCAACTATCTAAAAAAGATACTACTTCTTAAAGACAGTATAGAAAAGAAGATATCTAGTAATTATATTAATCCAGAATTATTATTAAATACTGTTCCTACTGCTAAGAAAATCTAATAGTTAAAAAATTATATTTATTAATTAGAATAAGCTATTAATCTGTAGAAAAGAATAGTCTATCTCTAGAAAAATAATTTCCCGGACAAGATCTTTTTTATATATTACTGATCCTCTTCCGAATCAGAAAAAGATAAGAAAGAGATTAAATTTAAAAATATTTTCTACTTTATCTTAAACTTTAATTTTTAAAAATATTAAAAATAGATTACTGATTTAGAATATATATTTTAGAAGATTTTTAAAAAATATTTATTAGAGAAATATAAGATTCTTATTACTATTAGTTATATAGATTCTATATACAGGCAGAGATAGTATTATTTTATTAATAATAAAAGCCCGGTAGTAAGACAATCTCTTAAGAAATTATAGCTTTAATTTAAGAATTAGACTTTTACTCTAATCCGGAATACTGCTATTCTTTAATCAGATATTATAATTTAATTTAAATAAGTTTATCAGTAATACAGTTAAGATCTGAAAGAATTTTATACTTATCTTAATATTTTAAAATAATACTTTCCTTATCAGGTAAAGAAAGAAAGAGTCTTATTATACTTTACTAAACTACTATCTGATCTTAATCACTATATTTAAAAGTATATTCTCTACTTACCGGAAGAACAGGATAAAATAGTAGCTATTACTATCTATTACTATAAATTATAAAGTAATAAACAGAAATATAAGTAAAATAATAACTGATTCAGCAGTTATAAACTATATAAGTACCTCTAAGACTATTCTAACAGATTAACTAAAGAAGATATATTAAACTGCAAGAAAAACTCTACTGGAAAAAATAGTAATTGATTATAATACTTTATATATAATAGTATCCAGTATCTTATAAATTAATATCTTACTGAAAGCAGGAAGATTTAATCTACTAAAATCTATTAATATTTATCAGATTCTGAGAAAAAAGTAGAAGAATTAGAATAAATCTTATAATTTTAACTCTTTTATCTATAGTAGGAACTATATATTATTCTATTTATATTTAAAACAGTCTTGAAACCTTTACAGATCTGGACAGTTATACTAAAATAGATATTATCAGTTATTAATTTACTAAGACTTATAATTTTTAATATATTCTAGTTACTGTATCCAGAATTAAAGCTATTAACTAAATTACTACTCCTATCTATAGTATATAAGAAGTCCCTATTACTACTACTGATTCGCAGAGAAGTACCTGTATATTCAAATAATATTATATAGGGATTAATCAAGATCCTTGTCTGGAAGGCAGCCTGATTCTGTTATTAATAATTATATTTTAAAACCTCTATATTAATCTATCAGTATAGAATTAATAATAGTAGTTTAATATATTATCTATTTCCCTTTTTTCTACTATCTAATTTAATAAAGTAATCCGGAATTCAGTAAGAATATATACTATTATTAAGCTCCCTGAAGATATTTAACTACCGGAAGAAAGATCTTCTGATTTATCTCTGAATCCAGAAATAATCCTAATTAAACTTCAGGAATTCTAAGATATATTTTTTATAGATTCTTCCTAATAACTCCTCTCTTATAGTCCTGCGGACTATATTATTAATATTAAATCTGATAAAATACTCTCTTACAGTTCTATATATCTTCTATTAAAAGCTGAACTTAAGATTCTATAAGAATATATTAAAAAAAATTTAAAACTAGACTGAATTTAACTTTTAAAAAGTCCTGCAGGGGCCCCTATCCTTTTTATATTTAAGAAAAATAATAGTTTATATCTTTATATAGACTACAGGGGTCTTAATAAAATTTTTATTAAAAATTATTATCTTTTATCTTTTATTTCAGAGATTCTTAATAGAGTCTCAGACAGTAAATATTTTTTAAAAATTAATATTAAGAATACTTACTACTAAATCTATATTAAGAAAAGTAATAAATAGAAGACAGTATTTCGCACCTGATACAGCTACTTTAAATATACTGTTATATTATTCAGACTAATTAATACTTCTGTAATATTCTAAAACTATATATATACAGTATTTTATAGACTTCTTAATAACTTTTGTATAGTATATCTTAATAATATTCTTATTTTCTCACCAGATAAAAAATCTTATATAAAATATATTTATTAAGTACTAGAAAGACTCCGAGAAGCTTAACTCTATATAAAGTTATCTAAATATTTATTTTACTAACCCCAAGTTAAATTCCTAGAATATATTATTAATGCTGATGGAGTATCTATAGATCCTTAACAGATAAATAATATTATTTTATAGCTGATTCCCGAAAGTTACTATAATATCTAGATCTTTCTAGGATTCTGTAACTTCTACTGTTAATTTATTTAAAACTATTTATAAATTATCTTATCTTTTACTGCTCTACTTCATGGAACAGTTAACAGTTAAAAATCTAGAAAAATCTGTCTAAATTTATATAAGCAGCTTATCTTTTACTATCTAATTACTGTCTTTCAGTATATATCTCTACTGATATATTTTAATCTTATAAAATCCTAATATTTAGAAACTGATATATTAAAGAAAGAAATAAATAGTATCTTATTCTAATCTGATAATAAAAGTATATTCTATCTAGTTATTTTTTAGTCTTATAAATTCTCCGGTACTGAGCTAAATTATACTACTCCAGATTAAGAGTTATTTACTATTATTTATTTTTTTAAACAGTAGTAACAGTATTTTAAAGATACTCTTCAGATAATTAAAATCTTATTTAACTATTTAAATTTATAATTCTTTATATATTAAACCAGGATTAACGGAAGATAAGCTTGATAGCTTATAAGCCTGATCTCTTATAATTTTATTATTAAATATAAAATAAGAAAGTTAAATCTAGTAGACAGATTCTCTAGAATATCTTCTGGGTTCCAGATAAAGCCTGTTTCTTAAAAGAAATTATTAATCCTGATTTAAGAGTGATTTATAGGTATATTATTCCTGATAATAAGAAACTTAATTAAAAAGAAATCCCAGTTTGAATTTTAAAATATACAGGATTACCCTAGATTTAATACCTATATTATATTAAGCTTAAAGAATCCTAATAATTAAGCCGGTATAAAGACAGCTGACTGGGCTGCTTGGAAGAACTTATCTTAAGAGAGATTTATTTTCTAATCTACAGTATTACAGGTATATACTGTAGAAGTTCTGTATTTAGATATATATAATTCTAAGCTCTAAGAAATAATCTTATATTTATAGAATAAAGATCTAGAGATATAACAGTAAAAAGCTGCTGTTCAGTAAAGATAATTAAACCAGAAGTATTAGATAATTAAAACTATAGGTTATTTATATTTTAAAAACTGCTATTATATTCTATTCTCTAAGATATTATACTAAATACTTATTTATTTATACTATAATAATCTGTTAGCAGAATATTTCAGAAAAATATAAATAGAAGTACTTCTATAAAAAAAGTTTTATTAAAATAGATTATATTATAATATAGCTGAATATATCCGAACTTATTTAATATATTAAGATAATACTGCTCTAAAGTATTAATTATATAACAGTCTTAAATTACTACTAATTTTATCCTATCTATTTATTAAATTAGTAATAAATTTTATTATAGAACTATCTCCGGTTATTTAATATAAAAAAACTATTAATATTATTCTTATTATTATTAATTAATTTTTAAAATATTATTTTTTCTTTACTATTCTGTCTATAATAACTGCTCCAGATCTTACCGAACTATTTTATAAATAGATTAAATTTATTTTCAGACCTCTAACAGGTATTATATCTAATTAAGAATTAATCTTTATAAATAAATTCTGGTTAAATTTAGTCTATAATATCTATATAATCTTAAAGCTTTTAATAGTATTCTATTTTTAAACTAATAACTAAACAGAACAGATAAACTAAACTCTTAAATATTATTTTCAGTATTACTCCAGCTAATTTAATACTAACTAGCCGGTAATATTACTAATTACTTAATTTACTTATAATAATATAAATAATATAATTATAGATTTATTATTTTATAATATCTTATATAGTTATTTACCAGATTTTTATTTTAGAATTAAGAGTGATTTTTAACAGTAAGAGGTCCCAGCTGTACAGGATAAGATTAAGAAGCTTAGAAAAATAAAAGAATAATTATAAAAAATATAATAAATAACTACAGAAAAATAAAAAGAATACTATAATAAATATAAAAAACTATTCTTTTTTAAAAAAAAAGATTTAGTAAAATTATTAATCCAGAACTTATAATTTAAAAAATTAAATAAATTAGCTCTGAAATTTATAGAATCTTTTCAGATTCTTAAATATATTAAATTCTAAGTATATTATTTATATTTATCTGAGAAATATAAATAAATTTATAATATATTTTATATTTTCTTATTAGAACTATAGAATACTGGAAGAGATTATAAAGAACTGCTCCTGATACCGGAGCTAGATAATAAAAATAAATAGAAAGTTAAGAAAATTAAAAACTACTAATATTATAACAGCTAAAACTACTATCTAATTAAATAGAAAGAATAACTAAATAAATATAATTAATAAATCTTTAGTAAAAATATAGTAAATATATAAGAAAGTATTAGAAATTACTAGAAGATATTTTAGAAGCTATAACAGCTGAAAAAAATCTAATAAAATACTACTAGATAGTCTATAGAAGTATATCCAGCTGTTAATAATAAACTAATTAAATAATATTTTACTAATATACTAATAAATATATTTTAAATACTGTTATAAAATAACAGGTTACACTTATATATATTAATAATTATAATCTACTACTATTCAGTACTAATACAGTTATAAATCAGATATAAGCTATCTTTACAGATCCCCTAAAGCTACTGGAAATCTTTTAAATATCTAAATAAAGATATCATCCAGTTAATCACTGCTGAATTACAGGCTAACTGCAGCTGAAATACTAGTCTTAAATAACTATTTTACCGAAGTTTATAAGATAAAACCGGTATTACTAGATATAAGATACAGTTTCTTAATATCTACTCTTATAATCTTATAATACCGGGCTAAATATATTTTATAATTTATAATATAATACTAGTAAAATATCAGTATAATAATCTCTAATCAGATCTTTTTTATATACCGACTTCTGCACTACTGAAAGACTATAGTATTAGTAATAAGTAGCTACTATTTAAATAAAAATCTTAATAAAATATATTATATACTTATTAACAGTATAAAGAACTTCCTTATTAAAATTAGTAACTATCTTATTCTTATTCTCTATAGGAAAGAAGTATATATAATACTATTCCAGAAATTTAACCAGTTCAGCAGTATTTCTGAGTATACTAGCAGGTATCTAAATATATTAGCTAAAATATATTAAAAAAGTCTATAAATCCCTACCGCTTTATAACCGCCTCAGCGGCTATAATACTGTTAATATAGGATAGATTCCTCCTTATTAAGAATACAGTTAATCTCGAATACTTCTATATCTTTAAATTTAAAATACTTTATAGAAGTATAAAAGCAGTATATATATTATAGCCAGCACAGTTTAATTACTGTTTTATATACAGATCCCGGTACTCGTATCTTCTTAGCTATATTTATACAGCAGTAACAACACTGATCTAATCCTCTGTCCGGTATAAAAAATAAAAATAATAAATTTTATATAATTTACTGATAATTCGGGAACGTGATAAACATGATTAGATACTTAATTACTAAAGAAAAATAAAAGATAATAAAAATAATAAATAACTAATATAATAAAAATAAATAATAAACAAAATAATAATAAAAAAAAAAGAAAATAATATCTGTATAGTAGAGGAGGGAATAAAAAAAAAAAAAAAAAAAAAAATATATAAAAGATTTTCTATTTATTTTTTTTTTCTAAAATCCTACTAGTATAAATATATCTAAATACTAGTAAATCTATATAGATACAGCATGTAACCCTGTCTATACTATATATCCCGCAGATTTCTTGTCTTTTATTATTAGATCTCTGCTATTCCGAATCAGAAATATATAAGATTATCCCTAATACTTAAGCCAGGTGGCTCGTCCCAGTAAAGAAGGGCGTTATTTATAATAGAATAGCCTAGTTATTATAGTAACAGCCCTTAGGATAATATATTATAGTAGTAATAAAAGTCGTGAGGTTATTAATAGCAGTTCTATATTCTTTTAATATCTAAAAGGTGCTGATTCCTTTACAGGAGACTACTGATCCCTTAAGAATCAGTCTATTTTGTAGATATAGGCTACCTTTGTCATTATTAGACGAATCCATTCTGTTTAGTGGTTGATTCCTTACCTAGTCGACAGGCTTTCTACCCTGACAAGTAGATCCTATCACAGGTAAATAATATTATTTCGTGGCTGATTCCCGAAAGTTACTATAATATCTAGATCTTTCTAGGATTCTGTAACTTCTACTGTCGATTTATTTAAAACTACTTATAAATTATTTTATTTCTTACCGCCCTACTTCGTGGAGCAGTTAATAGTTAAAAACCTGGAAAAATCTGCCTAAACCTATATAAGCGGCTTATCTTTTACTGTCTAATTACTATCTTTCAGCATGTATCTCTACTGATATATTTTAATTTTATAAAATCTTGATATTTAGAAACTGATATATTAAAGAAAGAGATAAATAGTATCCTATTCTAATCTGATAATAAGAATATATTCTATCCAGTTACTTTCTAATCTCGTAAGTTCTCCGGTACTGAGCTAAACTATACTACTCCAGATTAAGAGTTATTTACTATTATTTATTCTTTTAAATAATAGTAACAGTATTTTGAAGGTGCTCTCCAGATAATTAAAGTCTTATCTAACTATTTAAACTTATAATTCTTTATATATTAAATCAGGATTAACAGGAGACAAGCTTGATAGCTTATAAGTCTAATCTTTTATAATTTTATTATTAAATATAAAACAGAAAAATTAAATTTAATAAATAGACTCTCTAGAATATCTTTTAAATTCTAGATAAAATCTACTCCTTAAAAGAAATTATTAACCCTGATTTAAAAGTAATTTATAAATATATTATTCCTGATAATAAGAGATTTAGTTAAAAAAAAATTCTAGTTCGAATCTTAAGATATACAGGGTTACCCTGGATTTAATACCTATATTATATTAAGCTTAAAGGATTCTAATAGTTAAGCCGGTATAGAAACAGCTGACTGGACTGTTTAGGAGAACTTATTTTAAAAAAGATTTATTCTTTAATTTATAGTATTATAGATATATACTGTAAAAGTTCTATACTCAGATATATATAATTCTAAGCTCTAAGAAATAATCTTATATTTACAGAATAAAGATCCAGAGATATAACAGTAAAAAGCTGTTATTTAATAAAAATAACCAGACCAGAAGTACTGAATAATTAAAACTATAAGTTATTTATATTTTAAAAACTGCTATTATATTCTATCCTCTGAGATATTATATTAAATATTTATTTATCTATACTATAATAATCTGTTAGCAGGATACTTCAGAAAAATATAAATAGAAGTACTTCTATAAAAAAAATTCTATTAAAATAGATTATATTATAATATAGCTGAATATATCTAAATTTACTTAATATATTAAGATAATACTGCTCTAAAATATTAATTATATAATAGTCTTAAATTACTACTGATTCTATCTTATCTATTTACTAAATTAGTAATAGACTTTATTACAGGACTACCTCCGGTTATCTAATATAAAAAAATTATTAATATTATTCTTATTATTATTAATTAATTTTTAAAATACTGTTTTTTTTTTATTATTTTATCTATAATAATTATTCCAGACCTTACTGAACTGTTCTATAAATAGATTAAACTTATCTTCAGACTTCTAACAGGTATTATATCTGATTAAAGATTAATTTTTATAAGTAAATTCTAGTTAAATTTAGTCTATAATACTTATATAATCTTAAAGCTTTTAATAATATTTTACTCTTAAACTGATAGCTAAACAGAATAGATAAACTAAACTCTTAAGTATTATCTTCAGTACTACTCCAGCTAATTTAATACTAACTAGCTGGTAATATTACTAATTACTTAATTTATTTATAATAATATAAATAATATAACTATAGACTTATTATTTTATAATATCTTATATAGTTATTCACCAGATTTTTATTTTAGAATTAAGAGTAATTCTTAACAGTAAGAGGTCCCAGCTGTATAGAATAGGATTAAAAAGCTTAGAAAAATAAGAAAACAGCTATAAAAAATATAGTAAATAATTATAAAAAAATAAAAAAAATATTATAATAAGTACAGAAAACTATTCTTTTTTAAAAAAAAAGATTTAGTAAAGCTATTAATCTAGAACTTATAGTTTAAAGAGTTAAGAAAATTAGTTCTGAAGTTTATAAAACTCTTTCAGATTTTTAAATATATTAGATTCTAGATATATTATTTATATTTATTTAAAAAATATAAATAAATTTATAATATATTTTATATTTTTTTATTAGAACTATAGAATACTGGAAGAGATTATAAAAAACTGCTTCTAATACCGGAGCTAGATAATAAAAATAAATAAAAAGTTAAGAAAATTAAAAACTACTAATATTATAACAGCTAAAACTATTATCTGATTAAATAGAAAGAATAATTAAATAAATATAATTAATAGATCTCTAATAAAAATATAGTAAATATATAAGAAAATATTAGAAATTATTAAAAAATACTTCAGAAGTTATAATAGCTGAAAAAAATCTAGTAAAATACTACTAGATAGTCTATAAAAATATATCCAGCTGTTAATAATAAACTAGTTAGATAATATTTTATTAATATACTAATAAATATATTTTAAATACTATTATAAGATAACAGGTTATATTTATATATATTAATAATTATAATCTACTGCTATTCAGTACTAATATAACTATAAATCAGATATAAATTATCTTTACAGATCCTCTAAAGCTACTAGAAATCTTTTAAATATTTAAATAAGAATATTATCCAGCTGATTACTACTGAATTACAGGCTAACTGCAGCTGAAATACTAGTCTTAAATAACTACTTTACCGAAGTCTATAAAATAAAGCCAGTATTATTAGATATAAAATACAGTTTCTTAATATCTACTCCTATAATCTTATAATATTAGACTAGATATATTTTATAGTTTGCAGTATAATACTAGTAAAATATCAGTATAATAATCTCTAACCAGATCTTTCTTATATACTGACTTCTGCGCTACTGAGAGACTATAATATTAATAATAAATAATTACTATTTAAATAAAGATTTTAATAAGATATACTATATATTTATTAATAGTATAAAGAATTTTCTTATTAAAATTAGTAATTATCTTACTTTTATTCTCTATAGAAAAAAAATATATATAATATTATTCTAGAAGTTTAACCAGTTTAATAGTATTTCTGAGTATACCAGCAGGCATCTAAGTATATTAATTAAAATATATTAAAAGAGTTTATAAATCCCTACTACTTTATAACTGTCTTAATAATTATAATACTATTAATATAGAATAGATTTCTCTCTATTAAAAATATAGTTAATCTTAAATACTTCTATATTTTCAGATTTAAAATACTTTACAGAAGTATAAAGGCAGTATATATACTATAGCCAGCACGGTTTAATCACTGTTTCGCGTACAGATTCTGGTACTTATATCTTTTTAGCTGTATTTATACAGCGGTAATAATACTGATTTAATCCTCTGCCCGGTATAAGAAATAAAAATAATAAATTTTATATAATTTACTGACAATTCAGGAATATAACAGATATAATTAAATATTTAATTATTAAAAAAAAATAAGAGATAATAAGAATAGTAAATAACTAATATAATAAAAATAAATAATAAACAAAGTAATAATAAAAAGAAAAGAAAATAATATCTGTATAGTAGAAAAGAGGATAAGAAAAAAAAAAAAAAGAAAAATATATAAAAGATTCTCTGTTTACTTCTTTTTTCTAAAACCCTACTAGTATAAATATATCTAAATACTAGTAAATCTATATAAATATAGTATATAATCCTGTCTGTACTATATATCCTGCAGATCCCCTGTCTTTTATTATCAGATTCTTACTATTCCGAATCAGAAATATATAAAATTATTCCTAATACTTAAGCTAGATAGCTTGTCCCAGTAAAGAAGGGCGTTATTTATAATAGAATAATCTAGCTATTATAGTAATAATCCTCAGGATAATATATTATAGTAGTAATAGAAGTTATAAGATTATTAATAACAGTTCTATATTCTCTTAATATTTAAAAAATGCTGATTCCTTTGCAGGAGACTACTGATTCCTCAAGAATCAGTCTATTTCGTGGATATAGGCTATCTTTATCATTATTAGACGAATCCATTCCGTTTAGTGGTTGATTCCTTACCTAGTCGACAGGCTTTCTACCCTGACAAGTAGATCCTATCACACCTACCCTCTTAATATAGTATAGATTATAACTTATCCTGCTTTGTTACTGAGTAGGAAAAAAAAATCTTAAGAGTTATTCTAAAGAGTATTAAAAGTGATATCTATAATATATATTCTAAATATCTTATTCCTTTTCTGAATTATAATACTTACTAACTATATTTAAAGTATATTTATAATAAATTAATACTAAAGTATAGACTTGAAATAAAATACCGGGAGAAGTTTTATATTACAGTAACAGATCTTAATCTTCTTTTTAAATAATTATTTTAAGATAATAATTATAACTATATTTATGAAAGAGCTCGATTCTAAGATGCCTTTATTTTATTACTCTTTTCGGGTTCCGGAGCTAGAGCCGGGGCTATTGTCGAGTCAAGTTTATATAGAAATATTAATAAATATCTTTACTATAAGATATATTGGATTACTATGTCTACAAACCCTGTTAGAGAAGCTAACTATATAAATAAAAAGTATCTTACCTTCAATATCTAATACAAATATAATAAAATTAAAAGATGGGTTACTATAGATTCTGAATTTGTAAAAGATTACCGTTATAGTAATAAAGCAGTCATGTGAGTTCCTGCTCCAGGTATTATTGTTGTTAGTACTGATAATTCTAGCCTGAAGAACTGGATTACAGAGTAAAAGATGCTTGGCAGGAACTTTGTATTCTATGTTATAGTTGCAGGCATAGCCGACTAAGCTTTTAAAGATATTCGCAGTGTTGATAAGTTACTGTTAAAAGTTCCACCTAAGAGCAGGGAATCTTAGACACTTAAATAGGAGGATTATACATAATCTTTACCAGTTCTCCGCATGGTTACCCCAAATGGGCCGCATCCTAGTCGTGCCCTGACATTCTCCTCAATTCGGAACGATCTGAGCTCTCTCGCCCGACGAGAACATTTCCGAGACCCGCTACGAATCCATGGAATCAGAGGCCGAGTGGCAACTACGATTGACTGTATGTAATACGCTTGCATGCTACAGTATATATTACTGATTATATTATTATAGCAAAGGCATCTCAAGCTATACGCAGTCAAGCATTAGATTATACAAACCCGGATACTTATCTTAAGTACCAATCGAAGTTTAAACGCACCGATATCCAAGCGCATTTTTGGAATCTAAAGCCTGACTATAAGTGTCTCGATATAGAGGAAAGCATGGCACACCACCATGATCCAAATACTCCTCAGAAACTTGATACCGCTGCTGTTACTGAGTTTAAGAATGATAAGAAGATAAAAGATCTGTATGCAGAGATTGAGATTCTGATAAAGAAAATTAATAGCAAGTTAAATAAGCACCAGGACCTTGCCAGCGAACGAGAAAAGTTATATAACAAAGTAGCGAAGAGACAACGCAGCAAGATCAAGGACTTTATCCAGAACTGGTGGAAGTCCTCCTATAATAAATATATTGCAGGAAAGGATTTCACTAAATATAATTTAATATATCTATTTTCAATCTACCGAAAATACATGCCAGAGAGAGACAGGCTGCGAGATAACTTATTCAGCGAAGTAATAATTGACAGTAAGACTGGAAGACAGTATATACTAGATATGGTGGCTATCTACACGTCTGAAGAGAGAGTAGCATACTATCCTGGTGAATTACTAATCAACGGAAGATGTCCGGTTTGTTTGAAAGATATATCAAGGTTTATTTCAGATTTCTTATATCTATATTCAATACTGATTCCTGCAGTTTTGAGATCCAAGGTCGCTCTAAGTATATACTTCAATGCAAAAGGAAATTACTGAATGCAGTACTATATCAACAGTCATATAAAAATAGAAAGAGAGCTTATTATCGCACTGACCGAGTATTTTTGAAATAGTGCTTTTTGTGTACCAAGTAGTTCCATACTAAGACTGACTGGCAGGCCCATTATTACTTTCATCTAAAGGATCTACAGCCGCGTTGTGGTTTGTTACAATTCTGTTATATATTAGTTTTACCAGGACTTTACCCTTTCTGCCTGGGCAATCAGAGCATGCAGCCTGAGTGCAGATTCAAGTAATAATATAAAAAGGCTACTCTGATCAATCATATCAATAAAAAACACTTATCAAAGATAGACGAGGACAAGCCTATCGTATGCCCCCACCCATCTTGTGAAAATAAGGCATATTCTTCTGCTTTGGAGCTTCGATGCTATTTTTATAATATTCACTCAATTAAAGAGCCTCGCCGCAACTGTGTTAGCAGAAAACGAAAGTAGATACTTCAGGATAATATAAAGAAAGAGTCTATTATCAAAAAACAATCGCCTAGTCGTGCTACTCATGATCATCAAACTGGAACAATGTGTAAAGTTGGTCCTCAATCAGAACATGGCACCTTGAGGTTATAAAAAGACAGTCTGAGAAGAAGATATTTACAAAATTCGACCTCTGTTTCATTTTTGGAGTGGCTTTTTATTAATAAGAAGCTGTAGTATTCTCGTGATAATGTTTGCCTATCTTAATCTTCTTAAATTGACTCAAGGGGGATTTATAAAAATCTATCCATACTAATCAGTACATATTAATAGAACTTTATCTTGAAATGTCTCGAAGGGTGATAATGAGTAGGGCATCATGTAAGGATTTTCGAGCTTGCGGATGCTAAAAGATACTTTTTACTGCTCACTCACTGCATTCCATGGGGGTAGTTAAGCAAAAAGGGGTCATTTTCGTCGAAGTCTTTCAGGCAGTTGTGTTTAAATCCAGTGTCTCACAGTATAGCAAGTCACAACAGTCATAAATATCAAAGGTATTGATATTCTAAGTTAACAAGTAGTTGTCATATAGTGGTTAATGTAACAATAGTGACATGCCCTACTTCCAGAAGGGTACCTGGCTTGAAACAGAATCTTTTACTGGTCTGATAGTATAAGAAATAAGAAACATTTAGTGGTTCGGCTTTCGCGCAAAAGAAACTTTTGAAAATAGTTATTTCTTACTAGGTAAAGAACATGACCCCGCATTCAAGCCAGCTGCTAGCCAAGGAGATGATGTATAACTTACTGTCTCACTGTGATCATCTTACTTTGGTTCTGTTTAGAAAGTTCTGAAACTTTCTCCAACCAGATGCAGCTGTGAGCAATCCTTTCTTCGGATAGCGCGGTCACTTCATAATCGATTGGCTATAGTCTAGTAGTAGCAGCGGCGATGTAAAGTATATTGTGAGGCAATCTGAGTGGGGGCTCAGAAAAAAAGACAGAATCAGGAATAGACTAAGGCAAACACAGGTGGCATTTGAGTGGGTGGTCTGTACTATACCATACTAGGCAAGGTCTTCCTACAATCCCAAATGATAGAACTACTGGCAATGGCGATCAGATCACACAAACAATATGATTCGTCAAGAAGAGAAAGACTGTGTAAGTACAGTATAAGAACCCTCCGGCCAGCCCTGTTATTGAGAAAGGTCACTCTTGAGTCTGTCTTCTACCCCTAATCTTAACTTCCTATGCACTCAATGGGAGCCCCTAGCTTTAGGGTCTGTTATGAGACAGCGGATGAGCTATGTACTCCCACTACTGTGGTTTCGTTGATGGGCAGCCTGGAAGTTTGGAGCAGATTCGCAAATATGCGATGGTACTGTAACCGTCACGGCTACGATGTTGTTATCCTCTGGGAAATGTCGACACTACAAATAATAGCGGCACAGGAAGCACCTCAAGCAGTTACAGTGCTAGATGCACTGCAGAACCCCGGGGCGCTGCAAGCAATACAAGCATATGCACTACAAATTCTACAAGCAGAAATGCACGCGTTACAAGCAGAAGCGGAGGTGCTACAAGATATACGAAAACTGGAAGAACAGCAGGAATCAAAGTCACTTCGAGCCCAGCAAGCACGACAAAGACTGGAACAAGCACTATCAGCACACCGCGAGCAAGCAATAAAGGCACGGCAAGCACAAAGGTCACGGCGACTACGACAAGCAGCACAAGTACGGCAAGCAAACCAGGCACAGCAGGAGCCGGGTATGATAACTCATTTTGATGTGTGGCTCACCGAATCATCAGCTGCTGTTCTCAAGGCTTTTTGTGAGGAGAGAAATGACTTGAAAATTGTCTCTCCACTATTTGCTGGCACTGGAAAAATTTACCTTGACTTTATCAGAGACGAGCACTCTCACCCGTTGAGAGCCAAGATGTTAAAATATCTCAAATCCCTTGGTTTCACATTCAGAAATAGTAACCAAGTCGCACGTCCTGATCTGTGGTGTTGAAATGTCCTATACTGAGATAGAAGTGAATTCACTTGATAAATCAGATTGACTTAGGTTGAGTTGTGGTCTTTTAAGGATTTCAAGTTCTCGTTCTGTCAATTTATTCATTGTTCTAGTGTTTTGTTGTCGATTGTTCTGCCCTCAACGGGTCATGATCAGCTAGTTGTTGGTACGAAATTAATTAGAAAGACCTGCCTATATCCACCGTGTCTTAGCCTGGACTGACAGATATTAAGTTCTCCTGATTTTGCTGCGTTTTGAACGTTTAGACTATTTCACCTTCCAAGAGCAGACTCAACTTCTTCTTAATCCAAGACTGGTCTCTAGGTTTGACATCCTCGGTTTATCTCTGATTTATGTAGAATCCTTGGAGCACATGTGTCGATCATGTGAAGAAGCTTCGGTGTCCATATCTCAATGGTTAATTCAACAGCCTCCTTATCATCTAATCGCATCTAAAAACATGGCTTTTAATGAATTCCCTGACCCTTGATCCTTATAATATTTCTCATAAATCAGAATTGCCCGGTCAGTTTCGCCAAGCCTTAGTTACCACTCGAACCACGTTAGGACTGGCTTCTTCCCGCTTGACTTCGGGAGAGTCGAATTGAAATGGCTCGTATCTTGGATGAAGAGTGATTATAGTCTAGCCTTGCAACAAGCTCTCGTTCATGAGAGGTACGTCGATGTTCGCTTTGACCAGCGAGATTGTGGCTGAGGAATCATTATGGTACCGCAGCGCGATAGCTAACTACCTAAAAGAGGTTAATTATGGTACAAAGTTGAGTTATCGTTATGATGAGCGTTCCTGACTTGAGGAGGTAAATATTATATTATGTCAGTGTACTGGTCTTCCGCATTAGAAATTCACTACAAAGTAGCAAGCATGGTTGTCTTGCACAAGGCGAGATTTCTCATGCTATAAACATGGTCGACAACAGAATCTACAGTAATATATGCCATTACAACAGGCTGCTCACTCACAGCGCTCTTTCTCATTCGCATAGCCCCTTCGTTTCTGAGCATGTATGCAAATATTTCATTCCCCAAAACGAAATACTTAACATACCCATGCCTATTGGGTCGTCATAAGCTGCAATATTCCCGGTTCCCTTGCACGATGCCTTCTAAGATACACACGTGGAGCGTATTGAGGTTTTCCAGTCACAGATCCTTCCGAAACCTAATAGGAATTCTCAGATGAAGTTACTGCTCACAAATGGGGCTATCAGGTCCTCCATAGGAGTGTCTGCTTGATGAGCAGCAGTGGTTTTCAACCCAAGAACGCGACACGGTCCATTTGAAAACTTCAGATCCTTTGCAAGCTTGTCTATCGGTACAGCAATGATCTGTTTACCCCTGTGTGGTATGGTAACTGGCCTGCTTGTAATTTTTCCCAGGTTCTGATACAGAAAAGTGCTGACCACCCATTCCGGGCTAAGACTCAAGATTATAAGCATCTCCGAAGATACTTTCTGAAAGGTAACACCGAAGCAAAATCGGCAGCTAACTGCAATCATGATAGACTTAGGTTCACAGCGGTCGATAGAACCTTTGCCGTTGGACATATATGGAAGGTCGGCTACCGCGTCGCATTGGATAAATAAGACGTTTGCGCATGAGACACACCAAGCGAAAATATGATGAGATGAAGGATCAATCAAGTTTTTGAATTGGAGTCTGAGCTGGAGTATAGGTGTAGGCAAGCATGGTTCATTGGGGGTAATCACTGGTGGCTGCGGGATATTGGAATTGGCTTCCCAGTCCTCGGTTTGTTGCTTCATCTGTACCAGCGGGTCTCGCTTTGTTGAGGTTAGATATCAAAGCTGTTACGTCTTTGTATCTACGCAGGTGATCCAGGTTTAAGTATTAGAGATTTAGCATTCGCGCAAAAAGTGCGGAAGGGGCAGAAATGTTGTGAAAAAGACTAAGAATGATGTGGCTTGAATATAGTCAGGCTCACTCTCAAATAGTCTTTATATTCATGACAACAAACATGCCATTTTATTTGGTTTGCCGTGATTTTATCTTCAGATGCCTTTATTGGGCGGGGCTCACATTCCTCGATAGGCAACAGGCAGTATTTCCATTACAGTCTTATCAAGAAAAAAAGGTACAGAATAATGTTGTTAGAAGTTTAGCGTTTGAGGGACAAGCTCAGTGAATTCTGAAACTATTTCTGAACCTAATATGTCTACTCAAAGAATGGATTTTTTTTGGTTCTGGTTTGGTACAAATATGAACCATTATCCACTTCTCACTTCTGGAATGAGCTCGGGAAGAACCAAATTCCGCATGCATTTGCATTCCATGATTCTTCTAGCATCACATACAACATAACAAATATAGCAAAATCACTTCATTCCATGCTTGACACATGAGAATCATGTCTCGGAATCTGGACACAGTCATGAGTACGCTCTGGTCATTGTCTTCCATGTATATCATTCTGTCTTGATTCGCCTTGTTCGAAATCCCGGCTACGCAAATTCCATCTTGGCTAACGCTCAGACTAGTTTTCCAAATTGAGATTGTTCCTAAGGACCCAGTCTACTGATGAGATACGTTCTCGGATAGTATTCTTGACTCAGCACATTGCAGATTAGTTACAGATTGTCCACGTTAAAGGTCAAACTTTAGAGGGAATTGATGATTCTTTGGGGTTCAAAGCAAATTTCTGAAAGAATTAAAAGATCTGAAGCATTGGAATTTATAGCATATGGTATAAAGGATTCTCTGAACTCAGTAACGATAATTCAGGGTCCCTTAAACAAATGGTCTCACTTGCTTCCCACGGTCATGGTGGCACTGCTTCATGTCTAGGGAGACCATTAATCTGTGATGCGCTTTAGCCTAGCTGTATCACTGCTTGTAGCGTGGCTGACCAGAGACCCCCACTAGTCCAAATGCGTTGTCAGCATAACGCAAATGAAATCAAACATTAACTACAATGGTATCAACAACTAAGGTAAACAAGGTCCCACTTATCTGTATTCTAAATTAGTATTGAACCCTTGAAAAGAAGGTATTTACATTTTCAATCTCTCGCCAACCAAATACTTATACACAAACTGAGACTAAGCTTCTAAAAGTATTAAATTGATTATTCAGTCAGTCCCCGGAAATCATAGAATAATATTATTCTTAACAGTGTTGCTGATCACTGCAGAAATTGTTATGATCTATTCGATTCAATAAGAAAGCGCCCTTAAACATTAATACTCGTCAGAATGAGGTTGGCAGATATCAAGAGCCTGAAAGAGATATAACTGAGAAAAGCACGTCATGATATGATTGAATTTGATCATCCACTAAGTCAGTCGTAGCGCAGCTTCCTGAGACCGCTTTTTATAGTGAAGTGACTAAGTTAATATGCATGACGTCTTAGATCTGCTGCAGCGATGCAAGTCGAGGGCCACCGGTGGCCTCTGTTGTACATCTTGTGCGGTCACACAATTTCTTTCCCCGTTTCAATCTCCCTATGAAGTGACCTTGTGATGAATGGGCGAATTACTGACATTCAACAGACTTCTAAACCTTGAGTAAGCGTGCTTCGAGTGCAACAGGAATTCTGCTTATTCACGTAAGTTCATCCGGTAGTACTCTTCTCAGACAAGTCTGTCTATGTTTTGGTAATCGTTCTCGTTCAAACAGCTCGTCAAAGAGGGGTGATTCACGCCAAGATCATTGTAGCATGTCATATTATCATGGCATACAGCCAGATATATGTCATCAATTGCATTTAATTGTTGCAGGGCTATTGCTCGAAATATAAGTTTTAAAGTCCGGATGACATTGCTTCAAATGATCTAGCATGGCTCCATCAGAATCAAAACTTCGGTGGTTGCTCGTAGATCGTGTGCATTCGAAACAATACCAAATATGACCATGGTTGTCCATGATTCCTGGTCGACCAGGCCTTCTGATGAAATAGGCGTAGTGGCGCTTGCGTATATGCTCGATAAGGTCGGCTTCACTCTTGAAGACACTACCATGTTCTGTACAAGTGAAGACACTCATGTTCAAATGTACGTTTGAGCTTTCGATAAGATATTTCAATACATTAATCTAAGTTATTTTTGTCTAACATGATGAGTAGAACATTTTGACAGGTTCTAACAGAGATCTCGTCATATGACGTTGATAAGGCGTCATCAAAGACTAATCGACGGCACTTCTAAGAAAAGTAGAATGTTGCTGTTCTTACTAATCTTGATTTCAAAGGCGTGGGAGAAAGAGGTACTCCACCACTCTTCGCTCCGCATCATTTTTCATAATAAATTATGAGAACAAAGAAGGTTTAATCTACCAATGTAGCATTGAGGGTCATTCTTCATAATAGAAGTTTTCGTTTGTCGCAAGAGGGGTACCATTTTTTCAACTTCGTTCTTCAGGTTCCGAAATACGTAAAGGTGATGTAATTATGTCATCTCTCGCGTTTATATCTATTGAGGCTGAACATTCTGACAGAGTCCGTGATGAAATGTACACCTCATGTATTCTGATTTATTGTAACAAGTCTGGTCTATGTGCTCGCCAGAGACGTTGGAGACGTTTCACAAATTTCTTAACACCGAGGAGGCGACCCAAATCTGCAGCCAGTTCCACACCGATATATGGCAGTCTGGATGTCAGGTTATGTGGAGCGGTGTGCCCCGCAACTTGGTACAGAGCTGGGCAGATCAACATAGAATGCTGACGTTGACCACAGCTATGGGACCGCTGATGGTTCATGATGAAGAACAGTGTTTATGGTCTCGAAAGTCAAGCCAAGCCTGGAGTCGGTACATGAAGGGCGCATCTGCTATATATGCCTATCATATCGCTCAGGACGGGGGACAAGTCATCGTCTTAACACCGCCACCTCCCGAGCGATCTAATCCTTTCGGAGGATCCAACTACCAGATTGTGGAAGAGCCAATTCTAAAAGGAAAGTTAGGGCCAAAGGTCTCAGACATTGAAGCATTGCATCCGACCATACCCGGCGCCGAAGAATTTCACTACCAGATATGGCCGAACGACGAGACACCCTCTTGGCATGAACACTTTGGATATCCTCGTCCAGCTACAAACTGGCGGCATGCTGTCAATAACCGAGCATTACTATGAGTTCGATAAGTGGAACAAATACGAGACTGTGGTGACTCGATCTTCGGGCGAGATCTATACTTCAACCGAGCGACCGAGCTGGACAGTTATGTCCTTTCGCATCATGGTACGACGAGTTGAGGTTTCAAAAATAATCCATTCATAGCTAGTCAAGCCTGTCTTACAGAAGAGAATTCAAAATATCCAGCAGCACAGCTTGGGTATAAGGATTATTGATTTGATTCATAATTCAACAAGGGAGTTGAAGACCTTGATCTGTCATATAATGGATACTGAATATTGTACGAAAAGAGTTCAGAGGTGTAGGAACAAGTGATCCAAAGAATGAACTTACCGCGCTTAGCAGACAAACAGTATCGTATTATAATGAATATTTTCTGTCACCTTGGGTAATTAGTATCGATTAGAGCGTATAGTACGACTGACTCACCCTAGCAACATAGCAACAAATGGATTATTCTTAAAACCTGATAATTCAGATTCCTGGCATTTTCGAGCTCTAAATAACTTGAACTGACTCAAGTACAATTACGTACGCCGAGAAATTTCATCATAAATTATGACTTCATCATTTTTTGCCCTTTGCATCATTTTTAAGTTGGAGTTATTGAAATTTCCAAGAGATCATACTTCGCCTAGGTCTCATATGGACTTGTGCTTATGCCTCGGGGTTAATGAAGTAATTCTGGAGAGTGGTGGGTAGGCATGACATATGTGCAAGGCACTTACAAAGTGTTCTTGACCGCAACCCACAGGTTTCGAGGTCGCGACAACTGAGTATCGATTCCATGAAGTATTAGTCAGTCTATGCTGCTGAGTTTATGGAGAGTTATTACGCCATCGGACTATTCTCATAGGTGGACATGGTAACAAAGCCAGCGCCGGCAACATTCTCGGTCACTGTATATCTGCACTACAGGTGATCACAGACACATGAGACGGATCAGGCCAGTATATCATCCAAGCTATCACTATTCAGCCGGTGGAAGAAGTTTTGGGAATTCTTGTGAGACCTAAATGGGTTCCAGGGATCTTTGAAATGAGGCGGCCGACCGGCTGGCCAAGGACGCAGTGGACATGGCAAAGATACACTCCTTCAAACGTCTCCTCTCACGGGAGATAGGATATTTACTGTTGGAACAGCTGATTGGCTAATAGGCGAGCGTCACGTGATGTTGTAGTCACGTTGGCCACCGAGGTATTAAACTCTATGTTAAGATAGTTATTTAGTTAGTAACTAATATTAATAAATATTAGATATTTTCTATCTTATATTTCTAATAGATTATAAATCTGGTAATTTACTATAAGATACTACTATCTTTATTTTCTAGTATTTTTAAAATTATTTAATAAATTATTATATTATTATAATTATATAAAAAACTTTTACTGTATAACAGTCTTTAAAATACTAAAATATATATAATATATACCTGTCTCTATGTGATAGGATCTACTTGTCAGGGTAGAAAGCCTGTCGACTAGGTAAGGAATCAACCACTAAACGGAATGGATTCGTCTAATAATGACAAAGGTAGCCTATATCCATAAAATAGACTAATCCTTGAGGGATCAGTAGTCTCCTGTAAAGGAATCGGCACCTTTTAGATATTAAGAGGGTGTAGAACCGCTATTGATGACCTCACGACTTCTATTATCACTATAATATATTATCCTGAGGGCTGTTACTATAATAGCTAGGCTATTCTATTATAAATAGCATCCTCCTTTACTGGGACGAGCTATCTGGCTCGAGTATTAGAGATAGCCTCGTATGTTTCTGATTCGGAATAGCGGGAATCCGATGATAAAAGGCGGGGGATCTGCAGGGTGTACAGTACAGACAGGGTCATATACTGTGTCTGTATAGATTTACCAGTGTTTAGATATATTTGTACTAGTAGGGTTTTAGGAAGAAGAAGTAAACAGAGAATCCTTTATATATTCTTCTTCTTCTTCTTTCTCTTGTCCCCTCCTCTACTACACGGATGTTGTTTCCTTTCCTTTTCGTTGTTGTTTCGTTCGTTATTCGCTTTTATCGCGTTGGTTGTTCGCTGTTCTTGTTATCTCTTGTCTTTCTTTGGTGATTAAGTGTCTAATCACGTCTGTCGCGTTCCCGAATCGTCAGTAGGTCGCGTGAGATTTGTTGTTCTTGTTCCTCATGCCGGGCAGAGAATTAGGTCAGCGTCGTTGCCGCCGCGCAAATACGGCTAAGAAGACGCGAGTACCGGGATCCGCACGCGAAACAGTGATTAAACCGCGCTGGCTATAGTATATATGCTGCCTTCGTACTTCCGTAAAGTATTTCAAGCCTGAAGATATAGAAGTATTTAAGATTAACTGTATTCTTGATAGAGAGAAATCTATCCTGTGTTGACAGTATTACAGCTGCCGAGGCGGTTGCGAAGCGGTAGGGATTCGTAGACTCTTTTAATATACTTTAGCTAATGTGCTTAGACGCCTGCTGGTGCACTCGGAAACGCTGCCGAACTGGTCAAGCTTCTGAAATAGTACCGTGCGTACTTCTTTCCTACAGAGGACAAGAGTAAAGTAGTTGCTAACTTCAACAAGAAAGTTCTTTATACTGTTAATAAGTATATAGTACATCTTATCAAGATCTTTATTCAAACAGTAGCTATTTATTACTGATACTATAGTCTCTCGGTAGCGCAGAAGTCGGTATATAAAGAAGATCCGGTTAGAGATTATTATACTGATGTTTTACTAGTATTATACTGTAAATTATAAAGTATATCTGGCCCGGTGTTGTAAGATTATAAGAGTAGATATCGAGAAACTGTATCTTATACCTGGTGATACCGGCTTTATCTTATAGACTTCGGCGAAGCAGTTATTTAAGACTAGTATTTCAGCTGCAGTTAGCCTGCAATTCAGCAGTGATCAGCTGGATAATATCCTTACTTAGATATTTAAAGGGTTTCCAGTGGCTTTAGAAGATCTGTAAAGATAGCTTGTATCTGATTTATAGCTGTATTAGTACTGAATAATAGTAGATTATAATTATTAATATATATAGATATAATCTATCGCTTTATAACAGTATTTAAAATATATTTATTAGTATATTAGTAAAATATTATCTAACTAGTTTATTATTAACAGCTGGATATACTTCTGTAGACTATCCAGTAGTATTTTACTAGATTTTCTTCAGCTGTTATAGCTTCTGAAGTATCTTCTGATAGTCTCTGATATTTTTTTATATATTTATTATATTTTCGCTAGGGATCTATTAATTATATTTACTTAGCTATTCTTTCTATTTAATCAGATAATAGTCTTGGCTGTTATAATATTAGTAGTTTTTAACTTTCTTAATTTTCTATTTATTTTTATTATCTAGTTCCAGTATCAGGAGCAGTTCTTTATAATCTCTTCCAGTATTCTACAGTTCTAATAAAGAAATATAGAATATATTATAAATTTATCTATATTTCTTAGGTAAATATAAGTAATATATCTAGAATCTGATATATTTAAAGATCTGAAAAGATCCTATAAACTTCAGAGCTAACTTTCTTAACTCTTTAAACTGTAAGTTCTAGATTAATAGTTTTACTAAATCTTTTTCTTTAAAGAAGAATAGCTTTCTGTGCTTGTTATAATATTCTTTTTATTTTTTTATAGCTATTTACTATATCTTTTATAGCTATTCTCTTGTTTTTCTAAGCTTCTTAATCCTATTCTATACAGCTGGGACCTCTCGCTATTAAGAATCGCTCTTAATTCTAAAATAAAAGTCTGGCGAATAGCTATATAAGATATTATAAGGTAATAAGCCTGTAGTTATATTATTTATATTATTATAAGTAAATTAAGTAATTAGTAATATTACCGGCTAGTTAATATTAAATTAGCTGGAGTAGTATCGAAGATAATACTTAAGGATTTAATTTATCTATTCTATTTAGCTATCAGTTTGAGAGTAGAATACTGTTAAAAGCTTTAAGATTATATAGATATTATAGGCTAAATTTAACTAGAATTTACTTATAAAGATTAATTCTTGATCAGATATAATACCTGTTAAGGGTCCGAAGATAAGTTTAACCTGTTTATAGAACAGTTCGGCAAGGTCTGGAGCAGTTATTATAGACAGAACAGTAAAAAAAAAACAGTATTTTAAGAATTAATTAATAATAATAAGGATAGCATTAACAGTTTTTCTATATTAGATAACCGGAGGTAGTCCTGTAATAAAATCTATTACTAATTCAGTAAATAGACAGAATAGAATCAGTAGTAATTCAAGACTGTTATATAATTAATACTTTAGAGCAGTATTATCTTAATATATTAAATAAGTTCAGATATATTCAGCTATATTATAATATAATCTATTTTAATAAAACTTTTTTTGTAGAAGTACTTCTGTTCATATTTTTCCGAAGTATCCTGCTAATAGATTGTTATAGTATAGATAAATAAGTATTTAGTATAATATCTCAGAGAATAAAATATAATAGCAGTTTTTAAAATATAAATAATCTGTAGTTTTAATTATCCAGTACTTTTAGTCTGGTTATCTTTACTGAACAGCAGCTTTTTACTGTTATATCTCTGGATCTTTATTCTGTAAATATAAGATTATCTCTTAGAGCTCGGAATTATATATATCCGAGTACGGAACTTTTACAGCACACACCTGTAATACTGTAGATTAGGAAATAAATCTCTCTTAAGATAAGTTCTCTCAAGCAGCCCAGTCAGCTGTTTCTATACCGGCTCGACTATTAGGGTTCTTTGAGCTTAATATAATGCGGGTATCGAACCCAGGGTAACCCTGCGCATCTCGAGGTTCGAACTGGGATTTCTCTTTAATTAAGTCTCTTATTATCAGGAATAACACACCCACGAATCACTCTTAAATCGGGGTTAATAATTTCTCTTGAGGAGCGGGCTCTGTCTGGAATCCAGAAGATATTCTAGAGAGTCTGTTTATTAGATTTAATTTTCCTATTCTATATTTAATAATAAAATTATAAGGAATCAGGCTTATAAACTATTAAGCTTGTCTCCTATTAATCCTGGTTTAATATATAAAGGATTGCAAGTTTAAATAATCAGATAAGACTTTAATTATCTGGGGAGTATCTTTAAAATACTGTCATTACTATTTAAAGGAATAAATAATAATAAATAGCTCTTAATCTGGAGTAATATAGTTTAGTTCAGCGCCGGAGAATTTATAAGACCAGAAAGTAACTGGATAGAATATATTTTTATTATCAGATTAGGATAGGATACTACTTATCCCTTCTTTTAATATATCAGTTTCTAAATATTAGGATTTTATAGAATTAAAGTATATCAGTAAAGGTATATGCTGAAAGGCAGTAATTAGGCGGTGAAAGATAAGCCGCTTATATAAATTTAGACAGATTTTTCCAGATTTTTAACTGTTAACTGTTCTACAAAGTAGGGCGGTAAGAAGTAAGATAATTTATAAATAGTTTTAAATAAATCAATGGTAGAAATTATAGAATCCTAGAAAAACCTGGATATTATAGTAACTTTCGGGAATCGGCTATAAAATAATATTATTTACCTATTAAGGATCTATAGATACTCTATTAGTATTAATAATATATTCTAGAAATTCAACTTGAGATTAGTAAAATAAATATTTAGATAGCTTTATATAGAGTTAAGCTTCTCAGAGTCTTTCTAGCACTTAATAAATATATCTTATATAAGATTCTTTATCTGGTAAGAAGATAAGGATATTATTAAGATATACTATATAAAAGTTATTAAAAAGTCTATAAAATACTGTATATATATAGTTTTAAAATATTACAGAGGTATTAATTAGTCTGAATAATATAACAGTATATTTAAAATAGCTGTATCAGATATAAAATACTATTTTTTATTTATTATTTTTCTTAATACAGATTCGGTAGTAAGTATTTTTAATATCAATTTTTGAAAAATATTTGCTGCCTGAAACTCTATCAAGAATCTCTGAAATAAGAGATAAAAAATAGTAATTTTTAATAGAAACTTTGTTAAGACCCCTGTAGTCTATATAAAGATATAAACTATTATTCTTCTTAAGTATAAAAAGGATAGAGGCCCCTGCAGGACTTTTTAAAGATTAAATTTAATCTAGTTTTAAGTTTTCTTTAATATATTCTTATAGAATCTTAAGTTCAGCTTCTGATAAAAAGTATATAAGACTGTAAGGGGATATTTTATTAGATTTAATATTAATAACGTAGTCCGCAGGGCTATAAGGAGAAAGTTATTAGAAAGAATCTATAAAAAATATATCTCAGAATTCTTAAAATTTAATTAGGATTATTTCTAGATTCAGAAGTAAATCAGAAGATCTTTCTTCTGGTAGTCAAATATCTTCAGGAAGCTTGATAATGGCGTATACTCTTACTGAGTTCCGGGTTACTTTATTAAATTAGATAGTAGAAAGAAGGGAAATAGATAGTATACTAAACTATTATTATTAATTCTATACCGATAGGTTAATATAGAAGTCTTAAAATATAGTTATTAATAACAGAATCGGGCTGCCTTCCAGGCGAGGATCTTGATTAATCCCTATATAATATTATTCGAATATACAGGTGCTTTCCCGCGAATTGGTAGTAGTAATAGAGACTTCCTATACACCGTAGGTAGGAGTGGTAATTTAGTTAATAGCTTTAATCCTGGGTACAGTAACTGGGGTATATTAGAGGTTATAAGTCTTAGTAAATTAATAGCTGATAATATCTACTTCAGTATAACTGTCCAGGTCTGTAAAGATTTCAAGACTATTTTAAATATGAATAGGAATATGAAAATGATGTATAGTTCCTATTATAGATAAAAAAGTTAAAATTATAAGATTTATTCTAACTTCTCTACTTTTTCCTTAGAATCTGATAAATATTAGTAGATTTTAGCAGATTGAATCTTCCTGCTTTCAGTAGAGTATCAATTCGCAAGGTGCTGGGTACTATTATATATAAAGCATCATAATCAATTACTATTCTTTCCGGTAGGGTTTTTCTTACGGTTCGATGCATCTTCTTTGGTTGGTCTGTTAGAATAGCCTTGGAGGCGCTTATATAGTTTATAGCTGCCGAATCGGTTATTATTTTGCTTGCATTTCTGTTTATTACTTTATAGTTTATAGTAATAGGTAGTAATAGCCACTATTTCGTCCCGTTCTTCCGGTAAGTAGGGAACATGCTCTTAAATATAGTAATTAAGGTTAGATAGTAGCTTAGTAAAGTATAATAAGACTCTTTCTTTCTCTGCCTGACAAGGGAAGTATTGCTCTAAAGTATTAAGATAAGTATAAAACTCTCTCGGATCTTGACTGTATTACTGGTGAGCTTGTTTAAGTTAAGTTATAGTATCTGATTAAAGGGTAGTAGTATTCCGGATCAGAGTAAAGATCCAATCCTTGAATTGAGGCTACAATTTCTCGAGGGATTGTCTTGCTGCCGGGCCCTTATTATTAATAAAATAATACCATCTCTGCCTGTATACAGGATCTATATAACTAATAACAGCAAGAATCTTATATTTCTCTGATAAATACTTCTTAGAAGCCTTCTGAAATATGTATTCTAAATTAGTAATCTATTTTTAATACTTTTAGAGGTTGAAGTTTAAAATAAAGTAAGAAATATTTTTAAACTTAATCTCTCCCTTATCTTTTTCTGATTCGGAAGAGGATCGGTAGTATATAGAGGAGGTCTCGCCCGGGGAACTATTTTTTTAGAGATAGGCTATTCTCCTCTGCAGGTTGGTAGCTTGTTTTAATTAATAAATATAATCTTCTAACTGTTAGATTTCCTCAGCGGTAGGAATAGTATTTAATAATAATTCTGGATTAATATAATTACTAGACGCCTTCCTTTCTATACTGTCTTCAAGGGATGGTATCTTCCTTAAGTAGTTAAAAAGAGAAGGATCAGAATATAATAGAATCTACTTGTTAGGGTAGAAAGCCTGTCAACTAGATAAGGAATCAACTACTAAACGAAATAGATTCGTCTAATAATAACAAAGGTAGCCTATATCCACGAAATAGACTGATCCTTAAGGGATCAGTAGTCTCCTGTAAAGGAATCGGCACCTTTTAGATGTCGAGAGGGTGTAGAACCGCTATCGATGACCTCACGACTTCTATTACCACCACAATACGTCATCCCGAGGGCTGTTACCATGATAGCTAGGCTATTCTATCACACTCTACAGATTATCTCAGAAGATTTTTAATTTAATTAATTATATAGATTTTTATTTTTTTTAAAAATTAATTAGATATCTATAATAATATTCTATTAATAAATAATTAGATTTATATTAATTTTATAATAACTATAAAAAATAAATCTGTATTATTCTTATATATTAGTAAGAATAACTTTATAATTATACTACTAATTATTTAGATAGATAAAATATTAAAAAAATTATTTAAAAATCTTAATAGAATATTAGAATTATTTAAAAAATATAAAAATTATAAAATATAAAATTTTAGAATCAGATAAATATTAAAAAATATTAGATTATAAGATTTTATTAAAAAAAATCTTATTAAATTAATATTAATCTATAAAAATTATACTATTTAATATACTATTTTAATTAATATCTAAATATAGCTAGTTAACTAACTATTAAAAAATATTTTAGAAAAATTTATAATATTAAATAATTTTAAAAATTATATAAATAATATTTTTATAATAATTTACTGTCTAATTCTTAGCTATAACTATATTCTCTACCAGATAATATTTAATAATCTAATTTAAAAAAAAAAATTAGACTTTTCTACTATATTCTAATATATAAATAATTTTAAATAAATTTATATATTAGTAAAGCAGCTAGACTGCTCTCTAATACTATATTATAGATTACTATTACTATTAAAATAAATTAAATCTGATTTACTAATCTAGATAATTACTATAAAACTCTAGCTGTTAAATAATATTATAAAAAGTTTAAAAAAATTAGAATTTTTTAATTACTATAGAAATATTATAAAAAAAAAAAAAAATTTAATTAAATTAATTCTATAGTATCTACTATAAAGTTAAAATTATTTAATATTAATTTAATTAAAAAAAATAAAAACTAGAAAAAAATAATTTTTTTAAAAAAAAATATTAATATAAAAAAATATTTAAAGAAAATACTAAATTAGAAATTTTTTATTATTAATAATTACTATATATATTATAAATTTATAAAATATTATTATTATAAACACTAGTATTTTATTTTTAATCTTTATTCTAATAGCTAGTTTCTCTAGATTTATAATATCTAATTTTATAAACTAAAAAAAAAGTTAAAATTAATAAAATCTGAGATATTTATAAAGACTACTCTAACTATATAAAAATAAATTAAATTATTTACTAAATTTTATATAATACTAGATACTAATTTAAATATAGATAATAATAATTATATAATTAATTTTAATAATATAGTAATTAAAAAACTATTTTATATATTATTATATTAGATTTATAATATAAATAGTTTTTAGTATCTTATTCTAGACTGTATCTTATTTACTAATTTTTATAAGTTAAAGCTATAGAAATATTATATATATAATATATTATAGAAAATATTTATTAAGATAAAAATTATAGACTATATAACTATTTTTTTAGAATTAAATAATAATTTTATATAATTAAATATTAAGATATATTATTAATCTAATCTATTTTATAATCTGATATCTACTAATTATTTCTAAAAAAACTTTAATATTTATAGAATTAATAAAAACTATATTTTATATCTAATAAAAAATAATAAGATTATAAACTATATATAAGTTTTAAAAAAGATATTCTTTATTAGAATTATAAACCCCGGAATCAGTATAATAGCAGTTAATCCTTTATTATTATATTATTAATACAGTTATACAGGATTCTGATAAATTAATTTAACTATCTAATTTTATTAGATTAAAATTAAATACTGAGATAATATATATTATAAAATATATTAGTTAAATAAAATAAAATAATTAGTATCTTATAATCTAATTTTATAAACTAATAATCCTATAGAACTCTGGTATACAGATATATAAAAAATAATTTTTATTAGTTATAAAAAATATAATTATTTTTTAATTATAATTAATAATATTATATATTTTATTTATATTATATTATTAAAATAGAAAAATAATACTTTTAAAAAACTTATTTAAATAAATATAAAATATAAAAATATTATTAATTATTATATAGCAGTATAATATTTTAATAAAAAAAAATTTTAATTAATTTATTAACTGGATTATTTATAAAAAATATAAGATTTATATTATTATTTTTTTATTATATATATCTGAAGTAAATAGCTTTTCAGAATAATATAATAATTTAATTAATTAAATAAATAAAATTATAATATTTAATTCTGATTTATCTAAATATTTTTAATTATATACTATTTAATTAGCTGTATAAATAATAAATTATCTTATTTTTTCTAGAAATAATATTAAATATATTTTAATATACTAATATAGAATCTTTTATAATCTTCTAAATCTAGAAGTCTTACTAGATTTTCTATATATATTTAGTTACTGTTTATATATTTATATACTTACTAAGAATTATATAATATTTAGAAAAATAAAATCTTATATAATAATAGACTATTTTATTAGATTTAATAAAAAGAACAGCTATATTTACTATATTTAAATACTAGAATCTAATAAAATTAAATACTTTAAAGATATCTTATTTTATAAAAATAAAATATATAAAAATAATTATAAGAATTCTAATAAAATAATTTCTAACAGGCTGATTTCTAATAAACTACTGCCAGAATCTAGAGAATCTATCTGATTAAATAATATATTTTTTTATTAAAATATTTTAAATAATTTAACTATTAATATTAATATTAATATTATTTAAAATATTAATATTATTACTAGTAAAATATAGATAATTTTAATTTTTATAAAACTATCTAATTATAAATTTATATATTTTATTAAGAATCCTGCTGAATATAAAATTAAATTAATTAATTTTATTATATAAAATTACTAAATTACTGATATTTCTACTCTAGAAAATATATAAATAATAAAATATTTTTAAAAACTTATTAAAAATAAGTTATCTATCTGACTGGATTATAAGTAACTTATATTAGTCAGCTAAGATATTATAATTTTAAAATTAAAATATTATAAAATTACTATTCTAATAATATATACTAAAGTTATAAAGTTTTTTTTAATACTATATTAAAAGTAAGTAATAAATAATCAGATTAAAAAGATTAAAGCTATAAAAACTTATAATATTATTAAAAAATCTCTAAATATCTGTATAATCTCAGATAAGTAAATATTTAATTTAAAGATTAATATAGAGAATTTTATTATCTAATTTTATACTTACTAGATTATATATAGTAATTATTAGATATCTGGAAAAGATTATAACTAATCTTATATTTTTATTATTAATAAGATTACTATTAAAATATTTCTTACTACTATAATAATTAAGAATTTTATATAAAAATAATATAATATAATTTCTATATATTTATATATCCAGATAAAGAATTAACAGATTTTTATAAAATAATTAACTAGATATTATAAAAAATCAGATAATTAAATCTATAAATTAAAATAAATATTATATAATTTTTACTAAACTGTATTCTTATAATATTATATATTTAATAATAAATTATAAAAAATTAGATTTATTATTTTATTAAAAAATCTCTATATTTATCAGAAAAATAATATTTATTTTATTATTTATATTAATAATTTAATAATTACAGATCTAAAATAGATAAGTTTTAATAATATTAAATACTATTTAAATTAGATATTTAAATTAAAAAAATTTAATAAATTAAAGATTTTTCTTAGCTGTAATATCTAATATAACTATAATAAAGACTTAATATTATTATTCTAATTTATTTATATAGAAGAATCCTTAATTACTACAGATATAAAGAATTATATAAATCTTATTTTTTTAATAATATTATTATATCAGAAAATAAATTATTCTAAAATAATATTTAAAAAAATTAATATTATTAAATATTAGAATTTTATAAACTATCTAAATTAGCTGATATTAAAAATATAATCTGATTTATAATAATTAATTTTCTGCCTGTAAAAATATATAAATTTATTTATAATTATTAATTTTAAAATATTAAAATCAGTATTTTATTATATATAAAATATAAAAGAATTTACTATTATATTTATTTTAAATTATTCTAAAAATATTAAAATCTATATTAATATAGTTTATACTAACTATAAAAATAATAAGTTAATAAAAAAATATATTATATTCTATACCAGAGACTCTATATTATAATTATTAAAAAAATAATCTATTATAATATTATTTTTAATTATTATTAAATATTATATATATAATACTGCTGCTAAAAAGACTCTATATATTAAGAAATTAGTAGAAATATTTAATTTTATAATATTTAAAAATAATAAGATCTTTATATTTAGTAATACAGCTAATTCTCTAAAAATCTTAAATTATAGTATTTTTATCAGATTTATATACTAGCTTAATAATTATTATTTATTTATTACAGATCTTATTAAAAAAAATATTATTAAAATATTTTATATTTCTAGTAATATTAATCCTATAGATAAATTTACTAAACTGTTAGAATCTGAAGTATTCAGCTTATTTAGAATCCTATTAAAAATAACAGAAAATAATTTAGTTTTATAATTATTTATTTTAGATTTCTGCTTATCTAGAAGACTGTATTAGAATAGCTAATTAGCTAATAGGCGAGTATTATATAATATTGTAGTCATGTTGGCCACCGAGGTGTTAAACTCTATGTTAAGATAGTCGTTTAGCTAGCAACCAATATCAATGAATATCAGACATTTTCTGCCTCATATTCCCAACATTTACACATGGGAATCTACCGATAGTGGGAACAAGAATGAAAGACCGCAAAAGGTGGAGGTATCTGCGAAAGATTGAGCGAGACCTGCAGCAGGTCTCGGTAGGTAAGGTACGCTACAAGAAGTCCCGCCAGACCGCGGCGTCCTCGGGCTGGTTCTGGATTTCGAAGTCGCGCGCCACGAGGGCAGCAAAGTGAAAATCCAGTCACAGACTAACACAGGCCTCGACGAGGCTCTAACTCTGTCAGGAAAGTAATAGTTCATGTTAGATAGGTATATAAAAAGCAAGATAGTGAATCCATGCATAACGTTCAAAGCGACGGGCCAACGTATGAAATATCATCATCATCCCTATATGACCCTTCGCACACATGTCTCAGTCCATCGACATTATAGTAAGTGAGATGGAGTTTCGATATTCAAGACCCCCCTCCTGCTTGGCGGTACAAGACTAGGGAAGACCAGGATTTGTCCAAAGCCGGTGACATGTGAACGTAGGCGTATTATGGCATTCCGTAGTTCCGTTCATAGAATTGTATGTTTGAACGAAGATTTGGCATGATGAATCATTCCTCGAGAGTTGATCTTTATCCGCATACCATGTATCGAAGTTTCGAGTTATAGAGATATCGAGTTGCTCTTTTTCATGAAGAACACGTGAGAGCCTGAAACTGCGAGATACAAAAGCATTCGATATATTCCGTCCGTAGGTAGAATTGGCAAAGTTTGTGAAAGCTGTATTACCCTGGCAATGGGGTTCAGTCCAAGCCTGCAGCTCTAGGGGGTCGGAGAGATAATTCTTCATGGCAACAAACATAAGCATAGGAACAGCATCGAGATATACCAAAACAGTTATATTCAACAATTCATAGTATACTTACAAGCGAATCGTTTACTTCGCTGACATCGGCTTTAACCATAACCATAGCACCGAGAGTGATGGTTGCGATGGTTAGAAACTGCATATCCAACAAGTAGGGGTCTCCACAAAGATACTTAAGTAAGTATCTTGCACAAAAGTCAGAACTGAGTGCTCCTTATAAGCACAGCAAAGAACGAATTACTTCTCATTCACTAGCTTCAATTTCCAAATGAGCTGCGAGCCGAAAAGAGAACGGCAACCCCGAACTGATTTTACACAGTGACAGGCTCTGTCCACCGAAGATTCTCTAGCCTGATAGACTTTAAGATGAGTATCACTGCTAGCACCGAGAAATTGGCTTGCAGACATCGACCGCATGGAATTACAACAAAACGAATGCATAATAAATGACCTATAAATGCTCTCAATTTCGCTTGTACATTACATAGTAGCCAAAGATTATCACAGAAAGTTTCCTCGATACACAATTTAATATTTTTAGGGCTTTCAAAAATACGAGCTAATAGTGAAATCCCCCTTCCCCGAAACCTCTTCACATAGGAGGTTTAAGAAGAGGTTTCAAGAAAGCTAAGACTAAGAAAAGTCGAAGACTGTTTTGTAACTTATCAGGAACAAACCAACAAAGTTTATCTTAAGTTTGAACTCGGTGAAACTCTGCTATTATCTCTCGATCATGCTCCTGCCTTATCTTGAGGAGCTTTCCAAACCTGTAGATAATGAATAAACCCAGTGAAACCGAGACAGTGAGGGCGGTAACTATCGTTGCCATAAGAGCCATGATAGACCAGCTACCTCCCTGGGCCGTATAAACATTGATTAAGGTCGCAATCAAACCAGACGCGGCATTTAAAAGAGTGGGTCTAGTTCTGATGTAAGTCGCAAGGCTTCGCAAATTGAATGATCTCACAGTACATAAAGAGTCGGTTAAGAAGCCAGATATAATTGTTTCTTCTCTCCCACGCAAGTCATGTCATAACAAAAGCTCCCGAGACAAGGAAAAATCCGGCGATAGCGAGCAAGGGAGGATTCTGGATCGTACTGAGAATCTTTTGACCTGTGGCGGTTGCCTTTAAGCTATCTTCCAGTATTTGAGAGTCCTGAAGAGAAGTAAAAGTTCCTGGTAAAACGAGGTACCCTGCTAGAAGCATCCAGTTGGCACCATCAGCAAGAATACTATAGAACTATGGGATAGAATCGAGTTCAAGAAGCATTTCCATATACCGTGTCTCGATGGTATGTGCAGTATTATTTTGTCGCAAGGAATATCCGTTGCTTGAGGTTGTTGGTGTTTGTGAAAGTTCCATTCTTGTCTGAGAAATATGTGTTGACGGCGAAAATGAAACGGGACCATTGAAGTCTTTTATATAACAGCCCTGGAGACCTGTGAGAGAAAAGTAGGCGAGGCTGCCAAGAATCCCTTAATCACAAGGTAGATTAGGGAAAGATTCTTAGATGAGTACACTACCCAAATTGAGGAAATGAAGTGCATGGACGCTTTGATTCAAATATAACTCCAGTTATCTATTGGATTCAAATACCCTTTAATTGTGGATTTTTGATTTCATACTTCTCGTATTCTATGAAACCCGTATCAGTTGTATATATAGCGGTATTTACGTGTTATTGGTTGCTGGAACTTGTACCTACCTACTTTAGTCAATATCTCCAGTCTCTATATAATTCATCTATAACAGATCTACCTAGAGTCTAGTTCCTGCTTTCGTTCCAAAGCAACCTTATATAAAATATGGATAGGACGAAGGCACCACGAAACTGCTGACACCTGTAAAAAGGGGTGCTTCATTGTATGGTTAGACAAATGAAATAGTTAGACAAATGAAACTGGGTTATCAGAATAAATACTCACCTGAAGAAGCTCATCTGCAGTTACTGTGGCCGGAGCTCCAGCAAAGTCTTCCGCAAGAAGACTAATTGTACTATGGACGCTGGTGGTCTCCTCATCCTCGAGTAGGCATCGAGCTAAACGACACACAGCCTGAACATCTCGCGCTTTCTCCAGTGAGCTCGGCTTCTGAAAGAGCCGTTTGCCTATCCCAGCTGTAATATTCAGTCTTTGTTGGGAGAGAGTCGGATTAAGAATTCTTACTGATTTTGACTTCTCCCATATTTGTGACAAGGATTTTTGATGGTGACAAGCCACCATAGTGTATGTCTAACTCTTTATGTATATAGCGTAGGCCAAGAAGAACCTGAAGTATGTTAATAGCTGATGATCATTCAGGGAACAGGTAGCTAGACTTACTGCTTTGCATATCACGGCGACCTCTACCTTACTCAAACGAAAGACAGGTGACAGATGAAGAATCTCGGCCAACGTCAAACCCCACTGGTCATATATGAAGTAAGCACTTCCTTTCAGAAAGAATACCTCCCGAATTTTTAATAAGCTTGGGTGTGAAGACTGCCTCAAGCGCTGTACAGGAATTTCCTTCTCTTCCAACTTGCACTGGCTGACAAACCCCACAGGAATGCCTTCGTGAAACTCGATCGCATCAATCTCATTCCAAGACGGGTTCAAACCGACAAATATTCGGCTTATTTGATCATAGGGAGAGCTGTAATGAACAAACTCGTTTTCTGTCTACGACTGAACAAATGGAAAGGCTAAATGAGGATGAGGAATACGCCGATTCACGGGCAATTCAATGGGGCTTTGTAAGTTTGCGACGGGTGCCATTAGGATAGTAAAAGTAATCCAGTTTTGGGGTTGAATACTTTATTGAGATATCAATTCATTGTGTAAAGAAATCTTCCTTGGAAAAATCATGTCTCAAGTCGAATATCCGTGGTCAATATGTATCACACTTTCCTCAAAAATTCAAGTACGGTTTCCATGCGTTTAGACTTAATCATCGCTATTTCGTCTTCCCAAACTTTCCGCTATCCTCGTTATTTGCGAGCCGAAAAGGGTGCGGCAAGTGGGGCGTATCACTTTTCCGCAATCAGCCACATCCGATCATCGCACGAGTACTGCGCACGGGTTGCGGCTCGAAAAATACGGGGGTGGCAACGTAAAAAGACACGCTACGCAGGAAATTCGACTTCTGGTTCATAACCCAGACCCCAGGCTCGATGAGATCATAACAGCTTATAGATTGTGACATTTCATGTGCCGATCAATAAGAATCTCAGAGTTTCGAATCTTTTACTTCTCTATTATCTTGAAACTCCCACATCGAATCGACTGAGAATGACCACAACGAAAAAGAAATCGTATCGTGAAACAGTTTTACCTGAGGATCTGAGAAATATTACTGGCCACCAGAGTACAAGTCGAAAACTTGATACAAGGGAGCATACAAAATACCTCAAAGGGCATCTTGGTAGCTCTCATCGCTTTGGTATCCCGATCCACCCCCATAGGAGATGCGATTCTACGGATGTGAAAGAAGAAACAGATACAAAAATCAAGTACCACAAGTCATATTATGTTGACCAAGCGGGTTCCGGTGTCATAGCACTGAGAGATGTTGGCGAATTTCCGACATTCTTGGTAAAGCAGCGTCGGATACCAGAGGCATGGACATTTCGCAAAGCCTGTCATGACAATCTGGTATCATTGCTGGACTTCTACACCGAATCAAACTCAATATTTCTAGCCTATGAGTATATACATCTAGCAATCTCCCTTGACTGCCTGGCAGGTATTGTTGACATGAGCGAAGCAGATATTGCCACTGTCTGCAGAAAAATTCTGAATAGCCTTGTCTATATTCATTCTGAGCTCAGGATATCCCATGGCTCAATTGACTGTAGCAATATCTTGCTTAATGAAAAGGGGGAGGTGAAACTAGGTAAGGATTCATCCTTGCTCGAAATCAGACAACTAATAAATAATTAGCAAACATCGGAGATAGTATGATCCATGAAATTGCACTAAGTGACTGGAAGGAGGATATAGCGGCTATTGGCTTTATTGTGATTTGCATGAACAATAATACATCATTGATTTCAGGAGCTGCTCTTGAGGACACTACACTTTCTAGATCAGCTCTCAAATTTGTTGGAAACACGAAAGAAAAAACTGCGAAGGAACTTTTGGATGTAAGACAAAAGCATGTGTTTACACTCTGGTGTATTAAAGACGAGCTGACACTGGGCCTACACAGGATGAATTCCTATGTCTCGCAAATCCAGGCGGTTCATGGAGCCTAAAACGACATTATTTCGATGTACTCCCGTTGAGTATCAGGTTTGGAAAGCGAGCTCGGGAAAGGTCATGAATCACTTGTAGTTTTGAGCCACAAAGCTATTAACAGGTTTAAGATAAACATTTTTAAAGCATCTGTGCTTGAATTTCTGTTTACTTGGTTGTGATAAAGATTATGATTGATATAGTTGTCTTAGCTGTCACTTTTGTGCATCTTTAAGACTTTAGGGAAGTGATCAATTAAGCAGAAGGGAGTAAATGTGGAGTAGGAACCAACTATAGAGTAGGGACTAACTGTAGAGTAGAAACCAACTGTAGAGTAGAGACCAACTGTAGAGTAGGGACTAACTGTAGAGTAGGGACCAACTATAGAGTAGGGATTGACTACAGGGTAGGGACTAACTGTAGAGTAGAAACTAACTGTAGAGTAGGGACCAACTGCAGAGTAGGGACCAACTGTAGAGTAGGGATTAACTGCAGAGTAGGGACCAACTGTAGAGTAGAAACCAACTATAGAATAGGGACTAACTGTAGAGTAGAAACCAACTGCAGAGTAGAGACCAACTATAGAGTAGGGACTAATTACAGAGTAGGGACTAACTGTAGAGTAGGGACCAACTGTAGAATAAAAATTAACTGTAGAATAAAGACCGACTATAGAGTAGGAATTAACTACAGGATAGGAACCAACTGTAGAGTAGGGACCAACTGTAGAGTAGGGACCAACTGTAGAATAGAAACTAACTGTAGAGTAGGGACTAACTGTAGAGTAGGAACTAACTGTAGGGTAGGGACCAACTGTAGAGTAGAGACCGACTATAGAGTAGGAATTAACTACAGAGTAGGGACTGACTACAGGCTAGGGACCGACTGTATGAGTAGGGACCCACCAGACAGAGCAACACTGAAAAGGCTCGCACTTTTATTTTTAATAAAAGGAATTTAGCGTCCATCAAACTCCTCATTTACAATCATGCAGGCCATCAACGATCCACTTGGCCAGAAGGCTAATTTGCTAGCACGAACCAGGCTACGATATTTTCGAGGTTATGCAATTATTGACATGCGTCATTTGTCCTTTGAGAGTGATGCAATCCTCGGATCAAGATCTCTTGACCAGACCAATGTGAGAAGATTACATACTATATTCGCAATAGAAGGCTGTGCCAACCTTGAACCTGAGCATAAAGTAGCTGCTACGGTCAGTGAACTGACTCTGCAAGAAGGCCTGACACGTACGGGTATAACGCAGGAAGCCCTCTTCAATCAGGTGAACCCCGTCAATCTATCGTTTGAAGATTCAGTTCGGCTGGTATGTGTTTTTGGAAAACACCGGCTTAGAGCTGGCGAGGGATTTGGTGTAGATCGATGGTTGGTTGAACTTTATTCAACCGGTAAAGACACTTCTGAAACCCAAATATAATTTGCTAATCCTCGTTAGAAATACCTTTGGATGCATTGGCACAACTTCGTGAAGAGTCTTCCGGCGCGCAGGCTTTCAAGGATGGGGAAATCTACACAATTCTTAGAAGGTATCAGCTTTCGAATAATGAATCACAAGAACAGAAATGGTGGGCTCGATTTCAGTCTGACGACCGGCGAAAGAATTTTCGCAGACTTCAGTGAAACAAATTTCTCCGTGAGGGGTTTGACAAATTGCTGCTATATTGCGGGCTTTGGGAGCCACTAAAAGCCTATCATATTGAAAGAATATTAGGTTTGCGGTGCCATGAGGTACCACACTACAAGCAAGAATTAAGAGTTATTGTAAGCTGACTTTGAGTTGCTAGTATATACGTTATTACCTTGAGGAGATATACCAAGCGTGGTCATTCCTCTTCTCCAAAGAGACAGCTTATATGGCGGATCCGATATCAGTCCGACTTATTGAGGGACTTATGTTTTCGTACTTATTAGATGACTGCGATCGCCTGCAGGGGCTTATGGTTTCCGGGATAATTTTTCCTCATGTGAAAGGAGACAAACGTATTGATCTTCAAAGGAAGCTGCTCCAAATTCCCGGACGGCTATTATCGATCAATACTCTTATTCAAGACACGCTATATCTACAGAGCCCAGCGAAAGTATTTCGCAGCCTTCTGCCCAAGAGGTTCAAAGGTACTCTGAGAGAAGCCATGCGCCAAAATTGGAGCTCTCAGAATAATAAGCAGCCCGGAAATTTCCAGGCTTCTGAGCATGAATTCAGAACGTTACCATCCCCTGCAGACTCGTTTCTTATAGGCATAATGCCGCTGTGGCTATTTGCACTGAGACACCTCGTTCAGCCCCGCAGGGATAACAAACATCTACAAATACCAGCATCATGATCAAGTGAAGCGCATAATTTGAGTAACATGGCGATTTTGGCTCATCAACTTGGCTTTACATCGGCAGAGATCAATACGCTCCGGCTCAGAGACACCACACAGTGCGAGTCAAGAAGCATGTTAAGAGCCTTTTGTATTGATGGCTTCTATCAAATAGACGAGGCAAAAATAAATTCAATGGCAAATAGGATGAAGGATTATTGGCGAATCCTACAGCGAAAACAGAATGCAGCAGAGATCACGCCAAGCCTTGTCACAAATGAGGTCGAGCTAATGACACGACGCAGGTATAATTGTCCATTTCAATCTGAAGATGACAGAGATCGCAACTTCTTATTTTTGGAGCATATATATTCTGCTGAACAACCTCGAGCACGCTATGCTACATCATTTGCTGTGACTCGGGAAATACTATATGTATTTTTTGGGAAGAGTCCTTTATATGACATTTTCTCGCAGGGTTCAGACAACACATCGCCTGTTGTATCCCCAACAATAGGATGCACTATTCCCTCAAAAGATGATCCTCTGGTTGAAACAGAAGCAGCAAGTTATGGGCCAAGCCCAGTTGAGCTCGAACCACATCCTCCGGGTACTCCAGATCGGAGCACTGAGGGCTTCGAGACTCGATTCAGTGTTATGCCCACCGATCGTAACAGTTTACTGCAATCATCTGAAGAAACGGATTTGATTCCGGTCAGTGGCAATTCCTCTCTGGATTCACCAATACGTGATATGGATGGCATGGAACGAAGCGTGCCTCTGGCGGCAGGATTTGAAGATGATTCGTGTAAGGCGCCCTTGGAGACAAAGGCGATGATTTCGCTACACCGAAATGTGGCGGAGATTCTTCAAATATGGTACGAAACAGGGGATTCTCGCCTGGTTGTTCTTTTTCTGTTCGAATCACGGACCTACTACAAGTTCGATCGGAAATCAGAGAATTCTTTGCGTTTGAGATTGACAGAGCTTGGCAAAGAATATTATTTTCTTGTGATCGGTGACTACGGTGTTGAATTACCAAATTTGAGCACGATAACTGAGGTGGCTATGCGAGAACGTCTGATATTGGTTGGATATAAAGATGGTCCAAGCAATGGAGTCACAGACGGGAATGGACAAATTTCTCTAGATTCACTGAAGGATTACGTGACGAAATTTGACGTCCGTACCGGGAAAAGAAAAGCAGGTGATAGTTATGGAGGGCATGCGAAGCGGAGAGCTCAGTGATTCTTTGACAGTGCAATAGTATGCCATTTACAGTCTGTATAGCTCTATTTTACCTATTTGGAAACGTCAAAGCAAAAGGCTTCTCTGAACACTGTGATAAGACTGATGATTTCATGGTGCCCAGAGATGCGCGTAATGATATCAGGTATATCATTCTAGCAAGTTTGCCTCATTTTCAAGATATTAGATCACTGTCAAGGCGGTATGACAATGATAGAACGAGAGTAGGTTATCTAGTGGCTAGATTTACGGGAAATTAGAAGACTCTTTTGATTGAACTTGGTTTCAGATTCCAATGAATGGTTAATCTTTATGCTTGTAAATATCTCGATGATCGCGGAACAAATAACTATTTCAGTGATTCATTGTCACCATACTATTCCGTTAATAATAATCCTGCGTAAGATTCCCTGACTTCTGATCCGCAGCATACTCTCTGCAACGGCTTGAATATCACAACGATATAAGCTTATACCTGAGGGATGTAATTTCTCCGCCGACACAGATACATTATTGAGCTCTAAGCACTGAAGCGTATCTGCTTTGTTCGTGACAAATCCTCCAAGCTCCGATTCACCAAGCCAACAATGACCTAAAACCAGCTGACGAAGAGATGGAAAAGGAACAGTGGTCATGGCATCTAGCAAGTAAGGGCTGTCAATAAGGTGCAAACTTGCAATATCTTCTACTGCCGCTGTAAGTTTCTCAGTCAAGTAGAAGTCCGCCATCGGTAAGTGGGAGTAAAATCCGGAAATTTTTAAACTTGTTATGCGAGTGCCTTCTCTCTTCGTAGCTAGTATTGCATCAAGTAGAGCCTCAAAGTGCAATAGAAACGATTCCCCCCAATCCACAAAGAGTCGGCTGGCGAACCATCGAAATGGGCTCTTGATTCCATCCGTAAATTCCACCTCGATACTCTGCAGACCCCGAAAACGAGGAAAGCTCGTGCACAGAGATCGTAAATCGACACACCTTTATAATATTTCTCGCTGTTCGTGTAACAAGTAAGAAAAGTAAGTGTATATATCTTTGTAGGGCACCTGTTTCCCGCGAAAACCCCAGATTAAGTCTTTCTGGTCCCGAACGTACTCGGCTGGTGGATATACACAGGATCGAAAATAATCCCAGGATTCAGCACCTGTGGAACAATTAATTGAGTTCTATATAGACAATTTGTTCACTTACAAGGATCTATAAGCTCAGGAGCGTAGTATTGAATGACTTTCACATACTGAGCGATATCCGACACAGATATTTGCTCCAATCGTTTGAACCCGGCGATCGAGAAATCCACGCGCAATCTGTGGAATAAAAATGGCACACAAAGAATCCTAAACCTCCTACTGACAGATGAGAGGCTTTTTAGGGAATCTTGCGTGGTAAGGTCGACTATTATGATACTTAAAAGCTCAGTGGGGAATGTTTCCAGCGAATCCATAAGTGAGGTGATATGTCGTAACGAATACTAGGAAGTGAGTCAAAGATCTATCATCTACTGTGGATGAATTATTTTCTCTGGAGCAGATAAAATCATAATATCAGGATAGACACTGGATACATTTACTTTGTGTATCCTTACGTATGGAGCAAGGTGCGTATCTTCGTGATTGCGACTCCTGTTTAGGCTCGCAGTTATGCAGCGAATCAGCGTCCGTCCGTTCTGTGACATCGGAAAGAATTATGGAAAGATCATCTTTTGCGACCCATAGCCGGGTCACGACTGGTGACCGGCTCGAACTATTACTTTATGCCTCCCTTGATATTATCCTCGAATAGAACGAGAAAAAGGAGTTTATGAGATCATATACTTGATATCGTGGTCAAAACTTTGCTAAATATTTACTTTTCGCTATCTCACCTTTTTTCCTCACCGCTTCCGGGTATAATACCATGGATCCCAATTTATTACTCATGCAAGAGCCATCATTGCTTGAAATCCTTCAATTCCAGTATCCTAATGTACTCTCGGCACAGTCAATGGGCGCTGACCACGCAAAAGTTCCCACGATTCAGTCTGTAAAGGATTTGATCGACGTCCGAACAACGGTATTCCTACGAAACTTTCTCCCAGGATGGCAGGACTCTGGACTTCTTGACCATATGAGCCATGCACCGCCCAAAGTCAAGACACCTAAAGCTGGAAACAACATTCTTGTACCGTTAGAAGCTCTTGGCATGGCTCAAGAAGTATGTCTACGGCTGACCCAAATCGTCCAATATCTCCATCTTGTTAAGGGCATATATCTTCTCAGAATTGATAGGATAAGAGGGAAACAAACTTCCAATTACAGGGGACAGCGATTAGACTCTCTTGCCATGGAGTCACTCCTGAGCAATATCTATGTGAATTGGGATGAATTGGACGGGCTGTCACAGTCAGCACATAAGCAGAAGCTGAAGAAAGCGAATAAGCAGGCCAGACGGTGGTTACTCATCGCCTCGAGACTATCATTTGGCGTGCTCCTCATTGGATCCAGGCTCTTTGAGCGTCAGATATAAGACAACCCACTTATACTCTATTTTTATGTTGATCGGCTGACAGAATAAGAAACAATCCCCGTGTTAGCGAAAAACAGCTCGCTGCACTTGCAACGAAGATATACGCCGATTTTCCCTCGATTATTGATACTTATTCTTATCTTGATTCTACTGTCAAAGAAATCCTTAATCAGGAGAGAGCATCTCTACTCACTGGTTTTCAGGTGTATATTGAGCAAGTCGATGCTCAGTTGAGCGGGCGCCAGGCAGCAATATCCTGGCAGGACAATATTACAACCTACTCTGATTCGTCTATCGATATCCAAAAACTTAATCTCGATAAGAATTTCAAAGAGCTTATCAGTACTGATGATAACAGAATTTTTGAAGAACTTTGAGGTCCTGATGACAAAGCACGGCCAATCCTCAAGGTGATAAAGCGACCAACTCAATACTCTTTAGCTTAGAAGGTACAAATTATAGAATACTTAGCTCTTTTAGATTATTCAGTAATTGTGCATGAGCAAGTCCTTTTAAATATTCTTGATACCAAGACAACGACCATGTATATTACCCTACGATAATAAGAGATTTATAAATTTTATATAGCTTCTAGTATAGAGCATTCTATATCTATAATATGAAACAAGTTGAAAAGTAATATATCCTAATATTTACAGCTTCAGTAATTTATTTGCTCACTAACAAGGATTATTACCCCAACACACATTCGGGGTTTTGCGACTGGTAACAATTTGCAGCTGATGAATCCCTAACCATTTCTTTACTGCTAAATTTAAAGTAACCAAGCGTGAGAGATAACAAGGAACACACTATACAGACACAGAAAATAAGGATAACATGTTGTATGGTAAGTAAGTCAGCGTATGTAGTATTAAATGTAAAAAGCCAACTTTATTATTTCTGTATGATTATCAGGCAACGCAAGAAATGGTTTTCAGAACATCGCGCCGTCTTTATTCGTCAAAAACCAACTCGTGCCATTCTGCAAAAAGTAGTATGCACCTGAAACTGCACAATATGCATATATTATTATTCCATTCAAAGAAAGAAAGTGTTAGAAAAAAGAGAGTCAAGAACAGTAGGGGAAGTTTCGATAGGGGGATATATAAAGCGCAATAAAGGCCTTGACAAGAAAGGCCCAAAACTCGAGAAAGAGATACAATTAGGGAAATAATTCGAGCAAATCCCTGTATAGAAACTATTATCTCATAGAAAGACTTTTAAATTCCGGAAGTAGCTGATAATAGAGTATAAAGTTGATAAATTTGCTGAATCTCTCTCGACCTTGATGCTTCCTTCCCCTGAGTCCTCCAATTGGGGGCTTACCACAGAAAATAATCATGTAAGTATGAGCCTTCATTAATATACTTTCCTCGTGAGTTCCTTCCGTCAAATTGTCATTCTCCCCCTTAAGTCCCGACTGCTCCGCGTCATGCAGAATTGTTGATTCCATCGGACGAATCTCTAGATAAGTGCAGGGTATAAGAACCCATTTATGGTGGTCAGATTGGATGTGTGAACAGCCGCTCTTGCAAGATATTCCTTTACAGGGAACTAGCACTTGGGGCAGTGAGAACAGCAGTCTGGGAGAAAAAGCGCCGGTTTTCTATTCAAAGAATACTCACGGGTTAATTAAAGATACATACAGTTCAAGCAAGCTTGCTTACTGGCGTGTCCTGCTTCCCGCCTTCGCTTGCGTGCAATTGCTTATTGTTTGCAGATTTTGATGTATATCATAGCAGAATTTTTCTGCCGATTTCAAGATCCCTGATCTGTCTCTTCAATTGTTTCCGTTTTCTTCGCACAGAAGCCTCCTCTCCAGCAATATTTTCCAGCTGCTCGGGTGACAGTGTGTAGACCCAAGAGGGGGAAAACAAATTCATTGGAGCTTCTGGTCCGGTGACAAGATAGAAGTCCGCTGCTTGCATGCATACGTTGTCAATAAACCTTTTCCGAGCAACCTTGTAGTACGATTTCAGTATGTCGTGGATGTCTTCAACAGTATGTTGCAAGTTGTTCGTATGATGAATTTGGGTCAAATCTGTAAGTTTAACACACTCCACTGCTGAACCATTCTCATATTTCACTGAAAAACATGACTTCTTCGCTTCGGAGGAAATGCGTTCCTGCCGACTGAATTGAATATTAGCAAGTTCCTATCCGTGAGAGGAGTCATGCTCACCATTTTTGCAAGTTGCTATTCAAGTAATGATTCTGTGTCATTGGCGTACCTTCTCTTTCGATTCTTAGAAGAAAGTTCGTCGTTGAAAGAGCTTGCCGATATTTTTCGATAAGATCATCCAACAAGAATGACAGAATGTTTTGACTCAGTGCTTTATCTCCACAGGATAAGATCAATGCCTTTTTGATAAAATTATGGACCATTGATATGATATCACAAACGTAACCCTCGGCCAGTGATGGCCATTTTGCGGACTGTTTCTTAAAGACGCTCGAGAGTATCGATGAGTTAAATGTCCCGATCTCAAATCCACGAGATTGCCGATAGATATTCTCGATCCAAGCGAGAATACCCTTTGTCTGAGAGTCCTGAATAGGAATGCAGTCGTGTAATATGTCCTCAATATCACTGCAACTCTTGACTTTTCTGCTGGGAATTGAATTGCGCTCGTCTTCGTTATCGTCATCGTCATCATTCAGGTGACCTGTCTCTGCGCGGACAGAGCTCGTCGGTGAAACTGCTTTGCCTGAACGCGGAGCGTCCGAATCGTCGTCATGATCATGTGACATGAAGGTAAAAGTGTGACCTCTAGTAGAGACTTCATCTGAAAATAGAGCATTGCGGTTAGCAACCACGGTTGCCAGCCGTAAGTCAGGCTCATCATCAAAAGCGTCTTGTGACCCATAGTTTGTTTGCAAGGCATTTTCAGTCATTTGCTTGAATTTTGACACAATCTCAAGTAAGTATTTACTCTGTTGTTCAATTGATTCACGCTCTTCTCCCATACTCTCCAAAGCCTTCTTGCATGCTTTGAGGCGTTTAGAAACTTCAGATCGCACCTATAACCTTGAATTAGATATTGGCGGACATTACACATAAGGGTAGTACTTGCCGAGGGAAATTCTCGCCGCACGTTGGAGGCTAAAAGTGCTTGCAATCGCGCCCTCAGGGCCTCGATCCCAAAATTATCTTTTGAGAGGCGGTTCCAAGGTGGTGAATGGCCGAAACTCTGTTCTTCAATGTCACGGTTCTTTGAAGAGTCTTGAAGGTCCTTCTGGCCGAGGTTCCTTACTACCACCCAGCCTAATTCTTGCGACTCTTGTTTCCCTTCGACCATGTCAATGATCTTTTCTTCTGCTCCTTTGTCCACTAAATCAGGTTTTGTGAGGATTCGTAACGTCCTTAATCCATCGGAGTCCAATTCCCTGGCCATTTCTATGATCTCTTGCGTGGCAATATCCACATTGGCTGGAACAACAGCTAGCATTATTGACCTGGGATTTCGCATATAGCCAAGTACCATGTCTCTCACAAGATCAATATCCGACTTCGAAGTTAAACCTGGCGTGGTTGTCTTAAAGATTCCAGGAACATCAATGACGCTGAGATGATTTTCATGGGGTCCATGAATTTCTAGTCGAAGCACGTCAGAAGAGAAAGTGGGCAAGTTGTCTTCTGCCGAAGTTGATAGGCCCATGGCTATATGGACCTTCGGAAAATCAGCCTTCCACTCAAAATTGTGAAGGGGACACAAGTACCTCAGTCATCATGTTTTCAAATCTCTCTCATTGAGTATTTCAATATCTGATATACACCAACTTGGTTTTTCCTTTCCTTCATTGCGAGTAGTCGATATTATAGAGCCAGATACTTTCCTTATCTTCAAGCTCGGATCTCTTCGAAATATGATCTGCGTTGCGAACCGGGTGCATAAACCACTATTTCGGGGAAATTTCAGTTTTGTCAATCCCTCCAGAACAGAGCTCTTCCCACTGGATTGATCTCCGACCACCACCAATTGCGGTAGGTTGATATATTCTCCCACATTGCAAGCGAATAATTTGTCAATCTTTTCAAGTAAAGTAGGTTCGACGACGACCATATTGGCCTCAATGTGAGTCTCAAGCTTGATTGTCATTTTAGATTGTGGACGAGCCATCGGTGTTATTCGTACTTTAATAGCAACGAACTCACATTCCTGAGGCTTCCTCTCTTGGTGAATGTCCATTTTTCTGCTGCCTCGGTATTGAAAATGTAACATAACGCTGCCCTTGCATAAGGTTATCGGATTATGCTTTACTCCTGCACTTTGGGAAGACAATCAGACTAGTCCACCCAAAAGATCTTAACGTATTTCCCCAGAGAAACACTAGCTATTCAACGGGTTTGTTAACCTAGAACAGCGATCACGTATTTGATTTTATTTTGAAAAAATAGAGCTATACAGGGGTAAGAGTATTGCAAGCATCTTCAAAGAGCAGAAGGCTGAAGACTTGGTATAAATAGTAATAAATAGTACTGTAACGTAGAGCAAAAGACGCCTAAGCCCTTGTCACTACCTATAGAAGATCCATCTACACAGAAACCTTGTGCATGTCCATCAACCTGTACCGCATGCCGATGTGTGATTTATCACAATTAAGGAATTTTTACCAACTTAGAACGCTGAAAAGAACGAATTCTTAGCAAGTCAAGCATGTTGGCTACGATAATGCTGGATAGGCTAGACTGTCCTATGCTAGCAAGCTCCTGGCCAAAAGATATCCAGGTTTCGACTCCCATTGTGGTTACGAGCATCATTACAGGGTGTGTGTGTTTCTGTGTGTGTGCGTGTGTGTATTCATACGCTGGCCCCTCGCCAAAGGCGATATGCAGGGGTCCACTACCTTAAATCTCTATATACATCCTTTTCCTCCTGACTATTGCTTTCCTTGCCGACTTATAGCCTCGTCAAGGCCTGTGGTTGCCATTGCCTGGGGTTATATTTTGCGGCCCTTGTAACGCGCGGCTTCGAATTCTCTGACGCCTCCGCACAACCTAAGACTGCACCAACAATGCTAATGTTTAGCTAAGGCTGCCCTATCATACCTTCCTTATCTTGTTGTCCTCCTCCCACGTGAGTGGTATATCATTAATCGTGGCCCCGATTCTCCTCCGCATTTCTTGGCGGGGTTGTTGTTGGTTTGGAAAATCACTCAATACATGGATCACGGTTTCTTTTGCTCCACACACGCATTTATCGATTTTTGGTGACCGCGTAGTTTCTGTGGCATCAGTATGTATCTCAGTCACTTGATTGCCATATCTTTATTGTTTGACACCAGGCGCGGGATCCTATAGAGTAACCTGTCCAAGAACATATATCACTATAGCCGCCAGATGACCCTAAGAAATGAGTTGAATACAGGCCTTGACATAGCTTCAAGCTTGCCAGGAAATCAATGATCTATAATTGAATGAAGCCATATTCGCTGCGTAGTGGAGAGTGATGACGGGGTACCCTGCATGTCACTAAGGTGAGGGGACAGCGTATAAAACGTCATCAACTATATCAACATCAAATTTGTATCTTATAAAAATGTGAGCTCCTGATGAAACTGGACCTAAATCCTTTTTAAGCATATTATTTATTTTTTTGTTATGAGGAGCTGGTACTGTATAAATCCAAAAGTCATATTAGCGATTCAAAACAGGTAAAGACTACTTTGAAACTATTGAATACCTTAACAATACTTTAAAAAAGGTTCCAAGTCTGAGCAGTAGCTCACTCGATCAAGGATTTCTCATCCTTAAGAAATTCATAAAATGACAAAGCATGCATGCAGTACTTCAGGAAGCACGGTAGAACACAAATCGTCTGCACTATTTCTGGCTTTTTGAGTATGCATTTTGCTTCAAAGAGGGATTCGATCAGTGCGTTCAAATCAATAATAGAGAGCCGCGCGGGGGTCCCAGTTTTCGTACCCCCAGTGATTCCAGGGTGCCCCCTGCCGGACACGTTGGCCGCGTCTGCTGCGTCGTAGGGGCGGAATAGGAGGCTTGCTAGAGACTGTCGAAGCTCTGTCATTGAACGGGATGTGATTGTCGTATATTGGTCGCCATGGCACCATCTTTGTTCCCTGCCATGATTGGCTCATATTCAATTGCTCGACCTGCTCCCGTAAGATCCGAATCTCTCGGTCTCTAGGATCCTCACTTCCAACAGATTGACGTTGATTAATTGGGTGAGAGGCAATGGAAGGGCGAGGTGTGCTCTTCCTTGAAGTCCTAGAGGGCGCTATCTGTTCAGAAATGTCACTGATACTCTCCTCATCGTTTTGAAAACGGACACTGTTTTTGTTTGAAAAACGCGAGTGAGGAACTGATCGAGTGCTTCGTGTCGGTGAAAGTCTGCGGCTGTTAAGAGTCTGTCTTTCACTTTCTCCTATGTAAGTGCCAATCGGTTCAGAGATACCAGGTTCGTATACCTCCTCATTCTCCCGGAAAATGCCTTCTAACTCCTTGGCCTTCTGAAAAATGAGTCGGTCACCATCTAAGTTCGATCCATTTGCGATCCGACGGATAAACGCGCGGGTTTCCAAAGTCTTTTCACCATCTTTCCACGCCACGAAGACCCTCGTCTCAGGATACATCACACCAGTAGCAGGTTCGATGAGTGCTAAAGGGTCTATCCTGCTCTCATCATCGTCTTCGATCTTCCATCCCACACCAAGTATATCAGAGACATGCTTTCTTTCATACTTCCATGTTTCTCCCGATATCCCATCCATTACCGCCGGTTTCTTCATATAACCGCGTGTTTTAGAAACCAGAACACGAGTCACTGTCTTCTTATCATAGTACTCATGGGTACCAGCTCGGATGCGAAAAATTGGGTTGGATCTGGGACCGTAGCGAACAAAAATTTGAGTACCTGCTCCCTTCGACCACCAGAATAGGACTTTGGCATTGACGAGAGAGCGACTCTGTTGGCGCGCCCTTGTCTCGAGCAGGTCGATTCCGGACAACCCATCATCCTCATCACCCTGACTGCCGCCTTCACTTTCACTTTCGCCATCAATGCTCTCATCCTCGCTGCTCTCGCTTCCAGAGTCTCGTTGGACTGAAGCGGCCTGCAAAGATGTTTCGGGGGGAGGACGATGACCAAACACGGTCTCAGCTGCTGTGGGTGATATATTCCAACCCAAGGGCAGATTGTAGGCCTTGTTGAATTCATTCAGCGCTTGATGAACTTGGTCGTATGCCTTCCAGCCCAAACTAGGATTGTTTTTTGTTGGAACAGCTGATTGGCTAATAGGCGAGCGTCACGTGATGTTGTGGTCACGTTGGCCACCGAGGTGTTAAACTCCACGTTGAGATAGTCGTTTAGCTAGAAGAGCAACTAATATCAGATATTTTCTGCCTTATATTCCTAACAGATTATGAGCCCGGTAACTTGTTGTAAGATACTGCTATCTTTATTTTCTAGTATTTTTAAAGCTATTTAATAAATTATTATATTATTATAATTATATACTAGAAGGCTCCTATTATATAATAATCCTTAAGATACTAAAATATATATAATATATACTTGTCTCTACAGATTATCTCAAAAGATTTTTAATTTAATTAATTATATAGACTTCTATCTTTTTTAAAGCTAATTAAATATTTATAATAGTATTTTACTAATAAATAATTAAATTTATATTAGTTCTATAATAGCTATAAGAAACAGATCTGTATTATTCTTATATACTAATAAGAATAACTTTATAATTATACTACTGACTATTTAAATAAATAAAATATTAAAAAAGCTATCTGAAAGTCTTAATAGAGTATTAAAATTATTTAAAAAATATAAAAATTATAAAATATAGAATTTTAAAATCAGATAAGTATTAAAAAATATCAGACTACAGGACTTTATTAAAAAGAATTTTATCAGATTAATATTAATCTATAAAAATTATACTATTTAGTATATTATTTTAATTAATATTTAAATATAGCTAGTTAACTAATTATTAAAAAATATTTTAAAAAGATTTATAGTATTAAATAATTTTAAAAATTATATAAATAATACTTTTATAATAATTTACTATCTAGTTTTCAGCTACAGCTATACTCTCTATTAAATAATATTTAATAATCTAATTTAAAAGAAAAAATTAGATTTTTCTACTATATTCTAATATATAAATAATTTTAAATAAGTTTATATACTAGTAAAGCAGCTAGATTAT
>KZ825805.1:341700-370603 GCA_003184645.1 Aspergillus ellipticus CBS 707.79 | reverse complement strand
ATAGGACATTTCTTAATGTACCGCTTTATCAAGCGGTGACCCGCGCCACAGGTGCGCCGCCACATCATCGGAGCATCAACGTGGTGACACATGCTGGGAAAAGTAAGAATGAGGAACGACCAATGTCTTTGGACGAAGATATTCCGCAGAAGACGGTCGCGATTGTGTCGGGATATTCTGTAAAGCGTCCGCGGTGGTTTCAAAGCGCAGTGATGGTGAATGAAATACTTGAGGGACTCAGGCTGGATTTATCGACGATCCTGGAGGCTTGAGCGTTGTTATTCAACATTCATGAACAACCAAAGAATTGGTTGTCCTTATGAGCCTGACAAAAAAAAATAAATAAAAAAAAACAATAAAAAAAAACAATAAAAAAAAACAATAAAAAAAAAGAAGAAAAAAGGGAGTGGTCCAACTCTGGTCCTGGTTCAGCTGCAGCTGTGCTGTAGCTCAACCTCAGTCAGCCTTGACTTTGCTAGACGCCGAGTTGATCCCAAGTGTCTTGAACATGTCCCGGTCAGTACGTTCCTTGTAGGATAGTCTGTGCCATTCAGGGTGACGAAAATGAATGGCCATGATTGGCTGGCGACCCGATCCTCAGCGCCAGAAGCGTTGGAGCAGGAACATTGGGCAAGAGACTGTCTAGTGAGCAGAGCTGGGTGGCTCCGTAGCACAGCCGCGGCGGGCGGCTGCCAGCCAGGAAACAGCAGCTCTAAACAGCATATGCAGCTCCAAGGACGTATAGAAGCTCGGACACGGACACTATGGATTCACAGTCCACCTCTGTGTATAGTGGCCAATGATGATCTTTACAGCTTGCTTGATACGGGTAGAATATCATAGCATGTGAGGAACTACGGAACGCAATACAGTCGGATCAATAAGTCAGAAGTTAATGATCTCTACATGCATCAATGGGCGCGGCGTATAAAGCTCCACACCTCGGGCCAACCCGCCGTAAAAAATGGTGCCCCACTAAGCAGTCATAGTCTCGACTCTCGAGGGATTCGGGTCTTGCTCCGATTGGACCTTCTGTTTATAGATGGCTAGAGAAAGAAGCCCTAAATATTTTGTATAGAGGAAGACCAGATGGTCCCCCAGCAGAACCCCATCTCCCCAGTCGCGTTGGTAGATCGGCATAGTTTGTGCAGGAAATGATCTGAAAATGACATCCATGGAGATCTAATTTGGCCTGTGCCAACTTGGGCGGCGAGACTTGGATAAAAGGGCTATCGTCTTTATAGACTTCCTGGGCTTTATTTTACTATCTCGGCAGTCGAGCAAAGTGGAAATCTTTCGAGCCGGCTGTCTCTCGGTCCCAGCTTTGTTGGATCGGGTGTAGATCGAGCTATGTAGGTAAGGAAGGTACTTAAGTCGCCGTCACGGATTTAGACAGTGTGGTATTGTGGGTCAATCCACGCGACAATATGGGCTGGACACAACCGTTTTTGAGCGTAGGCCACATTCCCAACACTATAAAGGTGGTTTGAACACGCCAACTACCGAGATGGGCCATTCAGGGCCGTCACTGTCTGTGACTGCATCTCCCGTCGGACTGTCGGACTAAAGGCGACGATACGCACGGACTCTGGTGTAATTTCGAAGTCGCCGCACGTCATCATATAGCAGCGGAGGATAACTTGGCATTGTCTCCCATCCCTGAGTATCTGTGGTGTCCCGCTTATAATGTTAATGGGAATGGTAAGTATATATTTTATCGTTGCCGCTCGGTTCGATTGGCTGTGTAATCGAAAACCGCCACATGGTATATTCCCAACCCTGAAGACCTGCCAGTGTGGTCCTCCATAGAGGGCATGGCATAGCACACTTCAAGACCCATTTTTTTCGAGTAAAGGCGAGACAAAGCCGGATATCTTCTCTTTATAGTACATTCGATCGCCTTTCTCATTGATAACGTAGTCTTGTCCTTGCTTAGCATCTTCGCATACCCATTTCGCTAAATCACTCCTGAGATTATTCGCGCTAATGTTAAGAGAGATGGGGGCCGCCATAAATATTAGAAAGCTGTTGTCGCGTTCGAATCTAACTGCTTGACAAATTTGATGTATTAGTATTTGACTAGCCGATGGTCACGATACTCACATATCACAAAACTAAGCCTAAAAGATATGATGTTAATATGATGAAAGCTAAAATAGCGAGTTTCATGGACAACATAAATTTGGATCCTCGGGCTTTTGAAGAGGTTTTGGGAGGCGGTAGAATAAGGTGTTGCGTGTGATGGAGGGGTCATCCGCAACTGACAACGTGAGGCCGAACCCGCAAATTGAGTCCTGTGACTTTAGTTGGGCAATCAGACACGCACCGACCGGCCGCCTTCTTCTACTGTGAATACTTACCTCTTCAGGCACCAGCCTCTTTCAGCCACCCTAATTCATCAGCCCTCAAAAAAAATAACGTCTCAACAATGCTAGGTCCTGGCCTGCGGAGTCCCAGCCCAAGGCGTTGCAAAGCACCTTTTGGACAGAAAGCACTAAAGCCACATATGCAAATTTTATAGAGTATGTCAAGCACCTCATCAAGCACCTCGTCTGCTAGTAGAAGGCGGAGAGAGAATGGCAGAATAGTAGCACGTGACGGTAAAAAAAACACGAGCCAATCATAATACTGATCTTGTGCACCAGTCAGAGGCCAGAGATGGCAGGACTTCCGCAGCCAGGACCTACCATAAATTTGCTTTTCGCAAAAAATAGCCAGACATTGGCCATATTTATCTCAGAGCCTAGAGTGATTACTACTACAACACTGCATAGCCGGAGTTATGAAACAGCCAGAAGAAGCCAAACATAGTAGAACAGGAATTGGACCCTCGCTTTGCTCGATTGGAAATCTTAGTCCAATCCGAGTACTTTATGAGGTCTGACATATGAACGCTTTGACTTCCGATTGTAGAACATCAATGACAAATGTGTAAATAGCAGGTAACCTCATAGTATGCATTCACACACACACACCGAGACATGCCACTATTAGTGGTATACTTATGATTCTATGATCTACCTCGAGTACGCGAAAACTGAAAAAAGGAAGAGAAGAAGCAAATAAACACCAGCCGATGAACGAACAATATTATGTGGTCCTTCGCAGATGTCTCACTTACCCCATAGCAATAGTATATTTACTCCGTGCATCGCCCTATATAGAATCACATGACCTGTGCTCTCTCTAGTGGGTCCGCACGATTTCAATTTTTCATGTCTCTCATAGAAAAAGCTCCGCGCGCCGTGGAACTTCTAATCTCGCAGAAGTAGTAAGGAGTAAAAGTAAAGGATGAAAACAAAGCCGCAGAAAAAGAAACAAATGTTGCACCCTTGTTGAACCGGAGTTACCAAAACCCATGGAATTTCATTTCAAGCGGAGTTAGCGACGGATACATTGCACAACATCTCTCATTGAAAAGAGGGTCGAAAAAAATAAAAAATATTGACAGCATTGAAATTATTGAGGAAAAAAAATTTTGGATGACACTCTGCATATCCGTCCCTTAAATGTACGTACCTGGATTCCGAAAGTTCTCCCGGGCCCCCACCCAGTGGACTATGTGGAGGGGTGTGGACCCCAGGTACCTGGTACCAGGCCGGCGGGATACAAAGCGCCAGACCAACCAAGCGGGATGTGCTACGACCAAGTCATTCTTAAACAGGGATATTGGACAAGTTGCGAACAATGCGTTGATTCTATTAATTATTACCTAAAGACACTGTGCCATGTATACATGGCGCCATCAGCACGCTGTCACACCATGTAGTCACGATAGTCGACAATATGGGTCAATTTCAGTGGAGGGAGGCCCATCGCTGGGTCTTGGTTCCGCACCCATCCAACTGGCAAAAGCACCCTTCCTCCCAATAGGGTATCAAGCCAAATGCATCAAACGGCAACATGAGAAAAACACACACAAAAAAAAAAAAAAAGCAGGAAGCAGCAGTAAGTGGTATCAATCTAGTTTGGACGGCGCACAACATGAACACACAAGGCCAGTTGGGTATCCTTGCGGAACGCATATCATAAAGGAATGAAACGCAGCACTGGACGTCATCATAGACATCAAGGCTCGGAAATGACCGCCAAAGCAGCAGAGGGTATCATTGACACTCAATCTGGTTGACTTTGCCTTGCGCGCAAGACATAAGGTACAGAAGAGTGGCAGTGGGGACATCAATTAAACAAAATCAATAACGAGGGTTTTGGTATTATTTTTCTTTCCGATTTTTCCATATTTTTTGTAATGATGCATCATCGAGATGTCGAAGTGTTAGGATACGAATATTGCCGATCCCACCATTTCTCACACTCGACGTCTTTGCGGGAAGTGCTTCATGCGGCAGCCTGGACGGGAGTGGAGGTCGAGGCAACATTGACGGGCTTGGCCTCCTCAGCAGAAGCCTCAGCGGGCTGGGCGCTCTCCTCAGCGGGGGACTCCTGGACGGTCTCCTCCTTGGGGGCGGCCTCAGCCTCGGTGGTCTCCTTGGGCTCGGACTTCACGGCCTTGCTGGGCTTGCGGAAGAGACCACCAAGCTTGTTGCCCTTGGGCTTGGGCTCACCATCGGCACCCTCGTTGTCGGAGTCACCCTTCTTCTTGCCGAAGTTGCCGAAGAAAGAGGTGCGGCGCTTGTCCTTGGGGGTCTCCGCAGCAGGGGATTGAGCGGGGGTGGGCTCCTTGGCAGCCTCAGCCTCAGCGGGGGCAGTCACGCTCTCGGGCTCGATGGGCTTAACGGCAGCCTCCTCAACGGGGTTGTCGAGCTGAGGAGCAGTGCTGGCAACGGGAGTCTCCGCAGGAGCAGTAGCCTCCTTCTCCGACTTCTCGTGAGAGGGGCTGGTGACCTTCTGGAAGAAGTTGCCGAAGAGAGAGGCGCGCTTGGACTTCTGAGCAGTAGGGGCCTCAGCCTTCTTCTCTTCCTTCTCCTCCTTCTTCTCTTCCTTGTCTTCCTTCTTGTCGGCGGTCTCAGCAGGGGCGGGGGCAGCTGTTTGGTGATTAGCCTCGGTACATACTTGGAACGATTGACAACTACATACCCTCAGCAGCCTCGGTAGTAGCGGGGGCCTCAACGGGAGCCTCAGTAGGAGCCTCGGGAGTAGCCTCAGCGGGCTTGGCCTCCTCGGTCTTTTCCTCCTTCTTCTCCTCCTTCTTCTCCTCGGTCTCCTCCTTCTTGCCAAGCAGGGTTCCGAAGATGCTGGCCCTCTTGCGAGACTGAGAGCGGCTCTTGGAGGCAGCCTTGTCCTCCTTCTTGTCCTCAACAGGGGCAGGGGCAGCCTCCTCCTTAGGCTCAGCAGCCTTCTTGGCGGGCTCGGCAGCAGCAGCAGCAGGCTTGCCTGTGGGTGACTATTAGTTTCCGATACGCAATCATGGCGAACACTTCATGTGACTTACTCAGCTTCTCAAGCTCAGCCTTGTAACCCTCGCTGGAAGTGACGGTCTCCTTCTCAGCCTTGGCCTCGACAGCCTTGGCCTCGAGGGCGGCAAACCAGCTGTCACGCTCAGAGGCGCTGGCAGCCTGGAAGGTGTGCTTCTGACCGTTGAGTTTGAAGTGGAGCTCACTGGAGCCCTCCTTGGCGATGTCGGAAACCTCAGCCTGTCAATGAAGTCAGCAACCCGCGCAATTGTTCACTACTGCCTCAGCTACTGACCAGGTTAAAGATGCCGGCGGGGGTAGGCTTGTCCTCGGCGCGCTTGGTGAAGAACAGCAGACCCTTGCCGGTCTGGCTGGCCCAGGCAGCGATAGGGTTGGCGGTGGCGGGCTTCTCGTTCTGGTGGAACACGGCGAGCTGCTTAGCCTCGACCGCGTCATCGCTGAAATAGAAGAAACGCTTGGCGAAGCGAAGACCCCTGTGGTGTCACACACGATTAGTCACTGCAGGTCGTATTCAGGTTGCGACAATTGGCGCCTTACTTGACCAGACCGGGCGCCTTGTAACCCAGAATGCCCTCAGATGCGGGGGTCACCTCCTCCTTCTTGGCCTCCTCCTTGGACTCTTCGGCGGGGGCATCGGCCTTGGACTCCTCGGTGGCGGCGGGCGCAGCCTCGGTGGCCTCAGCAGGCGTGTCCTTGGGGGTCTCGGCGGCGACAGTCTCGGTCGCCGTGGTCTCGGTGGCAGCAGGCGCTTCGGTGGCAGGAGCAGCGGCGGGGACGGCCGCGGGAGTCTCCTCGACGGGCTTGGGGGCGTCAGACATGGCGTCGGGCTGGGATTAGATGGGTAATTATAATCAGTAGAGATGGATTAAATAGAGGTATGGAAGCTGGCGAAGCTTCGGAAATAAAGGCGCGGGTCGAGCAGGGTATCTCTTAAGGGGTATCTCAACAGAAAGAAACGAAAGCTCTTTCAGCGCAAAGCCAGAAGAGCTCGGGTATCACAACGAAGGGGAAAAGGTGGGCGGGGGAAGAAATGAACCCAGACGGTCAGTCACGATTAGAATGAATATGGGAAGAGAGAGAAGAAGAAGAGAAGAAGAGGAGGGAAGCGAAAGAAAAGAGGGGAGAAAAAGAAGGAGAAGGGGCGAAAGGAGGGCCAGGGCCAGGGCGAAAATGAAAGGGTGTGGGCGACCAGGCCTGGTCATTGGCGCATCGTCCCAAACAGGAAGGGAGCTGCAGGGCGGCACTAGAGCCTAGACTGAAAGAGGGTGGGCCTGATGCTGGGATGGCCGCTCCCCAGCTAGCCCGCCTTGGGCTTAGCCGGCCCTGGGTGGGTGTGGGTGTCTGGCTTTTTACGGGCTGCTTTTTCTTTTTTTCTTTTCGGCCTGGCCTGTCTTTACCTAAGTCACTACGTAAGTACGAACAATCAGGGGTTGCGCCATCTTCATCCAGCTATCAGCCCATCGTCGGGGTTGGTCGGTTGGTCGGTTGGCCCGACTCTTCTATTCTATCCTGCACATTTCCTGGAACTCGACTCCGAGCTCCAGCGCGTCCCGTTGGACAGCAAATCCACCCTGGTGAAGAAACGGCAGGGAAGCCCGGAGTAACTCCGTCACGATGATACTGATAGACATTCGAAAGGAGGCCATCGATGGGGGGAGAGGGCCGGTTATTGGGTCCAAACTATAAATTGAGCCGGCGGCAGGTCATCCTCTGGACGAAAATTTTTCTGGATGATGGCTCTTGCGCGCGCGAACGAGCCTGTCTTGCCCAATAATAGGTAATAAACCCTCACCCTTGGCCCCCCCCCCTATGAAGTCAACGGTGGTTGAAACCATGGTGAATCGTTCCCCAAGACAGACACTCCCGAGAGAAGCTAGATACTTAGGTACCTGGGACGGAGTACCTCCTGATGACTGATGGGCGATGCGTTGACAGGTCAGCCGGGCTCGCCATCCTTGGCTGGCTACCGGTCGTGCAGATTAACGGCTCGAGCAGTTGGCCTTAATCCGCCGTTGACTTGATTGATTGATTGATTACTTGAGCATCAGTACCAGCCTGCCCAGAAAAAAAAAAGTACGATATATATCATTATCATCATGACAAGAAGAACCCATCCTCCCACCAAGCAGAAAAGGGAGGAAGTTAGAGAGAGAGAAAAAAAAAGCAAATGGTAAGGAGGACAAAAAAAAAAAAAAACACCCGACTGCCTGATCAAACCACTCATGAGGATTCTGAAGAAACATGTTTACTCGTATCACCTGCTCACCGTGTTTGTGGGACCCAGCTACCCATTCGGTTCTGATCCATGGTCTCCTATTCAGATCATCCTGGTGGGTTTAGCTTGTAGCTGGTCCGTTACACAACCATGGTTGAGTCGGATGGCTTGTTCCAATAACCATCCCGCCCAGTGGCTCGTCCTGCGCGGGCGTACTTAGGTTGGTTCCTATCTATACCCTCGTATATGGCTCTATACCTACTTCGAATAAGTAGGTACTCCGTACCTAGATAGCCTCATGCCGGAGTAAGACAAGCGACCATGGTCACTGCATCAAGTCAATCTCACATCCCGACCAGCAATGTTTCACATAGACAGCGAGAAATCAGGACACTTCCTGCCCAACCGATCCACAAGATCTCGAGTCCTCGATTAGTTCCGACTATGGCATGTTAGTCAGGTGTTAAGCGCCGGGCTATAGCAGTGGCACTACTGCTGGTATTCCGTGTTTTAGTCTAGTCGGGGTATCCTGCCCGTAGCAATTTACTAGACGCTCGGTTACCAACCAGTCGACTTCTCGGTTAGCGGGTTGCAGGATCCCTTCGAGAAATCTTCGTCGTCATCTTTTTTGACTAGATACACCTCGATGTCTGATTTGAAGGAACGCCCACCGTAGCCCGTCCCAATCCCAGCGACAATCAATCAACCATCAACCATCAATCATCGATCATGGATAGTATCGCCTCCCATGCGACAGGAAAGCCTCGTGACAGCCCGGCATTGTTGGGTTTCAAGGGCCAACCAGGAGTCAGGCACCCCCTCCATCTCACGTTGCCTTGCCTCGCCCGTGGGATTTTTTGCTGCCGGTACGCTTGCCTCCGGGAGAGAACACACGGCTCGCGTGACTGTATCTGTTCCATTCGACATTCAGTACTTCTTCCATTCAGCACCTTAATCCCTTCTGGTCCTATCCGGAGCTCGCGATCATGACACATCCCCCCCCCCCCCTACCGCCTAGATTCCAGAGTGAACTTAAGCACGGAGTGGTACATAGGTGTATACACCCACCACAAATCGAAAATTCCATCCTATCTCTCTGAATCCCGGACATGGTCCATCAGTTCACCCCATTTCGTACTTTTCTTACTCGCCTGAGTAAGGTAGGATTGGATAGCGCCATGGCGGGCGGACCAGCGCCCCACATCCAAGAACGCTATCATCCCCTGTCTCAAGTTGGAACTTCCTCCCTCGAGTATCTACACAGTAGTTGGCAAACTCGACGCAATAGCCCATTGACCAGCCCTAAGCAAGATGCAACTCCTAGCTTCTACCTCAAAATCAAGCACGCATCCCCCCCCCCCTCAATATGCGAATCCGGAGTACACAAACAGGGCTCAAACATGCTAATATCTTAGCTCCTACGGAGTTCGCAGATAGCCAAGTAGCTATCTACCCTATGTTATTGTAGTTTTGTACGGAGTACCTACTCCGTACATCCCTATCCCGCCCGACAAAAATGCAGGTATACAAAACCTCGCAGGAGCGGTAGTACCATGGAACCCACCCCCCCCCCCCCCAACCGCCAGAACCTTTTCGACCTTACCCTCCGGCACACATACGTCATGTCAAATCATCATCATCAGCACTATCTCGGGATCATCGTGCCTGTTATAATCATTGCACGCCCCTTCCATCGAATCACAGGAGTATTTAAAGTAGTGGCCCGCGGGGCCCAACAGTTCATTTCCGAAACGGGCAGTTCCCTCATTAACTTGTATATGGTCATTAAGTACACCCGCGGTAGGTGTAGATACTACCTAGATACTATGTAGATAGTGTACTAGCTCCCACCTGCAGGGCACCACCTTCCCGCCCGCGCCATCCAATCGCCGCCCCCCCGACCAAGGCTCTCTGCGGCGGTACCCAGTGGCCCGCCCACCCCCTTTTCGCCGTTTCGGCGGAGTCCTGTGTATGTACAATCAACCAACGAACTCGCGGCCGGCGGCCATGAGCCAACCAGACCACCGTCGATCTGATGATCAGGCTTGGCCCGTGTTGAAGCATGACTGATGGCTGGGTGTCGTTAGTCGTTACAGTACTTACGGGCAAGCTGGGACCGGCAGCCTGAGGGGTTCCGAGGGCGCGCAAGTACGTATCCCCATCAAAACTGAGCAGGGTTTGATGACATGTGTACGGAGTAGTACTCCGTAGCCTACACCTCCCTAGGTACTAAGTAGATAGTATCTTCATTTCCACATTTATGCCCTCTAACCTCCACCAAGCAAGATATAAATTAGATTATTACCGCCGCCGCCTGTAGCCAACACTCAACAGACACCTTACTACTACTTAGGTAGGCAAGTAGGTACTGCAGACTCTAAAGTACTTATGTGCTTAGGTACATACTGTGTACGGAGTACACCGAACAAACAAATTCCGCCCCCGGGTAGGATTGCGCCATCTCGCATCTCCCCCCCCTCCATCTACAATGACACATTGTATACTACATTATCATAGCACCACCACCACCACCACCCCAAAAAATAGCCCCAAATCTGCTCCACCCTAAGTAGCAGTAAATAGGTAAGTACGTAGTAGTGGTAGTTCTTTGAATAACTCTACACTATACAGTACATCCCCTCCGCCCCGCCCTCACTCACCACGCCGGCGTATCAGAATACCAGGTTAGGTACCTTCCAACAAGCCCCCAAAGATGGATGAGCGCGATCAATTTCTTATCTCTGAAAAGTCTGACTGAAAAGTCTGAAGAATCACAAACCCAACCCATGGCCGACCCTCGATCCGCACTAGCTCGAACCACATGACTCATTGGGCAAAAGGAGTCACTCACTCACTAACGTGACCACCGGGTGATTTTCGTGCTGCAGAAGTAAAGCAAGCAAGCAAGCAAGCACGCAAGCAAGTACGGAGTAGTTTGAGCTTGATCTCATATGTCGACCGGATGCTGTCATCGGTCACCACGCGCGCGTGGGGAAATCCGACGCAAGTCGGTCAGTCAGTCAATCAGTCATTACTTCATTCTGCCTCTTAGTCGAGCCGATAAGGATGGATGGTCGCTATGGAGGGAGAGGAGAGAGGGACAGGTCGCCTGACTACTTTGCTATTGCCCTCCCAAGTCACGCCATTATTCTATTGATGTGTGCCGGGGGTTCTCATTGGTGGGTGGGATGATCGCCGCCGACTCCCGTACCACCCCATGGCACCAGCACAGGCAACTCTACCTCTTTCAGTAGTACTTACTTACTCAACTCGGCAAATCTAAGCATAATGGGTTTGGTTTCATTGTCCGGAGTAAAGTTGGCGGTCATGCGCTGCCGTGTCTGCCGGCGTGACTGGGTTGTGGCGTGAGTCGCTACCGCCCACACGGTATGTATGTATAGTACCCGGATTGGCAACCAACCATCTGACTACATCATCATCTGTTGATATGAGTCTGAGAACCAAGATGAGTTAAAACAGTATGTAACGTTTGGTATGTTCCGCATTAGATCATTACATTATCCAACATACTGCCACCGTGAATGCTATGCCAACATATAACCGTACCAATCCTCCAATTACAAACCCTCATAGATAGATAGAAATCATCAAGCCGCTGTCGTAAGAACATAGCTGGGATGGGTTAGTACTGGCTTTTTTTTTTTTTTTTTATAGAAGTGATAGGGGTCACTTACGAAGTAATGCTGTCCATCCGCTCCGTCGTCAACTTAAGGCTGACTGTCAGCAGCTCCCGCGCGATCTCCGGCTCTTCATTTCGCAACGCTTGCCATTTCTCAACCGTGAGACACCAACTCACACAATCTTGTTCGGCTTTGACAGTTGCTGTCCGTCGTGTCTCGCTGAAGAATGGCAGTTCGCCGCACGGCCGTCCCGCCACAATGATCTCGAAGTAGCGCCCTTGAGGCAGCTCATACTCAGCACGCAGCATCCCCGACTCCAACAAGTAGAACCCCTTGGGTGCATCGCCTTCGTGGTACAGAATGTTGCCGGCGGCATAGCTCTCGCGGACGAAATACCTGCAGACCCGGAACCAGAAATCCTCGTTGCGCGTTGTCAAGCCCTGGAAAGTCTGTAGCAGAAGTGGAAGGGGCTGTCGCATCGCAGACCATGCAGCCGGGGCCATGACTGCCACTTCGTTCTCATGAAGAGTCGTCCTGGCGGCCTGCTGCAGGTATTGTTGACGAGGGGAGCTCACCACCGCGTCGCCCAGATGCGATTGACCTTGAGCCATCGGGACTTCAAGAAAGGTGGAAGTCTTGTTTTTCCCGTTCAACAATGCTTCCCTGTGGCTGTAGAAGACCTTGAGATAGTCGTTCTCACAGAACTCGAGCGCCGAATTTAGGTCTTCGAATATCTCAACACCACTCATAGGTTCAAACAGTCCCACATTCTGAAGGCTTCTCCCAACGTCACCTTCAACATCAAGGCCTGAAATCGTCATCTGCACATTGCGCTGTCTGAGAATTCGATTGATGCGAGTAAACGCTTCTGCTGCAGAGAAGTCGATTCCATAGACGCGAGAGAAGTCTAGAGTTAGGAACCTGATTGGGCGCCTGTTGAATGCTTCCTCTTCGATAAGGCCCCGCATGGTGTTTTCTACGCTCACAATTGTCCCGAAGAAGAGATAACCACCAAGCTTTATGATGAGTGTTTGTTGTCCTGCCTCCTTCAAGAATCGTTGCTGAATAGGCGGGCGTCTGACCGTCGAACCGGTGATCTTGCCCGAGAACGTAGCGCGAATCGCGGATTTGCGTGAAGTTTGAACAACAAAACTAAAACACGCGAGGATGATGCCAACAAATATACCTACGACAAAGTCCCAGGCACCCATAGTTGCGACAATGATGACAACCTGCGAGATTAGCCAAAATCCCCAGTGCGGATTTGAGGATCGAGCCTACCGTCAGATACTCATGTCGGTGTAATTTGCCCCACGTGTCAACCAAGGCCTCTTGCATCAGTTCGATTCCGAGCAGGAATATGAGGGCCCCGACGACCATAACTGGTATGAAGCCCACGATCACCGGACCAACGACAAGAATCCCCGCAGTGGCAGCAGCAAGCATGACACCTGCCAAACGAGAGTTGCCGCCGCTGTCGATAAATAGAAGACTGTTGGTGTAGACAAGGTAGTTCTGAATGTGTCAGCGATTTAACTTAGCTATCATGTGGACCCAATTACCTGGATACTCCCAACACACCCAGACAGGGCATTGGTGACACCGTGGGCTATGAGCTCACGGTCAACATTTAGGTTATCTTCCCCGGTCGATATGCCCAATGCTGGGACGTTGATAGGGACATGGAGAACTCCAAAGAAGGTGAGTGCAAACATTGCTGGAATCGTATCAAGGAACGCGGACCAATCAACAGCAGCAAAATCTAGATGGGTTAGCTTGACACAGAATTCCATCATAGGCAATTGTCACTCACCATAGAGGGTATAGAAATGGTACCACGGATTCGACGAAGAAGGGGCATCGAAAACCCACCCTTTGCTGCGCAAAGTATCCATGGGTATCCTTGCGCTGAACTTTACAATATAGAATACAATAGCCACGGCGATGAAATATCCACCCACCAAGAAGTTAGAATGCAAGAAACGCTTCAAAACAAGAAGACCAATCGAAAGCAACAAGGGTATCGTCCACAGAAACACCGTGTCTAGCTGCACGAGCTTTTCCAGAGTTTCCAGAGTGAATTCCAAGGTACCTGGTAGTCGGGCTGACACCTCAACACCGGTGAGAAGCAGAAAGAACCCCACACCTCCTATGCATCCGATCAAGATGTGTCTGGGGAAGAAACCGATCAGCGCCCCAAGCTTGCAAGTTCCCATCAGGAAGAACACCAAGCCTGTAAGAACCGAGCTGACAGAGAAAGACAGGATTGTCGTTGCTAGGACGGCCTTTGGGTTGTCCTGGCCTACCCGATTCAGGATCGTGAAGGCCATCTGGTGAAAGAATGGGACGACCTCGATCATTTCGCTTCCAATCCCTCCTTTGAAGATTGAGCCTCCACAGGAGAAGACTAATTGTGCAATGATCGTACTAACGTAGAACATCGAGATTCCATCCGAGCCAAGCTCGGAAAAGACTGGTTCACCCAACGGAAAAAGAATCATCCCGTACGACAAGGCGTCAAGGATGTTGAGCAGGAGTCCGAGAAACACCGATGGCAACAGACTAAGAGGGTAGACAACACCTTCTCGCCATACGGTTCGACCGTCCCACGACTTCGGGTTCGATAGCACTCGGAAGCACATTGAGAGCTGCGAAAAGATATTGGGAGAAGTCGTTGCCTTCTTCCCCGCATAATTTTGGTTTTCAACGTCACCGGTAGCTCCGTAGCTCTGACGGGGCTCCGTCTGCGTCGTTTTAGGCAATAGCGACGTATTTTCGGTGGAGGAATTCCCCCCAGCATCAGCTAACAGCGGGTGGTCCTCGGAGATCACACTTTCGCTTGTTCTGTCCCATTCTGAAGTCTCGTCCCGATGTGATTGATCCGTTTCGTGGATATCGGGGTTGCGGATCAATTGTGTTAGCACCGATGAGCCGGTGGTAGGAATGGAAGAAGAACCCGGCTCGGGATATGCTCTGCTCGAGGCGAAGTTGATGGCCGGAGATGAGGGGCGGTTTGAGCTCCGTGGTTGGTAGATATCTAAAGACGGGGGCAGGGTGCTCGATTCGTGAGACAGGGCGAAAGAAGCTAGTTCTGCCGTTTGCTCTCGAAGGCCATGGGAGGAATAATGCGCTGGATCTGGACTGCATAGTCAGAAACGTGATCATTCAGCGACAATTGGAATCCCGAGAAATGCAGAGGTGGGAAGGAAAAATCATGTAGCTCCGTACCCGCAGGGCTGTGAAATGACCGGTGAAAAAAAGACCGACTCGGGGTTCGAAAGCTGGTGCCGCCAGACACCATTGACTCCAGTCCCGACGAGCGTGGTGGAGTGCCATTGTTGGCATGCTCAACAGGGATCGCTAGCCCGACCGGGTCAATGTCGTTTTCATGGTGAGGAGGAAAACCGGATATACGATCGCTGCTGTCCCTGGATCGAAGGACACCCATCGTGAACGGCAAGCGGAAGGGGGACGGTCGCAAGGGCCGTCCTACACAATCAGTCTGCCAGGGAAGGTCGCAAGAGGCCGAAGAGGAGGGGAGGAGGGGGCGAGGGTCAAGCCCGTAGGCTGCGAGGGTTGCGCTTGTTTAGAGACGCAGAATGATGAGGAGAGATGATCCCAAATGACGCAAGAATTCGATAGGGATAAGAGGCACTGGCATTGCGCCGCTATTGGATGACGGGAGGAGGGGGGGAGGTTCAAAAACGATACGAGAAAGCAGGAGAGGGACGCTCGTCGGACGACGAAGGCCAGAAGGGTCTGGGAGGGAGTCAATGAGGCCCAGGCACAGGCATGGCTTGAGGTCGTTATCGGAGCTGGCGGGCGGAGTTGACTAAAAAAGCCTTATCACAGGCAAGTTATCACAGGTCACTGGTCCACTTGCCGGCCAAACAGCCATCCCGATGGGGCCCAATATCGCCGGAGCGGTCCGGAGGCACCTGGGACGACTGGCCGCGACCACTGAGTGAGCGCGAAACAAGCCGGGCAGCAATTGCCCCCGGTTTAGCAGAGGCCCTAGGAGACTGCTTCAGACAAGCTTGGGGCGATCCGGCCGACGATGGCCGATGATAGGCCTGCGCGCACCACCACCCGTTAGGTAAGCACCACTGCCGTCGCGCCGCCGTCAAACGGTCCTGCAGCTGCGCGACTGATTGGTGCGGTATTACTTGACGCAATTTGATAACGGCGAGATACCTTGTTGTCCTTGTAGGCTGGACTTTTACTAAGTACTTATTTACTGCTACTAGCATGGCGACTTCGTATCTGCTCCATTCTCATGCATTAATCAATGTAATGGGTATCATAAAACAAAACTTGCATGATCCGAAACTCATCGCCCGCCTACGCCTACGCCCGCCCTCACCCCAGTCGCTCCAGAAACCCCTGCGCAATCAACCGTTCGACATCCCCTTGCCGCACGTAGAGCTGACTGTTTTTCGTTAAATTGATCACCCTGCGCAGTGTCAGCATTCCGGTCAAGTGATCGACAGCATCTGTCAGAGAGGGCGCGAAAGAAAAAAAAAAACCTCACATACCCATACTCAGTCTGGATCTCCCCCGCATCCTTCAAGACACGCACATCAATAAACAGATCCTTGGGGGGTTCCAAGCTCCCCGTCAGATCAATGTCCGTCCATTGTCCCTTATAGGCCGCCAGTAGATCACTGTACTGTCGAAAATATTCCTCCTCCTCGGGACTCAGCGAGCTGTGGTTCCCATTCGCGGTCCCCATCGCCGCATGTCCTCCCGATCCCTGGCCTGACACGCCTCCGATCCCGTCTTGTGCCGTCGGCAGCTGCTGTTCCAGCACATCCACACCCGTCCAACACAGCTCCTCCAGCTTTTCTGTGCGAACGCGATGGTAGGCGAGGAGACATCGCTTGTTGCGGCGCATGCAGAGGTGATCGACGAGGAGGGCACATGCGACGGCCGGTTCTTGGGAGGGATTAAAGCTGCCTTCGAAGGGGGTGAGAAGCTGAGCTACATCACGGTCGAGGTCGCGGACTTCCCGAGCTACGGCGCGGACCAGTTCGGTCTGATATGGAGGGAGATGGGTAAGGGCTTGCGTGCGTTTGGCATGTTGGACCTGTGTGTGGTTTCTGTTAGCAAGGGAGCGAGCCCGCAAATATCCAACAGGTCCTCAATGTGCGTACTAGTTTATTGCCATGTTCGCCGTACATGATGGATAGAGGCAAGGACGAAGGTACGTTTCACGAGCGGTGGTACATCTGCTTCCGACGGTCGGTCGTGTTTGCACTTGTGTCTGGCGGTATGATAGACAGACGGCGGTGGAGTGGTTGCACTAGGTGTGTTGGAGATATTTGGCCCCCGGATTTGATGGCCTGCAAGTCAATTGGGATTGGATGGAGGGTATGATTTAGGATTTAGCTTCGCGATACAAGTCTGGCTACTGCAGTGAAGCGTCGCGGTTTCCGCTTGGACCACCGCCCGATTGAAGATATACACGTGACAGCGCGCGTGCCTGCCAAGCCGGACTGAAGCCTCGTCCGTATCGAACTCAAACCCGACGGCAGCCCAGTGATGGTCGTTCTGACAGTTCGTGCTGCGCGATCCCAACAAAAGAGAATCATGGTTGCAACAGAGACCGTGCAGCGACTCTGGGTCCTTGTCTACCATCCCTTGTATAACTAAGTCTTCTCCGTAATTGGCAGCAATAAACATCATTTGCGGCCAAGCCAATGCTGAGGCATGAGTCTGAATCAGTTGGCACTTGACTCTCGGTTTCATAAATGCTAACAAATCGCTTTAATCCATGCGTATCATCGATCGAAAACACGTGGCTGTCGAATGTCCAGAGTTGACGGACTGTGGAATGTTCTCCTGGCAGGATTTGTCTTTGGTTATCTTCCAACGCACCTGGAATAAGGAGGAGTATGGCTTGAAGACATCTGTACAAAAATGCAAGGGAGAGCCGGGGGATTGGATATTCAGGTCCAATGCCTGTCATCTTGAATAGACCAGCTGCTCTGGGTCTTTGCAAAGCCAATATTCCACACATGTCTGATGCCCAGTTTGAGTAAGCACATCTAGTCTGTTGCTCAAGCAGACACGGATATCATGAAGCCCAATATGCCAGGGTGGATGGTATATTCAAAGCTAGATGCAATGTAACCCTCTTGCCCCAGCTGATTCCCACCTTAAGTAGAATGGTTGGAATTGAATCGGAACTGAACATGGGATTTTGCAACCCCATGCGATCAATCGCAGACATCATAACGCCCAGCATACCTCTGCTAGAATAAATTACAAAATTAAATCTCCGAGTGGTACATCAATCAGCAGTAGTTCATGTCAGGTCTTAGTCTTACTTCACAGACATTCTCGAAGTTAACTCGCATTTCAATCAATATCACGCTAAAGTCTTAGGACTGGCAAGAAAACTCACTTTCTAAACACAAATTGGCCATTCTGCATTGATGAGCGCAGGCACGTAGATGGTTGCAAAGACGTAGCTCTTTATGGATTCTAACGCATTGTCTAGCTACAAGCATACCTACCTGCTGTAGCCGGGATATACGGTAATAGCTCACTCAAGTAGCTTACGTGTGTATCTAGATGACACCTACTCCTCTCTAAGCATGATTTGGACGTGACAGTACTTATTCCTCCCAGAAGCATACATAGAAGATCAACGGGATCTGCTTCCAGACATTAAGATTCTATAGCTCAATATTCAAAAAGAGAAAAACGACCGTAGAACTAAATTCTCAACAGTAGATAAACATCGTCACACTGCTAAAGAATGGATCTGCGCACTTAACCCAGGGCTCAAGAAATAGGGAAGCTGTTTGTCGAGGTACTCATGGTCTTTGCGAGGAGACATGCTGCGCATCATAAATGAAGTCGTAGGAATTAGTTGTATATCAATCTATATGTACCTGCAGGGGCTTGGTGATGATCGAATTCTGTTTTGTGGTGTGGTGTGGGGTTGTTCTTGAAAATGGAGGTTGAAGTACTTAGCTTATTGGGGCAGAGGGGGGGGGGTGTTAAATTGTGGAATAAGGGTGGGTAATGTGGCACTAGATATTTGTCTAAGCCTCTAGGTTTTGATATAGGAACACATGGGAGTACATTGTGTGAAGATAGCCTGGATAAGGTTTATGGAGAGCTGTATCCAAAGAATAGTTTTGTTGTGGGAATATCACTCGCAAACCACACGATCAGAGACACTACATAAGGGACTAAGTGATAGACAGCGATCGATAAAATGTATTGGTATCTTCCTGTTACCATGCAAATCCCAAGTAATCTGATGCACCAAAGCCCGCAATTTCCATGAATTAATCAAAAGTGTTTTGACCGAACTACCACCCAGAAAGATGAGAACAAAACCATATCCATAGCAATGACTCAATGAAAGTAGAAGATGAGTGCAATGGGTGAATGAAAGACAGCCCGAAAGAAGAGTCCCTGCAGATGGACAAAGAGAGATATCGAAATACAGTACGAAAAGATAAGAGAACGCCAAATCATCATTTGGAACTGAAATCCACGCCTTGAAAACTCCCGTCTCGGGCTCTTGTAAGTAAAGCAGGTGTCCACCCTGGGAATCAAGATTAGATAAAGAAACACGCCACCAGAGCTGCAATAGAACTCATTACTCATTACTTTCGTCATGGTCATGATGGATTCAGCGTGTTTGCTAGTATCCGCTAGCACCCGGTGGGTTGATCCAGCGGTCAAATTCGCCCCCTGGACCATCGAGGGTCGCCTCATGGTTGGGATCCCACGTTTCACGATTGTCTAGTGAGGGTATTGGCTGGTAGACTGATCCGGCTGTGTAGGCAACCGAGCTAGGGGCCACCGAAGTTGTAGTAGGGGAATAGCAATTGGTACCCGGCGTCTCTTGCCATACAGTGCTATACGGAGAATTGCCAAACAACTGTGTGGGGCTCTGAAGCTCGGTGTGCATGTTCAGCAGTTGGGGATCTAGCTGGCCACTGCCTGGAATCGGGTTCGACGGTTGGAGAAGATCATGATGGGTGCCTCCCGGCAGTGCAGCCAATGACGTTGACTGGACATAATGAAGATCTTGCAATCCAGACTTCTTGAACCGTACGTCTTCCACATGCGGCATTATGCCTGGGTGGATTGCTTGCTGGAGATATTGAGACGGCTCAGAAGAGGGTATGATACCGGAGTGTGATCGGTCATGAGTGGCTGTATGCCAGGAGGACGGCGGTAGAAAGGGTTCACGGGACAAGCCATGTTCTGGTGGAAAATCAAACGGTGTCGAGTCGCGACTTTCCCATCCACTGCTATCGACTTCTGACGAGCTCATAGCGCGGGGTTGAAGCAAAGCTGGGCTGGAATCGGGCGTGTTGACCATAGTTCGCCCATTCTCCATTCCGGTTCGCTTTTTCTTGTCCTTTGCCGGGGAGAATTTGTATCCTGGATGCGCCTCTAGGTGGTTGATCTTCTCGATATGGGCCAAACGCTCGTACTTCGTACGAATTTCGTTGGACTCAAGCCTCCAGCTATCACCAGCTGCTTCAGACACAACTTGGTGGTTGTTTTGTGAGAACAATGTCTTCGCTCGCTCCGCAAATGCCGATCGATAGAGCATAAACGAGTTCATTGGTCTGGCAATCTTGCCATTGTTCTTGACCACTTCCTCGTGTCTTCGTTCAATCGACCGATGCACATGAGATTCCATGTCTTTGATCGGAACCGAATCCATGTGCTTGGTAAGTTCGCTCAAAGGGCCCGCCAGTGTTTGTCTCAGATCTCTATCTCTCGTTTTTCTTGACCGGCGACGCACTCTAGGAGGTCTAGACACCCTTGCCTTAAGTACTTTCTTATGGGACGGTGGCGAGCCCCACTGGGACATTGAATCGGGAACAAGACCTTCGTCTGCAGCGGGAGGCGGCGTGTTCACTTGTAGCCCAGCGACTGCCATCTAATTCACAATAAGTCAAAGGTCAAATTCGCCGCTGAGCCTGAAGAGAAATACATACCGGGTTCTGCATTGGGAGACCCCTCGAGTAGTCAGTGGCGGGGACATACTGCGAGGGTGAAGTGTAACCCTTGAGAGAGTAAGTAGTTGTTGATGGGTTTTCTGCAAAGAAGCTCATTCTCACCACGGACGGTCTTGGATCGTACGTAGTTTCTCCATGTCTGTGGCTCTCAGGTATCCCTGCCGATGTAAAAGCACCTGGGTGTCCATAAACGGATGGGAGCAGACTGCAGGAGTCCCGATGGGCTTCGGGAGCGGGATCTCCATCAGTTGACTGGGGTGGAGAAGGCGGCTGCCCGCGAACTAATCTCGCTGTAGCGGCGGTGGCCATGGTGTCAAGAGGAGGTGGGCTGGAGGACCTGTAGAGGGACGGAACTGGATACTGAAGAGAGCAAAGAACGAGGCGGCTGAGGTAGAGCAGATGTCCTTCTTTCCCTCGGGTCTAGAAGAGTGTAGGTAAAAGGATGGATGTCACTTGCAAAGCGAACCGGAGCAGGCGTGGGGATGAGTAGGTGTTGTTGAGAACGACAAGGCGAACAAGGATCTCAGAGAAGTGAGTTTATATGCTGAAGAGTCTCCCACCACAGGGAAGCCCCTCATTGGGATTCCGGGCAGGGTTGCGCTTCAACGGGAGGGTCCAGCAACCAGTGAGGCAGAACAAGCAGGCAAGGCACGGAAGTTGTTGCCAATTAGATCACAGCGGGGGAAGGGATAGTAAAGCAGCTATCTGGGATAACAAGGAAGAGCCAGACAAAGCCAAAATGGGGGGGGGATCTGACACAAAAGATAACTGCAAAGAAGACGAGCAGAAGAGGGGGAAGCAACAGGAAGGTTAAGTGAAGCAGGTATGGTGGGATAAGGTGGGATGTGGTGGGATGTGGTGGGATGCTGGGATCTGAGACCACCAGGAGCGATTGTCAGCGATTGTCGGCGAGAGGCCAATAAAGAGGACGGGAAGCAGCAGAGTGTTGCCGATGAAGGAGGGAGGGAGGGAGAAAGGGAAAGCAAACGGCATGGATCCGGGGCGGATATCAGGCAGTTTAAGGCGGATGCATATTGCAGCACAAAGTTCTAGATGGAGAGATGGAGACGACAACCATGGGATCCCCAGCGGCTGAAACCCTGACGGCCGCCTCTGCTGGTTGGCGGCGGTGGCTCCCATCCATGTTGGCACGGGGTTGCTGGATGGCGCGGTCTTTGTTCCACTGCGCTGGGACCGGAGGCAGACATGGGTGTGGGTGCGCTTTCTTTGGCATCCCGCCCATCCATTGAGCGGGTTTGCTTCCCAGGCTATTTTAGCAATATTGTCGCCCTTTTCCTTTCTCCTGGGGCACTCGCAATCGTTATTTTCGGATCGCTCCATGCTCTTGCCCTTCCCCTGTTGATTCTTCATCCGTTGTGGTGTCTACCCTTCTCTTTGTGTGAAGTTCTAGGTCCCTTTTTTTTTTTTTTTAATCTTTTCCGTTTTTTTTTGTTTTTCCCCTCTCGGAAGAGGGGAGGAGGGGGTTCCGAGAGTCCGTGTTGTCTCTAATACTCCAGATCTTAAGGTGGACCAGGGAGGTTACCAAATGCGGATATCCAGCTTCTACGTCGGTTCCCACCAGGCACAAGTTGGTATTACGGTTCTTATCATGTCACTGGCAATTGAGGCTGGATTCCTGAGTCAGACCACCAGTCCCAGGCAGGGAAGGAAAATAATAGCATCGGTATCGGTATTTTGATTACGCACGGTGTTGCTTCCCGAGCGAATTCGAATCGTGGATCAACTCATGACGATAATTGAATTATGTGGGACCCCCAATTAAATTCAGAACAAAATAAAATAAATAATATTGATGTAAGACTGACAGTCTAACGCTCGGGCATTCGTCCCACCTTCTGCCCATCAGCCCATTAGTACGATCTACTATCTACCCGGGGACAGGGACTAAGGCAGGTAGTGACACTGGTCGAATTTAGTCCAGTGTTCAAGGCATGCTAGTCTGCCCCAAGAGTGAGTGCCCAGATTTATTTTCTATCCTCTGGCAGATACATAAGGCTGGCCGGAGAGGAGACAAAAGAAGGTAAAAAAAAACAAACAAAAAAAAAAGGATTGAAAATAACAAAAACAAGAGGAAAAGCCATTCAGCGATCATACTAAATTACCTGCGCATGCAGTGGACAGAGTTAGGCAATTATTATGGAATTGAGAGACAGGCAGAAGAAACTATCGAGCTAACCTCCAATCGTAGGCAAGGCCTCCTCGTCCGAACAGTCTGGAACTCTGTCGGTCTGTCTGCAGGATATCTTCCCCATCGGCCAACCAGATTTCGGTACAGGAAGACCCGGTAATTTCAATCCATGAAGACATGAAGACATGAAGACATGATGTATGATGACCTGTCGGCCCATCCGAACCGACAGCCAGGAGGTCTAGGGAGGGACCGGCTTCTCCAGGAGTCCGCGCGCCTTCATCACCATCCATCTCAGATACTACGGCACCGACGTAAGGGAACCAATTCCATGGGTCCGTATTCCCCGGCTTCCGGGACGTATACCTACAGATCCCAACTCCATGCACTCTCCACATCCGCTTAACCCCGACCAAGCTGCCTGACACCCCTGGGACGCAGGTCGGTAAGGTCCCCATGCTCGTATGTACCACGTAAGTATCTGTAAGCGGCATATAGGTACTTAGTGCGGATCAAGAGTCAAACTATTGCTTGTTTCATACCCCACAATTGAGGCAGTTGATCGTTCGTGCCTTTTTTTCTTTCTTTTGCGGTACTTGAGACCCCAAGAGATACAAAGGGAAGTGTAGATGGTGGCTTAGACCATATCCCAATTCTCTCAGCCAGGCCGTTGGCCGATGCTACATGAGAGATATCAGGCATTCATTCATGTGGAGAACCAGTGGAAGGCGATTTGTATGTTGGTTCGGTTGCAGGCAGGCCCATGTTTGGAGGGCGCCAAGACCAGACCAAACAGAAGGTGAGTGCAGGTTACTCCGCATATATCTACTTGTCATGTCATGTTTTTTTGGGGGGGCAAGAGGGAGGGGGAATTAATAACAGTCATATGCGATACCAGGGACGTATCCGTGCTATGAACCGGCAGGCGGAATCTGCCATTCAAATTGTAGGGTTTCCACGCCGATTCAATCCACCCTCCATAAAATTAGGTTTGCCGTGCATTTCAGACTTCAGTTGCCCGACATGCGACCAGATGGAGACCCTGAAATTACGCTAAACTCTTATGAGCCATGGATGCGTGACCACGGATACGGAAATACGCTATGCGATCGCTATTGGCTTATCCATTGGTCGGGCTCATGTAACCGGCACACTAGGACTGGCTCTAGCCCGCCTCCAGCAGATCACTAGACCACGCTAGCGTCCTGTATTGAAATTTGCTAGCCCAATCGGGTAGCTTAGCTTGCGGGACGGGGATCGTGCCCGTGAGGTCGCCGATGATAGTTAGTTGCCTACCAGTACGTACTCCTCCTACTTACCTTACTTTCTACTTTACCTAGGTACTACCTCCTGGTACTGCCACTTCAGTAAGTTCGGCACGGACAGGGCCACAGAATCAAATATGGTTTCATTGGGGGAGGTATTCGTAATACGAGTAGTCAGGACGGACTGGTCTTTTCGCAATTTTATAGATAGAGTGGAGTGGAGTCCGAAGTCCGAGTTATGCTACTAAGTCCGTTTTCCGTCCGGAGTACGTAGTCAACCAGTAGCCAAATGACTAGCTATGGTACCTGGTAGATGGTGGGTATGGACGTATGTACTAAGTACTGGAGCTACCAGGTATGTAACTCCCTGCATATGTAGCATGCATTGCAGCTCAGCTGGGCTGACTCCGTTGGGGCTAAGTGGCACAGTGATTGCTTAATCTCGCGCTGGCTTTTTGTTCTTTCCCTTGTTCGAGCATAGGCTTCCTGACGGCTGGGTCATTTCCGGTCACGTGCCGCTGCCATCTACAGGGGAGGTACCTTAGGTAACTACCTAGGTACGTAATATGTGCTCCGTACCATGTCGGTGGGGATTATGAACCCTGATACTTGTAATACTCTCCTTCGTCGCCTCTGCATTATCTTTGTGCAAATTGGAAGTCAAAATCCCAACTGCCATTGGGCTGCCATGTAGTACCAACAATGTACACCGATTTGTCAACAACCATTGGCATAACTAAGACATGCAGCACGGCCGGGGCATGTGAGTGTTACACTATCAACAGCACATCAACGTAACTACCACATTCAGGGCCACTTACGTATTCCCGGGGTTGGACTGGGCGAGATTGCAATACTACTACTAACCCACAGATCGCCGGCCTCCACTCCTGGCTTATCCAGCATCCACATCGCATATTTGCTCTTCCAATTGATCCACCCCCTCTTCTCATTTATGTCGAATTGGTCCTCCCGGACACGGAGAACCAGACTTCTGGCTGAAGGAGCGCCCACAGACCGCTTGGCCAGCTAGTATGCAATGATCTGCGGCTTGAGGAGTGGGTTGCTAGTTTGACGGGTTCGCGACGAGACCCCGATGGCTTGCGCAGGAACCAAAGTTGCCCTATGTACATATCCTTTGTCTGGGTTTCTGCCGCTTGCCCTGACTATTCTCGGACGCAGGAACGTTGCTGAAGAAGAAACCTCAGTGGAGACCATTTCCTTCGTTCCTTGTCCTCGGCAAGGGTCTGAGCGACCTCTTACTTCTAGAGGCGTCTTATCTTATCGAGGTCACCAATTGGTGCTATGGGTCGCATGCGAGATCACCTCGTGTAGCCCATCTGACAGCCTGTCCCGCTTACCTGAGCGGAACTTGGGACGAATAACGTGAGTAACCTTCCGCAACAGGGTGGCACCGCATTTGGAAAGTTATTCATATGGGTTGGGATGGCTTGCGTCGAGAGGCTTCTTGACAACACTATCACTGCGTTACCGGAGAGTTGCCCCTTTCCACCAGTGGTTAGCTTGTGCCACCCGAGTGAGTAACCTCCTGCTTCCACTTGCAGGAGAGATTGACACAGGGATCCAATTGGGCCTGTCAGGGCCATCCCCCCAACCCTCCACACCACACCATCTGAGTGTTCGATGGCCTTCTGGAAGGTCACTAGACCAACACCACGTGGCGTGCCTCTCCAAGTCCGGTGTTGATTCTGCCACGGCCCCTCGACTGCTCGAGCAATGGTCTGCTGACGAGTGAGTACCGTGACGTGCCAAGCCCACTGCGCCCTTCATTCAACCCACCAAGACTGCTGGCCTGCCGCATCGAGGGACAATAGGAATAAACTAGAGTCATCCGGATCCGGTATAGATAGCTGAGAATAACCGTATCCTTTTAGATGTCGTCCTGTTTCAAACGCTCTTACCGAGCTCATTGTTTTATTCGTTTCAAGTCCCGATTCATATATCTACGGATATTAATAACGGGGATATACCACGGGCTAACGTGTCGGGTATATGAAGAATGGCCGGGGTGGAAGGTGGCTTGGGCTGGGTCCTAACAATTACCGCATCCAGGGTTATCGTAGACATCTTTCCCACATTCGGGTGGGTGAATGTCTCCGAATTTGTCGGGATGTGCCACGCTTTCTGCAGGGATCAGAGGTGGCTAGGAGCTGTCGAACTTTTGATAGGTCACGGGACTATTATGACACGAGGTGGAATCAGAGGGGCCCCAGTACTTACCATGTACGGCTATTGAGGGAAAGATCTGACACCTTCATACAGGCAGTGAGGTGGAGATAGATCGATTTTATTTTTCAGCTTAACTGCCTTGTGACCACCTATGTACAAGTCAGTGAGCAACTTATCATCATGATCACGACTAATTTCACAGATTTTGCCAGACACGCTCTTGCCGCCAGATGGTGGTGGTGGTGTATACAACCGGCCATGGATCAAAGGAAAACGTGGCCCAAGACATGGTGATTGTCGGTCAACCACAACCACCGCCGTTGAATCACCATGCATATAAACTAGTTACATATCTGGCGCTTATTTCGGAACAGGCCACGAGTCACCAGGAAAGAGTCTCCATATACAGTAAGGAGGGGCTCAACTAGCTACCCGACCCAGGTTGCGCTGACTGCTCCGTGGCCTGCTAATGCCAGGCAGCGTACACGTTAATTGGCCGATGGAGTGGACCATCCTGCACAAAGTGACATTAGCAAGATTTTTGTCCCTATACTTGATGTATTATGGTCCCGACAGAATAGTTATTGGGTGGCTAGAGTGAGAAGGATTGCATTAGTGTCAGTCACCATCCATCTCAATAATCGGTGAAGCAGATGTTGGAGACCAGCGAGCAGTAGAGCAGTCGAGAGTCGGGTGGACGTCCAGTTGGTTTCACAGTGGGTACAGTCGACTGTCCAGTACTGGGATTCTACCTACCGTAAACAGGTGTGCACTTGGGAGGTGTGCCCGGTGTCCCCCCACTTTTGGGGGTGACATATCCGCCCAGCACAGTCCAACAGTTTGTACCCATCACATCCCTTGGATTATTGGCCAGTGTGCCCGAGTGGATCCTGTACTCTGTAGTACTCACTTGGAACCGGTGCTTCCCATGAAACTTGGAATTATTCTGATCTTGGGTGGGGGGGGGGGGAGCCGAGGAGCTCCAGTGATACAAACACTCGCTATTATAACACTAAAACAGACATGACACAATAGGCGATGCAAGTGTTCAAGCGAAGGAATTAAGGTTGATCCTAACAAGAGATCATACCTACACACAAGCATATAGTTGACTGAGTAAGCCAAAGGTAAGGATGCAAGAATTTCATTAGGCTTCTCGGAATATGAAGATCTGCGCCATCGGAGGAGAGCTCCAGGTTACACCGACAAAGCCTCAAAGGGAGGCAGGCATCATTGGGTTGGCTAAATTACCCGATTGCGGCAGCATGGATTCATATGCGCCCGCAATACCGCCTGCCGGCGCATAACTGACAGGGGAGCTCAGTCTAGCTAGTAGCTAGGCAGGTCTAGACTGGATATGGCTATCAGTGCTGCTTTAGCAAGCAGCAACGTTCACCGCGCGTGCTACAGGCCCACAAGGCCCCGCTGAATCACGGCAGCTTAGCCTCCGAGGCGATGGCCAGTGGGGGGGGGGGGGAAGCCAACCAGAGTCCAGACAGGCCCCTGGTTGTTGAGTACGGTTAGGGGCAGATCTGCCCTGCGGAAGAGAAACCATTGGCCGGTGGAACGATGGAGAATAAACGACCATGTGCCTATTTAGGAAGCACCAAGCCTTACTTACTCCGTAGGTCGTACGCAGTAGTAGTCGGTAGGGAGATTTGAGTAATGATTAGATAGATTGAATCATACAAACGTAGCCTGTCATTGGCCAGGCTATGGATAACATGACGCTGGCTTATATCATTTGGTAGCAAGCGAGTAGGATTTGTATCCTTTCATTCATCCATACCTATTCTGGATGACTCTCACCCGCCGATCCCATTTTATAGGCACCGTTCTCTGCCCACCTACTATATTAAGACACTGCGGCGTAGTGAATTAGGCCTACCAGTAAGGAGTAGCGATGTGGATTCAAGAGAGTATTTGGGAACCCAATCAAAATCACCCACTAACACCAGCAATCTGCGTAGGAAGCATGTAAGCCATGGGGGATAGATTTATAATCATAAGAAATATGCTGTCCTCTGTCCAGCACCTATAGGCAAGGAATCTTATCCCCGAGCGATCACGTCTTCGTTAATGCCCATCATTCGCTTCTCGTAGCCGCAAAATGGAAGGATTAAAGGCCTTCACACACACTCACAGCCACTGACGATAGTTACTCGGCGGGGAACTGAAGAATCAACACGTCCGAGAGCAACCAAAACACACAGCACAATAATGACCCGATCCGGGCATTCCAGCTCTCTGCCCGTCCCGTCTGTCAATCATCATTACCCCACTACAGAGTGCTCTATACCTTACTCCGAACATTGTATGATACTAACCATAACCACCACCCATTGTGCAGACGTCCGTCCTCGCTTCAAAAGCGGTAGATAGTAACCTACATACCATAGTTAGTCTACGGATATAAAGCACAATATAGCGGCCGCTTACCCAATCTTCCGCTTTATAATAGGCTCCCGTCTGTCAGTTTATATTGCAACCCACCACCTACTTCGTCCGCAAGGGCTGATCGCTGTACTCCCTTCGTACGGGGGCACCTACCGGTACGGACTATTAGCTACATACCTACCTTAGGTAGATAGTGGGTTGGTACCAACTTGTAGACAGGCCACTCCACCTGCCCTACTAATACGTACTCCACAAGACACCCCACCACCGGCACCGAGCCTGGAATGTACAGTACGTACGAGCGGGTAACGAGCTACCTGGATGAAGCTGCTGCCCATCTCCGGCCCAGAAGATCGCCCGGAACGGTTCCAGTGGAGGCCCGCCGCCAGCTGCCACTGCCAGACTCACTCACCCAGCTGAGGGCAAGCCTAAATTATTTTAATTAATATACTTTTCGCTTCCATCCGCCAACGCCCCTTTAGTGGACGGGAAAAATCGGGTTCCAGTGCTGGGAGAGAAGGCGCTAAATTCCTTCTATGCAGTTGCTAGCTTCGATCATCTCTGTACTGTGTAGACTGTAGTAGTAGTAGTAGTAGTAGTAGTAGTAGTAGTAGTAGTAGTAGTAGTAGTAGTAGTAGTAGTAGTAGTAGTAGTAGTAGTAGTAGTAGTAGT
>KZ825805.1:135734-341690 GCA_003184645.1 Aspergillus ellipticus CBS 707.79 | reverse complement strand
GTAGTAGTAGTAGTAGTAGTAGTAGTAGTAGTAGTAGTAGTAGTAGTAGTAGTAGTAGTAGTAGTAGTAGTAGTAGTAGTAGTAGTAGTAGTGGTGGTGGTGCTATAGCTACTACTTACCTACCTACGGAGTACCTAGGTACCAATTGCCTACCGTACCTACCTGAGGTAAGCATATACATACATACTTAGATAAAAGTAGCGTGTAGGTGTAGACATAGGCGATGCCGACCGATCCATTTTCGATGGTTTTTTTTTTTTTAAAAAAAAAAAAGAAAAGAAAAAATTACCGACGTAAAACCAGTAGATATTGGGTTTCCATATACGATTTTTTTTACGGAGGACAATTCGAGATATGTTTACATGGCCTCGCACTTCATGCGTGGATGCGATGGAGATCAGTACTATGGTATGATGGTGCGTGTGAGGCTCTCACTTTACCTTGGATAAGCATGGCAGGGGATACGGACCGGATTCGGACAGTCGGACAATCGGACAATCGGAAACGGACTCCGGTCCGGACACGGAGTCCGAACGGCGAAGGGGCACCCTGCCACTACCCACTGGCTGACTGACTTACATCGTCTGGAGTACCTACCTGCCACTGCTAGTATGCGTAGTAGGAGTAAGTACTCTGTACCTAATTCGTACCTAGTGTACCTACCTTACCTACCTAACTACATTCTTTGGCATTATTACTAATGCCTATAGCTAGAGCTTCTGCTATAGCCAGAGTACACTCACCACTACGGAGTACTCAATCTTCGGCTGGAAGTAGCCGACCCCCTCCCTATCCAATTTCGCAAAATCATTGAACGTAGCCTTAAAGCGAAACTAGTCGGTTCGGCTCATTCCCCCATGATCGAGACTTCACTCTAATAAATTAGATTGTTTGACTCCGTACTACGGCGTCGCGTGGTTCATTTGATTAATTGCGGAGTGCGCTACATATTAGTACGTAGCTGACTGTACGGAGACTTACTTAGGAGAGTTGCTTAGGCTGAGTTGGTGAGTACCTAGTAGTACCCAATACCTAGGTGGGTTGGGTTGGGTTGGGTACACGACCAGGTACCCATTGTTTCCAACAATATCCTTGTGTGCGTGTGGAGAGAAGGCGGGGGGGGCTTTTTGTCCAACTTTTCCTCCCTGTGGCGTGGGCTATTGCCTCTACATACATATCCTGCTGGGTGCTCGGATATCAATCGATCGTAAAACATCAGCCCGTGTTTACGTTCTTGGGCACAGCAAAAATAAGTAAGTAGGTGAGCAGCAGCAGCAGCAGCAGGAGGAGGAAATATCACAGTCACAACCGAGTAAACCTGTTGGGAGCCCAACTGCTGCTCAGTACTTAGGTACTTAGGTACTTACCCCTGCACCCCGGACACTATATTTGTCAGATCAACCCAATCAGAACCTCAACATCTTTTCTTTATCTGTATAGATCCAGTTCTCTTCATAGGTGTAAGTAGTATAGTATACAGGTGGTTTCTCAAAGGAGGATCTTACATGCACCGTGGCACACCAGGATCATGTGCAGCAGTCCAGATCGGAGTCGATAGCTCGGCCCTCCCCCCCCTGTCACTCGACCTGGCAGGTGACCGTCCAGGGAGCCATCGGTAGATCAGTGTACTCCGCATAAATATATATATACATATATAACTGTATGTTTCATGCAAAGGCCAGCATGGCCAGGGCTAGAACTACTTTCTTTTTTCGTTCTTATCTACTCGTAAGGATGGGAACAATAGCCGATATGTATGGAGGATCATCTTTGGGCTATCCCCAATATATACCCCAGGACAGTGTTTGCTAACTACGAACTGCCTGCTGCGGATGCTCATGCATGCAGGTTGGTAGCTGACTGCAAGGGGTTGGTTGACGGCCAGGCAGGGAATATGCCATGTTTTTTCAAATTCAGTGGTAACGAGACGCACTTCGAATATCTGTCGGGGATCTCTTGCTTAGTGTTCTGAGGTTGGTTTAATTCATGCTTCTATGTGTAGGGATATTCTGCCAAATTAATTTACAGTGGTGATAGCTGCAGAGATAGATGGATCATGCCCTCAAATAAACAAGATATATCTACCCCATGCCCATCTAGGCTTAAGCTTTTTAGGCTTGGACGTATCTTTGTTGTTGGGGGTTCGGTTTTACTTCTTGTTGTCGAAGCAAATCAAAAATTGGAACCATGTCACTTTTATTACATCTAGTCCTTGTTTAATTCACATCCATAATCGCGGCCACATCCCTCTTTCTATAGCTTAATATCCTGCAACGCCCCCCTTCCTGTATATCAAACGAGACACGAGAAACCCCAAGCCAGCCTAAAGAACCATGCAGGAATGTAAACAAAATAACGAGGATGAATAGCTTCAAGAGCGCACCGCCAAGACTAGGTGTGCATCCTTGATGAATATTGCGTGACAACCCAAGTTTAATAAACCCCGAAGCGAGAGCATTGGCCCGATTATCATCAGCTCGCTTTGCCCATCCTTGAACATTGCGGGAGATGAAAGTGAAGAAAATAAACAATCATCGGACCAGCCCAAGTGTCACAATATCTCCAAGTAGGGACAGCACTTTGAGCTCCAGTGCATTCGAAACCAACAGACATAATGGTCTGCTGTTGTATGGACGACAGCAGCTATGGAGTCAAATCAAGGTATTTCAAAAGCTGGATGTCTGGTCTAGTATTGAATTTGGCGAGCATAAGCAACTGTCGTTAGAATAGCCTCGCAGCCAATGACCATCAAAACTTTTTACGCGTTTCATTTCGGATCGGGCTGAGGGGATGGACCGTGCTGCTGTGAAACTGCAGACGGCCCCAAAGGCGGTATACGGTTCAGTGACGGCGAGGACATTGCCGAATGCTGACCGTTACTTGCGTGTAATTGGGCCTGCAGGATGGCATTCTCTCTTTGTCTGCGTTCTTCCTGCTCCGGTGTCATACACTTTACCGGTGGCGGGATTGGTGCGTCAGGAGAGCTTCTACCCATCAGCTTAGGACTCGGCTCAAGCTTTTGGATTGGGGGAAGAACAGGGGCGCCTGTGACACCGCCAGACGTCATGGGCCGCGGTGATTGCTTAGTCGGACTGATCCCAGAAAACGGCACGCCATGGGAGCTTTGTGGAGGCGAGGACTGGCTGCCGGTCGGGGTGGCCATGAACGACGGACGTCCACTGTGCATTGAGAGCGAAGCGTGATTGCCTGTGTTTGGGCGCGGAGTTTGTTGTTGGCCGTACGGCGTCCATGGGACTGAGTGGTCTGACGAAGCTACAGGTGGAAACCCTGCCAGGGGGCCAACATCTCGGTTTCCCTGGGTTGGGGACATGGATGGACGGTTTTGAATGGGAGAGGGTAAGGTAGGGCTCCGCCCAGAGTGAGAAGACGATGGCCGTCGCGCTGGTAAGGAGCCGCCATTGAAAGACTCGGTATTATGAGGCGGGAGATGCATGGTTTGATGGAGTGAGGGCAACTTCGAGAATCGCTCTTTGGATGACGGGGTCGATCCATTCATGCCCTTTGTTGGAGAGAATGGGGCTCGAGGGGGGCTAAATGAGGTGGTGTGTGCGGATTGAGGCCGACGTTCAGGTGATGGCGGAGGGAAGGAGACGGTCTGGTTCTGAGGAGGTACAGAGGGAAATGGAGGAGGGGGTTGCTTTACAGGGGATCCACCCAGAGGCAACTCGAAAGTATGTTTCGCTTCCCTCATGGATGGCGTAGGAGTCTGTTCCATGTCCGGGCCCTTGATTTTCGTATCTCCCTCGACAGCTGTTGCGGATGGCGAGGTCGACGAGCCGACACGGAACTTCAATGGTGGGAGTTTGGGTAGTCTTGCTTCCTCTTCACGTCGTTTGCAGTCTTCGCAAATAAAGTGGAAGTCGTCCCGTTCCGCTTCATCCTTAGCAATACCAAGACATTTGCTGTGCTGCCACACATTGCAAGTTTCGCATGCAACGCTATGAGAGCCATCGTCCTATCGAGAGTTAGAACATCCGACCATGTCTTCGTACAACTTGTAAACCCTTACCAGGTTCTGGCCATGCACACCGCAGCCCGAGCAGTCAAAAATCCACTGATCCTCTTGAGAAAGGTCTTCCAAATTCTTTCGGTACCTCTCCATCTCGGCTCTCAGATGTCTCTCGGAAGCTCTGCTTTCACCCCTCTCAACCTTCTTTTGCTCCTCTTCTATTCGCTGGAGTTCACTTTCATGCAAGATCCGCTTCCTCTCCCGATCCTTGATACGTTGTTCGCGTGTGATGATACGCGAGCGCCTCTCCGCCTCAAGTTTCGTCACTCTTTCTTCCTCCTTGCGAGCCGCAGAAAGCTCTACCTCCCGCTTAAGTGCTGCCTCAGCGGCCTCGCGTTCATGTCGTTCCTTCTCGGCCTTTCCAGCAATGCGACTTGATCGCTTAGCACCGGCAATCAGTTGCAAATTAAACAGTTCCTTTTCGCGCTTCTGTTTTTGCCGCTGCTGCGATTCTTCCTCCTTCTCGATTATGGGCAGGACTTGTTCCTCAATCCTATCTCTTAGGATTTTCTCATCCGGGTCCCTCGTCTTTCGAATCGACTCCAGGAACTGCTGGTAGTCCGAAAGCGTAATGGCAATACACTCCCATGTGATCTTTTCGAAGGGGTCCTCCGCAGTGTCACCGTTCACAGCGTTGTTCTCCTCATCAGACTCCTCAACAGGATCCGCGCCGTTAACCTTTCTTCGCTTCGAAGCTCTCATAGCGCGGGCGCTCTTTCTTCTCGATTTCGACTTGGCCGGTTTGGGAGGTGGAATCGGGGGATCGGTGCGACGATAGAGCCGATTATCATCAAGGATGTAGTAGTAGCGGCCTTCGCGGTCGTAGCCCACTTCCTCGATGCGCTAGGGACATGTCAGCACGGATGACATGAGTCCAAACTGGTATAGGTCAACACTCACCCATTCCGTCTGCTCGTTCTCCCTCTGCTCTGGCATCTTCTCACGGATGCGGTCGGGATTCCAGAAAGTCCAAATGGTCAACTGGTGTAGGACGCGAAGCTTCAGGAAGACATCAAACTCCATGAACTTGTTCGGAATTTCGTCGTACCCGAAGGGGTTGGTATTATGCGGTGCTTTAGCATTGTATTGGCGTCGCGTATACTCATCAAAGTTGTCAAAACTAGAATCAAACAGAGCTTATTAGTACAGCCAGAACTATGGCCAAAAAAGTTCGCGCGAAACACATACGTAAGACCTCGATGCGACGAAACCCATTTCAAAAGACAGAGTCCAATCTCTAGTAGTTTCTCCGAAGGGGTAGGTTTTAAACATTCGTTCTCCAGATCCTACAATGAGCCCGATAGAAAAAACTACATTAGCATTTACCTGACGCGCTCAAATCCGTAAAGGGAGCGGAAGGGAGAAAAGTGTTGACCCGCTCATACGCACCTCGATCCCAAAATCCTCGTCAATCTTCATGGGTTTCCCGAAAATGGCAATGTATTGCATCAGGTTCGCAAACTCCCAGCTGTTCTGAAGCTGGTGAAGTAGACCTGGCTCCTCAGGTGGCTGCTCCGGGGTAGCGTCCACCTCGGAGCGGGTGCGCTTTCGCGATACCATGGCGGCGGATCAAGACCATTAAAGGCGCCGCAGCGCAGGACAAGGTTCCGACGGAGAGACGAATATGGGTTTAGCTTGGAGAATCAAAGTGTGGGGATGCTTATCAATACGCGAATTCAATCAGAAGGTCGCACGCAGAGGTGTCAATCGAACGGCGCGAGGAGGAAGAGTGGGCGTGATCGACGGGGTGAAGACAGGATATCGTTCGCCAGGGCGGGCGTGTCGGCGCTGGGCAGAAGAGATGAGCTCACAGAATCGCCGGGCGGCGCGTCGAGACCCCCGGTCAGGTGACCGCAGCCCTCCGATTGGTCGATCCAGCGCCGATAAGCCTTCCGCTTTGGGTGTTTGTACGAAGTACCTAGGTACTTCAGTACTTACATAGGTAGTACTTACTTACGGAATTAATACATACTACACCTGTGAGCTATCCTGCTTATTATGAATGCAATTATATGAATAGAAAAATGATCAGACTGTCCTAAGAATAATTCACACCCAGATGTGGACTATCAAGTCCTAAGCAAATGAGCCCCTCAAGCAGCAGCAACCATAACCAGCACCAACCGATGGAACATAAAAAAAGATCTTGGTATCTCGCTCAAAGAGGGTCTATCTCACTCAAATGGAGGATGGAGAAGGGGGAACATAGAGGACAAGCAAAATGCACATAGTCAGATAGCGCCAGCCGTATCCACGCCACCGCACAGCCATTCCATTATGACCGAAACGGAAACGAAGTGTTCAACACAGAAACAGAAAACGGGGAAATTGAAAGCAGGGAGAAAGTCACAGTAAGCCTGGGTCAAGGAAAAACAAATGATGAGAAGAATAGCAGAACCTTGTGAAACATAATAGACACAGAAACCCCCAAGCCCAGTGCTCCCATACCTCCGATGCCTTCTCGTTCTTTTGATTTGTTTTTTGCAACTTTTCTAGTATCTCATCATTGCGTTGCCATCCCACACAATTTGCGCCTTGTGATCCGTGTTTCGCCGAGAGCCCGCCCCATGCATATCGTAAGGTTGTGAAATATACCAAGTAAACCAAAACGGAAACAAATGCTTTTGAACTTTTTACATTGCAACACCGGGTGCGCCGTCGGAGACGTTGTCCGAAAGATTGATGAGCAGCTGCGCAAGACAGCGCTTGGTGGCAGCATCATCGCGGAGTACCGAGGAGAATGTCGCATCACGTAGTGGTTCGGGGAGGCACTGGCGCAAAGCCTCTCGCGCCCGACTGTTATCGCTCAGACTACAGAAGTCAGCATCAACTGATCGGCGCGACACTGAACTTGCGCACCACAAGGGGGCTGATGGGGAAGGACTTACCGAAGGAAGCAGCGCACAACATGCTTGAGGAGTCGCACGGTCTGTTGTTCTACAAGCTGAGTGACCATGTTACTGAGGACTGTTCCAACAGCGTAGAATCTCTCGTAAGTCGCGCAAATGTAAGCGAGACCAATATCGTCGAGAAGAATCTTTTGTACAATGAAAATTGCGACCGTCTTGCTCAACTCAGAGCCTGTCTCCATGATGCGAAGGCAGAGAGGTATGATCTCCGTGGTAAGGAGGAAGTTGATGACGTCGGAGGAGTCGTTCTTCACCAACGCTCCGATCACGCCCAGCGAAGTGAGACGGAGGTATTCGAAGGGGCGGGACTTTGACGTCGTATTAAGGAAAGGGTAAAGGAAAAGAGGTATATGAGCTGCTCGATGGAACATATCGTTGTCAGCCAGAACTTGCACAGTGGGACTTCGACGGGAAGGAAGATCATAAGTGTCAGCTGCGTACCATTCAAGAACAAGGTGCGAGTCTCATTGTGGGAAGCGACGCATTGCAGCAAAGCCAACGCATTGCATACTCGGTTTGATGCCGCCGCAGTCAATTGGGAAGGATTCAGCAGAGGATATACCGAAATTATTTCCTGGAGTAAAGCGGTCATGACGCCTGGGAGCCCCGACGGTTAGTTGCCACCCGTGAAAAGACCGATCAGAGGAAACCCATACCAAAGGAGTGCCAAATGACCAGCGCAAGTTCCGGGACTTGCTCTCTCTTCTTGCTGAGCTCCATGAGAGCTGCTTCTCTGCGATTCGGATCGAGGAGCTCCGCGACCCAGATGAAAACCTTGCGATTCTCATCGCTGATCCCACCATCCATCACGGACACCGCACCGGGCAAAGCGCCGTCTCCTCCCATGCCTCCTGCACCGGCTCCCTGGGCGGGATTGCCGGCACCAGCGTTTCCAGCCATAGCGATACGGGTATAATGTTGTTGTTGAGCGGCTGCGGCTGCGGCTGCGGCCGCCTGGACTTGGGCATGCTGTTGGGCGACCAACGAAGAATGCTGTTGCTGAGCCTGGTGCGGGTGGGTTTGGTGGTGCTGCTGTTGCTGCAACCAGGAAGGATCAGCCTGCGGATACTGATGCTGATGAGAAAAGACGTGCTGGGTCTGTGTTTGAAGCATGGCGAGTCGGCGAAGAATCGGAGTACAACGGGACTCGTAATCCTCAGGAGGGAAGACTCGACAGTCTCGGGCGATCGGGGGGGGGGGGGGGGAACCGGACAGGGACAGAGGACACTGTGACGCTACGCGGGTATTGTCAGGAGGTAATACTCGGGAACAAACTCATGGATGATGTGGTTTTTGTATACAGAAGCTGGAATCGAGGGGGGTCGAGGCGGGATTGAAGGACGGAGGAGGCGTGAAATGATGGGATGGATGGATGGATTGGCGTGGACTACGGGAGGCGGGGAGTCGCAGGTTCCGCCCGGGCAGTTTGTGCCGTCTGGGAGGTACCGAGCTGCTTCTGGACCCTGTCGGGCGCATCGTCTTATCTACCTGATCAGTGACCTCGATCGACTTGCTGTGGACTCGGTGGTGACTCGACATTCTCTCCTCGCTGCTGCCTCGAGTGAATCGAAGATGTCGATAATGGAACGCCCTCTCAGACCTGCCTTGACCTGGCAGGCCGACCGTTTGATGGCCGCCTTGCAGCTGCACTTACATTAATAAGGCGCACGAGTCACCTCGGGTGCATGATTATCAAGAATCACCATCGATTCAAGAAATGTGCTGTATAGGAAAGCCGAGGGCCGGCACGTCCGATTCAATGCATATGGTGCATGCAATTCTTTCTCTCTCCGCCAGCTAGTATAAAGCGAGGCGCTCGGATGCCGTACCTGCAGTCCTGGCCGTGTAGCCCTGTCGTCCCTGTTCTCGGATCTCCACGCCTCTGTGATGATCTGATCCGAAACCTGGAAAGATCCGAACCCTGTCTATCAAACCCTCGTTCGATGAGGAGGTTTGGGTATGTGAATTACTATTTGTTTATCTCAATTTTTATCTCTTATTTTGTATTTACATTTAGGTCCCTTGTCGTATTCTCTCAATAGCCTTTTCTCTCAATATGGAGAATCCTAGTTGGTCAAAACAACGAAGGGAGAAATGTGCAAGGGGGATCAAGTCGTGTGAAAGACATTAGAACGTGAAAACATATCTCATCATCGTACAGGCAAATCTTCCGGCAAATCACACGGTGGGGGAGGAGGAAGAAATCATCATACATCAAATCATAAACCCAAATCAGCGCCAATTCATGCACAAGTCCGATCGGTAAACTTGAAAAAGAAAAAATAGGAATGTTAGAGAGCTCATCGCATTCGAGGAATCATATCTCGAGTCATGAACTGGTTTCGTCAAATCGTTATCTTCGTGAGCGTGTGCGAGATCGTCGAGTACGTCTAGTGTCTCTTGTTCGTCGATCATCCGTCACCACGCTTCCTATCATGCTGTTAGCATACTCATGGAGAATCATCAAAGGCAGAAGACAACACTTACCATCGTTGGTGTAATAATCAGATGAGTAATAGTAGTAGCTACTCGGGTACGAGTAATCGGTCTTCTCGTCTTCGTCCCGATGGTCTCTGCGTCTTTTCAATCCCAAGCACAGCGCAAGCGCACCCAGGATGATCCCGATTGTCGCCAAAGCACCCATTCCAGATTCCTTCTTCTTTTGGGCGCCTGCTGTGGATGCTGCGGGCCGAGTACCGAACCATGTACGTTGCTCAGGCCTGGCGCTGGTGCCGTGCGAATGGCGGTGACGACGCTCTTCGACGTAGGTCGTTTCTTTCCTCTTCCTACCGCCACCGAGTCCCAGACACGCGAGGATAGAATCCAGTGCCCCGCGGCAACACATGCAAGCGCAAACAAGCAGCAACAGAAATACACCGGCAATTGTTCCGATAACAATGCCCGCGATTGCGCCGCCGCTAAGTCCCCCGTTATCTGAGGCCTTGACTCCAACCGCCGGTGTTCCACCCGTACTCACAGGGGAGATGAACCCCTCAGTGGTTGTCACAGGAGCCGTTTGGGTGACGGTCGAGAGGGTCGTTCCACGCACAGGGGGTGTGGCAGTCGCAGTCGCCCAGATTGACGTACTTCCGATGATACATTGGTTGTCGGAGCAGACATATGCAGGACCGCAACAGTTGCTGCCGCAGACCGTCTCCCCATATTCAGCATTGCAACTTCCAGCACTTGAAGTCGCCGAGATGTAGGAGCTCCATGTCGAAGTGAAGGTGGCGGTCTCTGTCTCCGTGGTTGTGAAATACTCCCAGCCTCCGCCGCTAACACACTCTGCTTGGCCATCACTGTTGGTGCTGCATGTTTCGCTTGAGCTGCAACAAAGCTGGCTATAGTAGCCACAGGGGTTGGAGCAGCGCTTCTCTAGAGTAGCTTCGTCGACATTATCTTCGGGCTCTAATGGCGATGCTATCGAGAGTTGAAGTTGACTCAGTAGGGCCAGTATCGGTATGGCGGACTGCAGTATGCGGGACGCATGCATGGTGAAGAAAAGATATTGTTGGATGGATGACAACCCACGAGGTCAGTCCACGATGCGATCGGAATTTTGCTTGGATCCCGATCGCTACCAGCGACGACGTCCTGTCTCGGCGTCTGACTCAATGTTGTACTAACAAGTACTCACTCGTGGAATGCAAAGCGAGCTATGCAACGAGACAACGATAGACAGCAGACAGCGAGGGAAAGCCAGGCAATCGGTGGAATGTAAGAGAATCCCCGGGAGCTTGCAGAGAAGCGATGAAAGAATCTCCCCAGGCCGAAAAGAATGGGGGGTCTGGGAGAAGAGGAGAGCAAGATGCGGTGCCCCGAGCAAGAGCGCGCAGGCCGTCCGTTCTTCTTCTTGATCCCAGCCTCCGGCCCGTCGCCTTCCCAACCACCGCATTTCCTGCGACATCCACCACAAATCACCGCCACACCCTGTGCATCGGCGACGAAGATAAACTTAGATCATAATTAAAAATGGAAAATCCGGAGGCTGGGATGTCCACTTCGCTGGTGCTTTTTTTGCCGGCTGGCCCGTCGGGGGCCAATCACAGGGAAGTGAAGCGACGGTGTTGTGGTTGCCCCTCCGGCCGACAGCCTGTTTAGTAGATAGTCCGTAGTCTCTCCCCGCTCTCCCGCTCTCCGGCCCTCTTCCTTCTCCGTTCCTGGGAGCGTCATCTTCTGCCTTCTGCGGATAAAGTCCGGAGCACGGGCAGGCCAGTCCACCGTGCGGTTGGTTCCATCGCCGGAATATGACCCACGGTGAGTCGGTCTGGCCAATGCCTTCCCTGATTCGACGCAGTTCCGGCCGTCAGGTACTGATTGCATCTGCCTACTTGCTCAGCACGAATCAGGTGTCCAGGTAGAGTGACTTCACGCCTCCTACGTGTCGCCTAATGGGATGGCTCCATACTTGGGCAGTGATTTGGCATGCATTAGTGACTAGACACTCCGTAAGTGCGCAGCTGTAGGAACGCCCCTGGCTTAGTGTTCGGGGCGCTCTATCTATTCTGTCCAACAAGCCCTAACAATGAATGATGCGGTCGGTGGTGAAGCGGTGTGGCCCCAGCACATTAAGTAGTAAACCATGACTCCGTACTTTGCTACCTAGTAGGCGATCAATGCACTGCATATTGTGCCTGCCTAAGTACTTACTCGGAGACTACTCTGCACAGTACGGATTGCTTCTTCCTCAAGTAAAACTTTACAGCTTTAATTCAAATTCATGGTTACTATATCCTAGATGATCTTGTTATGTACATAAATGCTAGAAGAGTATCCAACCCATAACATCCATGACTTCTCAGTCAGAGCATCTCGTTCGTTTAATCATTTCATAAATCCATCAAAATCCATCAAGGGAATCGGGGCGTAAGCGTATAGCAAAGTGGCAGATCACCCGGGATGGCCGCGGTGCCCATCGGGAGCCCGAATGATCACGTAGCATGGAGGCATATTTCCATAACTCATACATATTCACATGAACATCAAATCCATCAAATCAATCATAGCTTCACATAAGCATCCCGGCCAGTCCGATGAGGGTGCTGAAGAAGAGGTCCTCAAGGCTGGAACTCCGTCGTGGCATAGCGGCCCGGTTCTCGTATACATCGGTGCTGTAGCTGTTGCAGTATCCTATGCTGAGGCCGTGGCAGGCCTCCGCGCTCAAACTAGAGCACGTTGAAATAGCAGCAGAAGCTCCTCCACCGGCTCGAGTAACACCCCCACCTTCCGCGGCCACAGTGACCGCATAGCCTCCTCCGAGCTGCGAGAGACAGCCGGTGTACTCCCTCTGGCACATAGAATAGTACGACGAGCACACGCGGGCGTTGGCAAATGTCGTCGGGATGTCGACGAAGGGGTAGGCACCGGCGATTGTAGAGCCCGTGAGCGTGACACTGGTCCCATCCGTCGTCTGGGTAGCCGTAGCTGTCTGGGGGAATCGAAAGCTGCTGGTTGATCCTCCGACCACGGTCCCAGTCTCGGTGAGTGTGCCCGTGCAGCTTGCTCCGGTCGGACAACAAGCGACATTGTCGGCAGCATCACGAGTACATTTTGTGCCATCCTGACAACAAAGGTTCGAATGGCCCACGTTTGAACAAGGGTCGTAGCCAGAAGGACAATTATCGTCCCGTTTCCTCAAAAGTTGCAGGACCTTAAAGGCTCTCCAGCTTGCGTCTGCATTCTGAGGATAATAAAACGGCACAGTATCGATCGATGGGGCTGCTGTCGTCTCTGTCGATAGAACAGCCGAGGCGAAGAATGTGGCCGAGATCCACCCGGAAAGCTTCATTCTCAAGGCTAGGGCTATAGTACGCCCGCCGAATATGATGGGACAGGATAGTAGAAAACCCCCGGGAAGCCTCCTCAGGCTCGTAGCCGGTCAATGTGCGACCAGCGAAATTGTACGATTCGAGTGTTAGGCTTTCGCGACGAAGGGGACGGCGATCAACAGATTACTAAAAGCGGCAGAGATAACTATAGATGTTAGTGGGTTGCAAGAAGGAGCGTCATGAACTGATGACGGGCGGGTGAGAGCTCACATACGTGTCCCTTAGATCCTGATTTCCGGATATTAATTCTTTTCGAGTTTGCTTCTCTGGAGCAAGCCAGATCGGACACCGGGCAAGGTGGGTGGGTGATGGACGCTGCATCTTTAGGTTGTTCAGGCAGCGCCGGGTCCACCGCGATCCCCTGCCACAGCAACGGGGCGTTCGCCCGTGGCCCCTCATTAATGGCAATAATGGCCAGCCGCCCGTGCGAAAATGGATCCCCTTCCACCTGTTTTAGGCCCGCATTTGATTAAAGGCCTGCATTGGCCATTGGGGCCTGGAAAATCACCCGGGACTCCGCCGGCGTCCCTGGTCCCTACTACAGTGCTGTACGGAGTAGGAGTGGGTAAATCTTGCTCCCGTTCTGATCAGGGTCTGGCAGTCTGCTAGTTAATAGGATGATGTCACTTTCTTACCATGTGACTATTATAAGATACATCTGAACCTTCCTTGCCTGCTTGGTCGTACCGCTACGGGTTTCTCTCAGCAGAAGATTACGGTCGAGACCATCCATGCATGTCGCGGGCTGTCAAGCATGTGACTCCAAACCTCAGGCACTGTTGAGTCAGACGAGGCACTTCCTACAACCCACCATCACCCCACAGTCCTCAATTTGGTGTATAGTATATCCTTCTACGGAGTACTCTGTACAGAGTATAGCAATCAAGTAGTATATTTTATCAGCAAACGATCTGGCTCTCAAGCAAAACATGTCTTCTGCCAACGGGCCTTCTGGGATGAGCATCCCCATCGTCGACTTTTCGCCGTGGTACAGTACCCATGAGGCATCCTCTCGTCGACAAGTTGCGCGCGAACTTGTCGAGGCCTGCCAAAAAGTTGGATTTGTCTATATCGTGAACCACTCTCTCTCTGAAGCTTTTCTTGATGAGACATTTGACTGGGTGAGACGCTTTTTTGAACTCTCCGATGACGAAAAGATGCAGGCCCCCCATCCTGAGGGCTGGGCCGTGCATCGGGGCTATTCATGGCCTGGATTGGAGAAGGTGTCTCAAACTAAGAGCACTGGGGACGATGAAGAGCTCCGAAGGAAGCTGAGAGAGGTGCCAGATGTCAAGGTTTGTTTGACTTCGTATTATCCCAGTAAGCTCATACGGGAATATCTGCCTGGAAGCCGCACCGTCCAATCTTTTTCGATTCAGGTTGACGAGAACTACAGGAAATTTACGACATTGGCAGTGAGAAAAACACCGACCAACCTAACCAGTGGATACCCGATGAGACACTGCCAGGGTTTCGGGAATTTATGGTCCAGTTTTACTCGAAATGCAATGAAGTCGGCAATGAGCTTCTACATGCTCTGGCTATTGGGTTGAATCTAGAGGACGAATCCTACCTCACAGAAAAGCATTCTGGCTATAACAATCAGCTACGGCTGTTGCACTATCTCCCCGTCCCTGCTGAGGAACTGGAGCATGAGAGAACAGCCCGGTGCCCAGCACATACAGATTGGAGTTCAATGACGATGCTCTTCCAGGATGACTGTGGTGGCCTTGAAGTAGAGGACGTTTCTCGGCCAGGCACCTTTGTTCCCGCTACTCCTTTGAAGAATGCCATCGTGATGAACATTGGTGACTTGTTGCAAATGTGGAGTAATGGTTCGTCGTCTCGTTTCCTCTGAGAGTCGTTACATAGCCCCAACCTCCAAAATTAGGATGTTCTGACCTCCTCAGATACCCTCACCTCAACCAATCACCGTGTCAGACTGCCACAGCTCCCTGATCGATTCGAGGGCCCAAATCGGATGACGCGCGAGCGGTTTTCTATTCCTTACTTTATGGGTCCTGATCCAGATTTGGTCATTGAATGCATCCCATCATGCATAAGTGAGGGACACCCGGCCAAATATCCACCAACCACTCAGGCCGAATACAATAAAATGCGCGCCTCTATGATGTACTAGTGACTATCACCACGTTCCAATCTCAGAATGGTCAATTCTAGTCAAAATATAATCAAATTTCATAACTATCGATGTACTTCGTATCTAAATAGTTCCGACATATTGTAGCCCTAAGCCCTAAGTAGATATCCCAATGCGGTGACCCCTACCGCCCGGACCTCGGAGCCAATGACAATGAGCTGCCGATGAGTTCATCGCAAGCTCAATCAGGCCCATAACCAACAAACAGTCTTTCCATCAGATACGCGACCCATTCTGCTCCTTAATTCATTGCAGAGCGAAGCTTGCCTTGATCCGTTATACACCTACTCATCTAAATTCTGTCACCACAGAATTCCGCAACCCCGGATTACCCCTCAACGCCAAAGCGGGACCCCTCACCTCCTCAAAATGTCCATCCCGAACGAAGCTTTGCAGAAGGTGACTTTCACTCCCCCGTGTTTTTGTCAACAGGCCAAATCACTAACATATGTGGAACGCAGCTTCTGCAAGAAATCGAGGCCCAAGCTATCAGCTCGCAGCAACAAATCGGCATCACCAAGGCCCAAATCACAACCAAGCAGAGAGATATCCGAATGTTGGAACTAACGTCAAAAGAGATCGGGTCCCTTCCTAAGGATACAAGGGTATATGAAGGTGTAGGGAAGATGTGAGTTTCTTCATGGTCCAGCCTATTCTATCCCCATTTTTGCCCATAAAATCTTCATGGAAAGGCTACCCCATATTAATGAACACCATTGCTACAGGTTCGTGGGTGTCCCGATGAACACGATCGACAAGCGCCTGTCAACCGAGAGCGGAGAATTGAAATCGGATATCACGGGACTGGAGAAGAAGCTGCATTACTTGGAGATGACACATAAGAATAGCCGGGAGAATCTGGAACAGATCCTGAAGTCGGGTGGGAGGGCGTAAGTGGGCTGTCGGAGCAGTCGCGTTGGGTTGAGCAGTGACAACAAGGTACTTTATACTGGTAATTTGATGTGGTTATGACATATCCACCCCCTTCCTGTGGACAGAGAATGGGATGACATTAGAGACAGCTGCAGAAGACGTTCCTGTCTGGATGGAAGTTCTAGATTGCAGTCGCTGTCCCCTATGTGGCGCTCTAGCGCTTCGTCTCGATGTGACGCTTGAACAACTGCAACTATACCCATTTTCAGCCACGGTATGTTCTGTTGAATGCGCTGGGCGCTCAATGCTGTCTACGCCGGGGACTATCAATATTGTACAGCATCGGTGGCCATCAAATGTATAATCCAAGCCGGTGGTGTATTGGCTTCGTTTCTTTGAGCACTGAAAGATGCTTTGATAAATAAATAACCGTTATTCTCCAGTTTTAAGGCATAAGAGCATGCTATCTTAGCGGGAACCTCGGTCCGCCATATAATCATTGTAGATTACGATCTTGTCCCTTTCCAGATACAGACATCCAGCCTTTCTAGACTCCTAGGACCAGCATACCCTCATAGCGCCACACAATCAAAGCTCATACTCGATTGATGATTGGTCCTCCAACAACGCTCTAGAATTACCCCTCGCGGGCCTACCAAAGACCTCCTCCAGTAAGATAAGTAGCACGGAGTAACGTCATGATGCAATGTGGTACAAGCTGAAACTTCCGTGAATCTCGAGGCTTAGGCCTGGGTGCAAAGATCCATGCTTTTTATTTCCAAATGGTCCAGGTGTCTCACATCCCGACGTTATCTCCCATAAAAAGAGAGACAACCGTCAGCCTCTGTCTCGATGTCAGGCCATGATTCACTCTTAACAAAGGGGTGATCAGGCTACTCAGCTTACACAATGACAATGGTCTCGACCTTCCAAGAACAATTAATCATGAAAGCCCCTGAGGATTTTCATAGCACGGCATCTCTAATACACCAAAGACCGGTCGCCATTTTCTGACGTTGGCATTCTGACTGGTATGGTCGTGCGATATGATCGTCTATTTGACTAATATGTTTGCTATCGATTGGTTCGCTGCCCTGGTATGAGGAGGTACGTCTCTGGTTCCTTGCATCAGATACAGGTAGGGTCCGCAGTATGTTTTTCCAGGCTCTTGGGGTGGGTAATGAATACGGAAATTATATGGTAAATGGGTATGTTTAGAAAACCTAGATGATTAGATATGTACCTTGAATTCGTCAGCAGTACCCGATACTCCTGAGCTAAGAGACTTGCAGTTTATGATAATACAGTCAGTCTATCACAATCGGTAGAGGATAGAGCCATCCAAAACTACCCGAGGATGAGTAATATAGTGTGGGGGATTCTCCGAACTGGCTATATACGAGATCACTGGGAAGACTTTAGGCTCCTGATATCTTATCTACCAGTAGCAGGCTCCCTCGTCCAAATATGGGTAATGGTAACCATTCGATCGGGAACAGCAGAGAATGGCAAGTGGAATCCATCAATTCTTATACTGAGAATGAGCATGCTACTCATCCCTGGAGCATGCGTTTGTCTTGATTACTTGACAGGAATTAGCCTCGGATGCCTCACTGAACGACTGAGCTAGTTCTATACCATAATGTCATTTATCAATCCATTAGAAGTTTGGGGGGTTCCACTTATCGTTTTACATTTCTAAGCCCTTCAGATTTTCGGTCTTTTCCCGCATTGTTTAACTGCATCCAAGAAGTTCGATATACCCCAGAGAATAAAGACAATAACGAGTGATGGTTGTTATTCGACAGGTCAGATATTGCCTCGAGCGCAACCTTATCAGCGATAGTTCATGCAGCAACAAATGGGATTAAAAATATACGTATTGAAATCATCCTGAAGAGATAGCTCAACGATTAATATCATGAAATGAATCATAGATGAACAACTGACAGCAAAATATATGGGAAAAAGAGGTGACGGTGAAGCAGAGAGAATAGAAGGGAGGGATGAGGTTTTATTCTCGTGGGGAAGGCTTGAGTCCCCATGACCATAATTCAATGCCACATGACCTACCGTGCAAGCCACTATGAGTTGGATTATAATATGAGCACTCTCGAAGAAAACAGTTTTCAATCTTGTATATTAGACGTTAGGCTAGTACCATTTCATATTGCTCTTCTTCCTGTTCACCGCAATATCTAGGCATATCCAGCCTTTCTTCATCTTATGTTACTAACTGAGTCTCTCTATGTACATTATACGAGCTTGAGCTAGATACTTTTCAGGTCTGGTATCGGTCTCGTACCTTAGACTCATACCTTCCTTAGGTAGTTAGTCCCGCTTCCCTCACTTCACATATAGGTGAAGTATCAACAGAACCAGAAGTACTAGAAGTCACACGACTCTACTCCTTACAAGCTACGCACCACTTAAACCTTTTCCCCCTTCCTCACTCGTCTCTATACACATCTGTACCTCCACTCATAATTGCAAGACTTACTTGTTGTATTACTAGAATATCACATACCATGGGTGTCATACTAACATTTCCACCCTACAGGATCGTTCATCCCCTTGAAGTGGCGAGTCACCTTCATTAGAGGAAAGTCCGCTCGGCAAGACGAGCTTCTTGCATGCATAGAAGGGCGATGTAACTCAAATCTGCTAGCTTTGCTTAGGGCGCAACTGTCGATCCCTTTCACTGTTACGCGACCTACCTCAGAGGTATTACACTCTGATCTCAACCTTGACCTTGCCCCTCAGTAGCTCAACCAGAAAGCCCCATTGTTTTTTAAGTTCTACGCACACGCTATGCGGCTGTTCTACACTGTTGGGGCACAGGGAAGCTCCATCCGCGTTCAGGGCAACACTGTGTACCACCGTGGTAAAGTATGGTCATCAAAAAAGCACTTGGTAATGATAGCTCCCAAAAGTCAAAGACGAGGATGTTTGATCTCTGCAAATGCTTCGTAATGCCATTGATTCTATCCTGAAAGGATATGACGTGTTTCAATGCCCAAGTCTACTTACTATTCCGATACCGCTTGGCATAGATGATATTCATCGCAAGGCTGTCGCGAGGCTGTGCTTTAAAGACAGCCGAGATGACTGGCTGGCATCTGATCTGCATAACTAAACAATGCAAAAAAAGACCTGAGATGGCTTCGAGGATCTACAGCACTGCTCCGACCATCTCAACTGGAAAAAAGAAAGAAATTTTCAGATCGTGCTTACGTTGGCGCTGTGTGACTTGCACTCCTCTAATAATAAACATCTCCGTAACAGTACTTTCAACGGGGTAGCAGCCTCTAACGCGTATCCGGTGGGTCGAATCTGAGACAGATTTAGTACTATGGGGGTCCTTGGTAAAGCGGCTGCATCTGAAATAAGGACCGTCAGTGTAGATCCGTGACTTGCAGCTACATACATATATAAACCGAATAGATAAAAAATGTAAGACACTCAATATAGACTCAGCAATACGAGTGGAAAACTGACAGGTCCTCCCACCCAGGGTCCCTTGCATTCTGCATAACCAGAGTATCAATGACACCTCTCATCGAAGAACATCATGTTGTCGGCACAATGTACTGTGGGGTGGCCCCCAACGCTGATTATTCGCCAAGTTTCTCATCTCTATGGCCAAAGTAGGATCTCGGCAGGCGCAGCAATACGAATTGCTGAACGCCTGACTCGGAATTGAAGATATAAATATGCCGCCTCGAGTCCAGGACAAGCAGCAATCTCATTCCTCTGCAATCGCAATCATCAGTTTCAATTACTCGACTCTTCTTCTTATTCGTCTTTGCTAGCAACCCACTCAAAAGCTTGCCTCTAAAATGCACTTCCTTCTCGTCATCACCGCAGCCCTAGGCCTGGGCGCCGGCACGTTGGCTTCTCCTGCACCTGCTTCCGATAGCCTCAACGCTCGGGCGTATCACTGGCATGGGTGTGGCTCTGTGGGTGAAGTATGTCTAACAATGCCCCTTCTTCGCGAATAACTACGCACACGCTGGACTGCCTTACTGACTTGAGTTCTAGTGCCATTCTGACGCCGATTGTCGGAATGATCAAGACTGCGTGAATATGGCTCTTGGGGTAGGTGGAACACGTCAAAATTTAGGCCTTGAATGATGGACAATGGCTAACTAGTATACCATACACAGATCGAAACCAATGTCCATTGCGGCCAGAGCAATTATCCCTATGCTTGCTGGGCAGTAAGTGACCTGAGTTCTGCTTAATGGGCCAGGAGTTCCTGGTTTGGAGCTTGATGTGCTGACTCGATTCTATAGGAATGGAACGACTAAGGGCCAATTTTTATGAGCTCGCGTCTTGCATCAACTGCAAGTAAGGTGGCAGTAGTGAATGACAAGCTATATAACGAATGTTAGAAATAATTATTTTCATTGGTGATTTTTAGTAAAGTCCAATCCCTTGACATGTATGTAGCCTTGTCTATCGACCATATCATTTGAATGTAGGGGAAAGAAACCTCAAAATAAAGTACTCGGGTTGAAAATCAAGGCTGACGTCTGTGGCTCACCTTCTTGGCTTCCGCCGTTCCGGGCCTCCTTTAGGCCTTTAGACACCGTTAGACACATACATGTCTTGCGCTACAATCATTATAGGCATGGTAGCGAAACGATCCCTGTCAGCGAGGTGGCGTTGAGGGTATGGCCGTCCCTGAAGAGCACAGAGTCACTGAAGTCTGGTTACGATGGGGTGGGGAATCACAGTAGGTTAGATCAGGCACACACTTCATGTTCCATGAAAGTGGGAACTACCTGGGGACCCAATCCTTGCTCATATACTCCGCACAAATCTTGATCATCAAGGTTCTATTTAAAACAAGAAAAAAAAAAAAAAAACACTGTGAAGTTCACAGATACAGAGTAGTGGATACTCCACTGCCTATTTGAGACATGGGAAAGCAGCAAATGTTCCGAGCTCAGAGGAGGTTGGTGAGTTGTAAGCCAGCCTCGGTCGACCAGGCTCAGGCTGCTGTGGTATGTTTGCTAATAAAGAGAGTGGGGGCGCGGGATTCGACCATGGTTGTGCATGGCAGTCGTCAAATCGTCTAGGGTAGGCCGCCCTATAGATAGGGTACACAGACAATCAATCCCGAAACGCCCCAAGTCATCTGTCCCAAGGGTCATGTGCGTCGCTTTAATCTAAGGATGAGTCTATCGAACCGGGTCAGCCTTGGTCATGCCGGAGTGTTCCTCCCAGTTTTGGAGCGGTCTAGGTAGGTAGTAGGTAGGTACAAACGTTGGGCAGGGTCCATGGGTGCAGTGGCGGTTCGTCCCGTAGATTTCCTTGGGTAAGAGGACCTTATCTCGTTTGCCTGCCCGTTCCTAGGATTCCAGCCTTCAGACTCCAGACAGTACCACTGCTCCGTAGACTCAGTACGGAGAACAGTGGGCTGTGGGTCACGCCCTAGACGCCCAATCTCCCCAGAAGTGCAAGATAGACTAGGTTGCTTGCGTACGGAGTAATCCGTGCTGCACCGGGGATGCTTACACAGTAGACCTAGGTAAGGTACCTTACCTTAGGTAGGCAACCTCAGCACATTTTCAAGCGCCGAAGTCAATCATCATGTATGATCTGTCGATAGCTAATAGCCAGATCTTAATGGACAATCTCAACGCTTTTGCCAGAGCATCTCTGCCCTGCCCGGGTGTGCATGTATGATCTGAGACACGGCCGTGAGTACCTGAATCCTCCACAAGCGCCGCCCGCAGCTGATCGGGTCGGCCCAATGATGCCAATCCCCCACTTCAGCTGAGCGAAGCGCCCGCGTTTACGAGGCACGAGGGGCTGGTGGCCGTTTCTTGTTTTCCCTCCTATTTGATCGCGGACCCTCCGTCTTTCTTCCTTTCATCCCCTTCCATTCTTTCTTCCTCACCTGCTTCTTCTGCATTAGGTTCTATCGCTGCCGTGTCCGATATCTTTGACTTTCAACGGCGTGTCCCTTCCGGGTGGAATCTTGTTCAGTCGCCGCCCAGCCTCCCCACCCCGGCTGATTAGCTGTCGACCATCGACGTCACGGCTCGCTGTCATCTAGACACCCCGCTTACCCTGCATCTGACTTCTTACCCACCCACCCACACAGACATACGCCTACATAGCAGACTGGTCATAGCAGGCCAAAAGCAGAACAGTTGGGCGGCTTCAAGAAAAAAAAAAGCATCATGGCTTACCACAGACGCCATATTCTTACCGACTCTGAGTCGGAGTACTCCGAGTCTGACTACTCCATGGTAGAAACCTCCCCCCGTCGGAGAGTCACGACCAGACGGCGCTCTATCTCCCGCCAGCGGTTCAGTCCTGAGCACAGCAGCAATACCTATCTCAGCCCGGTGCTACACGACCCCCATCTCCATCGCTCTGCATCCACAGGTGCCCGTCGTCGGACCGATCGCAGTCGCGATCGCAACCAACCCGTCGCCGTAATTGTCGACGTCAACAATACCTACGACGCCAAAGCGGATGCTAAGACCGATGCCAAAAATGATTCCAAGAATGACACCCGCACCAAAAGTTCCACCAAAAACCGTAAGCAGGAACACAAGCAGCAGCAGAATTTCATCGATCCCTACGAGTCTGAGGATGAGACCATGCTGCGAACTCACCGTCGTCCACGGGCTAGTGCTAGCGTTAATGTCTCCCGGGAGGCCTCACCGCGACCACAACGGGACTATGAGCTCATGATCGATCAGCGGGTGCTTGAGAAGAACGATGCACGGCAAGATCTCGAGCTCCTGCGTCAGCAGCAGGAGATTGAGCGCTTGGAGCGCGAGTTGGCTCGTCATCGTGAGTATTCGCAGCAGCAGCAACAGCAACATCAGCATGAGTATCGACCTCATCATGAGGTTCGACTTTTGAAAGAAGAAGAGGACTGGTATGAGGATGAGATCAGTGATCGGCTGCGGCGGCTAGAGCGTTTCGAGAAGAAGCAGCGTATGGATGATGAACATCGCGAGGCTGAGCATCGCTACAAGCTGATTAAGTTCGAAGAGGCCCAGCGTCAGGCTGCGGAGCAGGAGGAGCTCAAACACAAGATGCGTCAGAGAAAGCTTGAAGATCTCCAACGCAAGATTGAGGAGGACGAGGAACGTGAGCGCCTCAAACAGGAGATCCGCGACGAGGATATGAGGAGAACACTCGCGGAGCAGGAGCGGGCACGCAAAGAAGCCATGATGAAGCAGGCTGCTATTGAAGAGTGGAAGTTGAATGAGGAGCGGCGGATGATCGCTGAGCGGGAGGAAAGAAAGAGGCGTGACCACGATTTCAAGGAGCGGCTACGACTTGAATTTGGCTATACGGAAAATGAGATCGAGAGGATCATCAAGAAGGAAAAGACAGAGCCTCCGAAGGAGAAGGAACACGAAAAGCCGAAGGAGGATAAGCCAAAGGAGAAGGAGAAGGAGAAGGAGAAGGAGCCGGAGCCCCCGCGGACCACCTGGATTAAGGTATGTTGATCCTGCTGCCTGAAAGACTAATTTCATACCCCTAACTCTTTGGCCTAGGTCCACCGCAAGCATCTTCTTCCCGACACGTTGATCGCTTACCGTCTACCCTGGGAGTGGGATGATGTAGGTTGACTTATACTAGCGGCAGACGTCCCCATGCTAACTACTTCATAACAGGCCGATAGTAGCTATATCATCATTAAACAATGGATCTCGGAAGATTTCCAGGAAGAGCTCTTCGCGCATACACGGCGCCTTCGCGAGGGCAAGCTCGTCACCCAGCACTCAAGCACCCTAACCGAGCTCAAGGTGAACGACCGAAAGAAAGACAAGATGTATCTGGTCCGGAAGAAGAGCCCCAGCTCACGCGCTTGGATCTTCACTTAAGCCAGCAATTTGATTGTGCCGTATGACGCGTGATACCATGATATGCTTAGTTTTGGTTTTGGTTTTTATTTTGTTTTTTGGTCTTTTTTCATGACTTCTGAAGACTGACGCTTTTTTTTTTATTATACAACATGATATGCGATAGTATGCGATATGGCTTGCGTTTATGATGAAATTTCTTTGCCATGAGTTGGGATTCGATGTTATATACTATATGATACAATGATGATGACGATTTTCCGATGCAACCTGTATCCGAACCCTTTTCTATGCTACCAGTAACAATAACTCCAGTCCCATAAGAAAAGAACCATCACCTACTTGCTCCCCCACTGCACATCCGCCCTCAAAATCAACTCCTCGTAGACCGTCCACGCAAGCGCAGAACTGAGCGCCTTTCTCGTAATCCGCAAGCCCAAACCCCCAAACAGACTCCTCATGCCATCTTCTCGCACCATCAACTTCACCGCCCGCATCATATTTCCATATCGCCCCGGCATGAGCTGCAGTCGCGTCTTCACCGCATCAAACGGATTAGTAATCGCCGTGGCCAATCCAGCAGCAAGTCCCCCGGAGATGAAATTAATCGTTGACGATTTTAGCGATTGCTGGTCCGACGATGAACCGTGCGCAAGGCCCGCCAGATGCCGCTTCAACTGCTCATAGAAAAGAACATACAGCCCGGCATATGGCGCGTCTCTCGCGGCCGTCGCTCCAAACCCAGAAAACAGACCCCGGATTCCCTCCGTCCGCACTATATCCCGCCCCGCGCTGACGAGACTCCGATAGGCGTAGTAATCCGACTCGTACCGAACTTTTAGCACGGTGACGGGCATCATGACGAAGCCGGCGGCGACGCGGGCGGCAGCACCGGTGGCGAGGTTTGCGGTGTTGGAGAGTTTGGGGAGGGCGGAGGATGAGGATGTCGTGATTCCATTGTTAGGGAGTGGGTTGTTTCTTTGCGCTATGCTTGTTCGGAGGGCGTTGAGACTCGTGAAGTAGAGGGCTGAGCCGAAGCCGGTGCGGAGGGCCGAGGGGAGAGTTCCGCGCCATAGATTGCGGACTGGGTTCGGGGAGGAGAGGATCGTCTTGATGGTTGGGAGGAGAGAGGCGTTTTGGGATTGTTGCACACGGGTTTTGAGGAGGTCGGCGGGTTGGAGGAGGATGGAGGACGTGAGGCCGGAGCAGAGGCCTGCTGCGAAATGGAAGGTTGTTTTGGAGGCTGTTTTGTGGTTAAATTTGTTAGAGTTTGTTGTTGAGTGAGTGTGTAATATGGAAAGATGGGAGCGTACTTGTTGAGGTTGTTTTCACCTGCGGCACAGCGTAGGCGGCATTGTTTGACATGGCTATGAGTCCCGCAGCCGGTCCTGGGGGGTAAGGTGGATGAGGGAGATTGTTGATGTGGTTGGAAGAGGTGGGAAGTCAATTCATTCAGGTCGTGGAGGGCGTCGCGCAGTATGGGTTGGGAAGAGTTTGATTTGAGATAGACCGCATATAAGCGGTGACTGTCACATTTATGGAAGGCACGGGAGCATTGCAGGCTATGCGTGGATATAAGTCGCGGTTGAAAAGGGAAGGGGGGTGGGAAAGGAAGGGAAGGCTGTCACGCTATAATCAGAAGAAAAGTGAAACCCCAGGAGACGGTGTAAAGCGATGGGGTGTGAGGTAGTATTTTCCCGAAGCGGATGGCCGTTGGTGAAGTCATCAAACCCCGGGCGGGAAGCATCTCGATTGGCTGCAGATCACCGGCCAAGATTTCCCTCTCGCCGCCGTCTCTCTTGCGTCTTCCGAGGCCCGACAACTCCGGCGTAAGGAACTGCCAGATGGCATAGGCAGGTACTGCTGGCCGACAGAAAGGTCTTCACCTCATGCGGCCATTAAGGTTAATGGGCCTGTGCATCGGCATGCTTGCAAGGCTGCCTGTGGGCTTGGATAGATGCGATATCCTCAAGGTCGTCGCATTCGTATAGGTTAAGTAGATCCAATGTGGAACCACCTACCACAGTACCTCAGCCTTAAAGCACTGCTGACTTTTACAGGGAATTCCACTGCGGCAGCTACATAACAATCACTAGCACTAGCATGTACTAATGCGAACCAGCAATCCAATCCAGTGACCTCATCCGAGCAGGTGTTGATCTACAACAGCCACTACTCCTCCTCTTACCTTAGGTACATGCGAGAGGAACGCAGTAGGTACATGGTGGTAATATGGAGTGCCTACCTTACCTAGAGGTACCTCCTGGGCTGCTTAGGGCGCCGTAATATTACCGTCTATTGTTCCCGGAAGCAGCTCGACCTGGCCAATCGATGGGCGGTAAATCAAAGTTGGCACCGAACCGTGGCTTCAGGCCCGGGCGGTTCGGGCGTATGGTAATTAATCGACGTCACGGGTCGACTTTACCTACGGTAGGCAGGCGGGCGGCGACCCGTAAGGCAGAGTAGGAAAGTTCCAAGCCCACCTCCAGTTGTCAACTTAATTGCCTTTTTTTCTCCCTCGGGGGTCTTTCTCCTCCTTTAGCCCTCCTGCTATGCCCGCCAGTTTGTAAACCTGTCGTCGCCCCGTTGTCATCAACCAGAGACGTTGTCCAGCCCTCTTCCCTGCGGAGCGTCCACCATGCCTCTATGGTCTTTCCTCCCGCATATTCCGTATCCACCTTCTAGGGACGGATATTGGAGCCCTGTCACGTCGACGTTGAACTGGTGTGAAGAGGTATGCGCCCCCCTGTGACAGCTATACTATTTGTTACTAACCATCATGTGAACGAAACAGGACTATTATGCCACAATATACTCTGCGGAGATCGTCAACACTCTGACAAACCTACTGTTCATGGCCCTTGGAGTCAAGGGCTTTCTCAGTTGCCGACGCAATGGACATGACTCCATCTTCCAAGTCGCATTCTGTGGTTATCTGGTAGTCGGTACAGGGAGCTTCCTGTTTCATTCGACGTTGAAATGCAAGTGATATCCCTTGTTGGAGAGTGCAAGCGATTCGATCCAACCCACTTACCAGTTCCTGTCTCCTCACAGATCCCATGCAGCTGGTCGATGAGCTGTCCATGATATACACCACATGTCTGATGTGCTATGCGTCCTTCTCATACTCCAAGCCGACTGGCTTTCGCATCTTTCTGGGCATTTTCCTGACCAGCTTGGCGGTCTTCATCACACTCTACTACCACTACCTTCAGGACCCTCTATTCCACCAGAATGCATACGGCATACTCACAGCCGTGGTAATCATACGCAGTATGTATACCATGGAGGTGACACTTCGTCCTCGCTGGCGCCACTCGACCGAGGAAGACCGGCTAGTCCGTGCAAAGCAGGGCCTGCCCGTCCTATCTAAGGAGAGGCAACATTATGAAAATGTGCGGGATGTCGAGATCCTCAAAACCATGTGGTTTATGGTCGTCTTCGGCTTGAGCGTCTTCCTCGGCGGATTCGCTATTTGGGGCTTGGACAATGTCTTCTGTTCGAAGATCCGCGGATGGCGCCGGGAAGTGGGTCTTCCTTGGGGTATACTCCTCGAAGGCCATGGCTGGTGGTATGTTCACAACCTCACTCATTACCTAATGTCCAACAACCCGTTGTGCTAATCATGGTATAGGCACGTGATGACTGGTTTTGGTGCATATCTTTACATTGTCTGGGGCATCTGGCTCCGCCATTGCTTGAACAAGCGCCAAGAGGAATTCTACCTCCAGTGGCCTCATTTTTGGAACATCCCCGAAATTATTCATACTGACATCACTAACAAAGGTCAAAATGGTAAAAATGGTGTAGCGAAGAAATTAAACTAAGCCGGCTTGTCACATTTTCGTCTATTTGATCTTTAGATCTTTAGATCTTTTTTTAAAAAAATAAACGGCGTCGAAGACTGGAGCTTTGAGCGTTCTCATGTCTCAAGATCTCAAGATGATTGTTCATGTGCAATTCTGATTGATAAACCTGCTTATAGATGCCGGCTCTCGGGGAATTGCGTCATCATACACTACGTATAGATAAGAAAATTGAAGCCCAAAAACCACTAGATTTATCCATTGAGGGTAGCTGGATCATCGGGCGTCTGTGCCCGTAGTGATCACTTATGTTCTAGGATAATTTACATATTCGTCAAAGTTTGAAAGTCTGCTCATCCAAAATGCAATAAGTAAATTCACAGCTTTGACTTGGGGGACTTCTTTGGCCGTTCGGGGGCGGGGACATGCTCTCTCCATCGAGAGTCAATCGTGACCTTTTCAAGCTTTGACTTTCGATTCCACTGCTCCTTGAATGCCTGCTCTTCGGACTGCCATCGTTTGAGTTCCGCACCCAGCCATTTACTTGCTGCATCAGCGCATTGTGCAGGAGCCTCCTGGGCAACGAGGTGCCCAAATTCGGCAAGATAGACATCGCGTACCCGACCAGCAGGAACACCGCCACTGCCTCCCAAGCCCGTACCGGTAGCAGCCATCTTATCCGCCATCATATCAGGAAGGCACATATCTGACTTTCCAGCAAAGATATAGCAAACGCTTGGACGAAGATGCGGGAGCATAGCGAACACCCGTGACGGTTCGGGGCGGTAAAACGGCCATGAACCAAGGTGGTCGGGGTTGAGGTCTGGATGGGTCACTTTGTTGACGGGAACTTTCTTTCCCGGTGGTCCGTCATAATTGGGGCGAGAGAAGGTGAAGACTTCCTGGTGGAAGGTTGTTCTGAGTGTGACGGGAAGATCACTTTGGTCTTCTCCAGTGCCGGTCTTTTTAGGTCCGGTTAGGGGATGAACAGCCGTGGGAAGTTCACGGAGACCGTATTTTATCCAGCGATCGAGAACGCGAGTATCCCAAGCTTGATAAAAAGGGTTTCTGTTGAAGGCTTCCACCGCGGCTTTACGGGATGGCCATATGTCCCGTCGGTAGCTCGATAGTTGGATTGTCTTTGCGATCACTTCTTGTTGTCGGAGAGCCATTTCATAACTGTCTAGTTGTGTGGATTCGCGTTGGATTGCGGGGTCTAGGAGGACAAGAGTATGGATGAGGCGTGGGTGCATTAAGCAGACCTGTGCGCTGAGGGATGTTTTAGTAGGCGACGTCGTCTGGTGATAGAGTTCGAGGACTCACAGGTGTGCGCCACCCATGCTGTGGCCAATTCCAACAATGGGACGAGGCATCTCTTTGCGCTTCACATTGATGAGGTGAAGAAGGTCTCTAGAATGGTCGAACCAGCTCGCTGTTTGCGCTTGGTGTCAGCATTTCTATTGTGGCAGGATCATCAGTGGGTTGTGACGATTGCATACGGTCATTTCCCAGAACATCCTCATTTACCACGCTGCTCTCGCCCTGATGCGCCACATCTGCCATCCAAATGCTTCTAATGCGGAAGCCATTGGCTTTTGATCGGGCATACAGCTCTTCCCATAACGGTTCATAGAGTTCCTAGTGTATGTATACCCATCTTAGTCAACGCATTCTGTCGCATTCGCGCTTCGCATCGACTGTGGTGGTTTTTATCGCACCTTAGGGAACCCATTTGCATGTGCTGCCAATATCGTCAAATCCCCCGGTTGCGGGTTTGGGTTGTCGATGGGGATATATTGCTTCACGACCAGGTTCAATACATCTTCCTGGCCGTTGGCCGTCGCCGCGGGATACTCCCTAATATGTTGGCATTCGACGATGTGCTCGACGATACGGAAGGGGCCGGGGCCTGTGGATGCTAGAGACATAGTGTTTAATAATAATGCTTATGGTGTAGTGTAACATGTGCCGCCATCTGGTGAGGAGATGCTAACTTATATGGACCGAGGCGAGGGGCAGACACTGATTCCCCAAATCGGAGGACTAGAACTGCCGGGAAAGGACATGAACCGAGGCTATCTGAAGGCGGGCCGTGGGATTTGTCCGTACTAGTACTCCGTACTCCGTAGTTCGTTCGGATTTGTTGGTTCCAATGTCCTGTGGGGATCGACATCCGTGCTTACTGTATGGAGGAGTAGGGGCTCTTCCATCCAATGAATGCCACTGGTTTGATACGAAACATACGAAAGCAACAGGAAGCCTTTAACATTGAGGGTGGATAGCAAATGTTGACAACATTAATACATCAATGGGCAAGATGGCCGAGCGGTCTAAGGCGCCAGGTTAAGGTTCACCTTAATACCAAGCTTCAAGCTTCCTGGTCATTAATTTGGCGTGGGTTCGAATCCCACTCTTGTCATATCTTTTTGTTTTTTCCCCTCTCTCTCTAAAGGAAAATAAAGAGGGATGGGTGGTGTGTCCAGCTAATAAATAAAGTATTTGTTGTTTATTTTTGTGTTTTAATCATATATGTAGGGTTGGCAGTAACATGTCTTCTATTTTCTCGTCCATTTTCTGTGCTGCGTTTTGGCACTTTTACTTAAGATATATTCGGACATGAAGGCGACAAGAACTCACAACAGGGCAACTATATATAGCCGGACATGAGTCTGTTTTGATCCAAGTGGTCATGGTGAATTCTAATAGAACCCTAAACGAAGATGGTACGTACATTGGTCGCGAAGTAGTCTCGGCATAGTAGTAGTCTCGGCACGACTGACCGATCAAGATCAGTAACCAAGGTAGTATATATATCGACTACCTCATAGACTTTGTCAGATTTGGTGCGCATGGCCGACGTTCAAAATTTAGAAAGACCGTGAGATATATTAAAGTAAGTTACGCAGCAGGGATTGTATGCAGAGTAAGGTACAGAGTACACTGTATCGAAAACCAAGAAAGAACTCCAGTGTACGGAGTAATAGTGTTGTGTCACTGTCTGCAACGGTAAGTTGCATGGAACTCCGCATTTCGGTAGAACCCGTCATGTTTGACGGAGAGTATTGTTGGCCGAATCAGCTGTAGAGGACTGACTCAGTACGAAAAAATAATATGCTAAGAGCATTGTATTAAATAAGAATCGAGATATATTGAATCGGCATCATGAGCTGCAATGGATCCTGGGAGATGTCTGTCAAGGCACCCCGGACGGCGGGGGCAGTCGATCTGCGACGTATCTTATCTACACGTGACCTGGTGTCGTGAAGGCGCGTTGGCGCGTCGCATCGCAAAACCACCTGGGACTCTGGTAGCGTTCGGCCATTTCCTCCTTGGAAATAGACAACCCCCCCAGCGAATCCAGCCATCTCATCACCAGCCACCCCACCGAAAGAACGTTTACCTGAACCTGGAGTCAAAGCTTTCACCATGGCTGACCAGGAGGGGGAGCTTCAACTCTTCAGCCAGTGCAAAGTTTGTATAATATGCTCCAAAGATCTGACTGCTGATACCGCACATCAGGTATGTCCCTCATTGATGTACCTCCGAGGAAAATATGAGTGATTTATCTGACACTGAAAACTGCCCAGCTTGCGTCCAGATTCGAAGAAAATGGCGGTGAAACAGTTATCTACGAACCGCCAGCCACCTTCCCACCTCTCACCGAATTTACCCATCTCATGTCATGCACCATCGACTTCCCGGCATTCGACGCAGCAAGCGACTCTCTGATACCTATCGTGAAGCCCTACTGGCTGCAAGCGTGCCTGCAAAAGAGGAAGCTAGCCAACCCCCGACAGTACAGTCCCGATCCGAGGCTGTTCCTGAACGACGTGGTTATCACCTGTGGGGATATTCCAGGAGGCGATAAGGAGGCAATAATAGGAGGTGTCTTGGCCAAAGGAGGAATCTACAGCGCGAAGGTTTCCCAGCAGGTCACTCATCTCGTTGATTTGACTGCGGACTCGGATAAAGCTCGCCTGATCATCGCCAAGAAGTTGAATATTAAAATAGTGCTTCCACACTGGTAAGGTGAATTAGTTGCGTGGCAGGGCCTGTCTAATATGTGGTATATAGGTTTGATGACTGCCTGAAACTTGGAAGGCGGATTGACGAGCGTCCCTATACCCTCCCAGACCCGGAAATCCTACGTGCAGCGCCGGATGCGCCTATACGTTCCTCAGAAAATCGAGACATCATCGGCGCATCCACGACAGATCCAGCTTCTCTCCCATCGTCTGTCAAATCGCCCGATGCACAGCCGAAGCTTACCGTATTCCAAGGAAAGCATATCATGCTTTGCGCGGACCTCGGAATTGGGCCGCGTTTATCTGGATCAATCGAAGAAATTATCAACAATGGTGGCGGCTCAGTTACGTCCGATGTTTCAAAGGCGGATATTCTAATCTGCCGGTACAGAGATGGGTTTCCATACCGCATGGCTTCGAGATTGAACAAGGATGTAGGAAACATATCGTGGCTTTACCACATCATGACCTACAACACTTGGACTTCTCCTCTACGGCGTTTGTTACACTACCCTGTCTCCCGCTCAGGGATCCAAGGATTCAAGGGATTAAAGATCAGTCTGTCCAATTATGTCGGAGAGGCTAGAGCCTATTTGGAGAACTTGATCACGGCGACTGGCGCGGAGTGCACAAAGACCCTAAAGCAAGAGAATACACACTTGGTGACTGCCCACGGGAACAGCGAAAAATGTGCCGCGGCAAAGGAGTGGGGATTGCACGTAGTCAACCATCTATGGTTGGAGGAGAGCTACGCAAAGTGGAAGTTGCAGCCCGTTTCTGACCCTCGTTATACGCACTTTCCCAAGAGGACAAACCTGGGCGAAGTCGTGGGTCACACAAGGTTGGATAAGTCGGTACTTGAGAGCATGTTCTTTCCGTCAGAGAGCACAGTCCAAGCTCCCGCAAGCCCGCGGCGAGTAATGCAAAGCAAGGAACAGAATACCATGGCTGCCAAGCCTTCGGGTTTTATGCAGCCACCATCGGCCAAAGTGACAGAATCCGAAAGTGAAGTCCCACAGCCGCAGGGTACGACACCGCGAGCAATCGGCAAGTCGCGGAAGTCAATCGATAGTCATAAGCTGCAGACCCCCGTGCGTGCGCGACTTACATCGGAAGGAAAGGAGAATGATACTCCATCTTCGACGAGTAGTCGCAAATCTAAGGAGGCTGCGACCGCTCGACTGCACGAAATCGCACCAGATATTGCGCTATACGAGAAAGAGCTGAAGCGTGTTGGTGGCGTGATCTATGGTGGTCGACGCAAAACCGATGAAGATCGAGTTACACTCAGCAACAGCAAGAAGCGCCGATCAATGGAAGCGGGGGATGAAAGCGACGCGGATCCGACAGAAGCAAAGAAGCAGAAGAAGGCAAGACCTGCTGTTGCGATGCACCTTTTGATCACAGGCTATCAGAAATGGGTGGGAAACCTGAAGAAGGAGGACTCGGATAAGGTTTGTTTGCTTATAGGTACACATCAAGAACTATGCATTTATCTGACTTTGGACAGCGACAACTTCGAGACCTCGGAATCTTGGTGGTTCAAGATGCCCGAAAATGCTCCCACATTGCCGCCCCTTCTATCCTGCGAACCCCCAAATTCGTCAACGCTTTGGCATACGGGCGAACCATTGTGAGCGTCGATTTTATTACACAGTGCCTTAAACAGGATGAACTCTTGGATCCTGCCGATTTTCCGTTGGAAGATGAAGCCTCAGAAAAGAAATACGGCTTCTCGCTAGAAGAAACAATGACGAATGCCAAGGATAACAAGAACAAGCTCCTCCGAGGATACCATGTTTACTGCGTGGAAACCATCCGCGGAGGTTTCGATGCGTTCAAGTCCATTGTGGATGCCAATGGAGGAGAAATCTCTCCGTTCCGAGGTCGTGTTTCATACCGATCGCAGAGGGAAGAGAGTGATGACGAGAGCTTGGAAGAAGAAGGCCACAGCGGAAGGGATGTGTATCTGCTGAGCAGTACTTCTCAAGATCAGGTCAAGCTATGGCCACGATTCCGCCAGATGGTTCTTGGTACAGGCAAAACGCCACGGATTGTGCGGGTGGACTGGCTCCTTGATATCGCCATGTCTCAAACAATGCGCGCGGCGGATGCATATGAGTTGGACGAGGAGATGGTGGAGAGGTCGGAGTAGTGATTGGAATCTGGGCGGCGTTAGGAGTGCTGTTGGAAGCAGTTGCCTGTATGGATAGTGGGAACTTGCATAGCTCTTTCGGGTCCCTTGGCTGAATTTTTGTATATCTCTTACTTTCTTTCATATGGAGATAGTTGCCATATTCACAGCGTTGCCAATAGACAGCTGGGAGGCCAGCAGATCGACAGTGAGACAAAACATCAAATCTCCTAAAAGAACTTGACACCTTCCTGGCCTTCACTACCGAAAACTTGCGCCTTGCCACGCTTGACAAGAACATTTAGGGACTTGAGCATCACATCTGGATCCATCCCATGCCATTCTATACCGGGTCAGTCATCGCCCAGCAGTGAGGGACTAGGAGCAAGAGCGGCCGCACCTTGAGACATTGTCGCCTCCCCCTCCAACAGCTCATACACCGTGAGCACGACATTCTTCTGGCCTGTACTCTCCACCTGCGACACAGTAAGTAAACTGCAATCCCCGAAGAGCCCGAGTCGACATACCCAGTCCGCAACAACACCTGCCCATTCCTCTGGCCTCTTCCACCAGATCCATGCAACCGTCTTTTTCCCACCGTCAATCCACTCGGCCCTCTTACCCCCACCGCCCTCTTCCTCGCTCCCCGCCATCCAATCAAGGATATCGCGCGCATCACTCAGCGACAGCCGCTTCCGGATCTTGGTGTTATGGAATAACGGCGAATCGATCGCCTCGATCAGGGAGAGTCGGTAGGTGCGGTTATGGCGACACCAGGATTGGACCAGGGAGGACCATTTCTGGAGTTGCGAGGTGCGGGTTGCGCTGTTGGGCTGCGGGGTGAAGAAAGGCGGGAAGGAGTAGGTGGAGGGGAACTGGAACGGTGCTTGGACGGTGGCCGACATATTCAAGGGGCCAGATAAATTCTGAAATCTGTAACAGTTATCTGCTGCTGTACAAGGTTGGTTAGGGTATATGATATCGAAGAGATTCACACGAGACAGTGGAGAGGAAAGGTGTTGATGTTGTCAAACTTGCGGTTGTCCGATAAGCCCGGCCGCGGACGCCAGTCAAATCTCCGCCAACCTTAACTGCACTTCTTTCTCCGCTTCCAGAATCGTGAAATTTCCTTCCGCACCTCCTCCGCAACGAGTACCCCCTCTCCCCCTCCCTGTTAAGAACCCCCACCAACTCGAATCTCCTCCGACACACAAAATAACAGCGGCAACAATGACCCCGCCCCCTTCTAAGCGCCAAAGGCGCGACGAGTACCGCAAAAATGCCACCGAGGCCATCTCCGCGAAGCCCGACGAGACCGCCGCCGTCGCTCAAGTAGTCAAGCTCCCCAAGAAGAAGTTCTACCGGCAACGGGCGCACGCGAACCCGTTCTCGGACCATCAATTGAATTAGTACGTTTTTTACCTTGCATCTCACTCATCTTGGTGGTTTGGAAATAGTTGTTGGTATTGCTTGAGACATGGCGCTGAACTTTATTTTTTTTCTTTTTAGTCCCGTCACCCCGGCGCATATGGACTGGGCGTCGCATTTCCCTGCTTTCGTGAACCCGGACGCTGCGCAAACGAACCTGATCGGGACGAGGAAGTTGCTGAAGGATGTTGAGATTGTGGATATTGGGTGTGGGTTTGGAGGGTTGCTTGTCGGGCTTGCGGGGTTGTTGCCGGAGACGTTGATGGTTGGTATGTTATAGCCGGTCTTCTAAGGAAAAATTGGTGGATTGAAGAGTGCGATGATGATCTGACCGAGGCTCGCTTTACAATTAGGAATGGAGATCCGCGTCTCCGTACTCGACTACCTAACGACGCGAATCCAAGCCCTCCGTGCGCAGCAACACCAAAAGCTGCAATCGCAATCACAACCCGCCTCCACCACCTCCACCCCAGCAGCACCCACAACTGACGTCGACACCCCCTCCGAAGCCCCCGCCATCCCCGAACCTACCGCAGCCACCGATCTCATCCCAGGCGGATACCAGAACATCACGGCCATCCGCAGCAACACGATGAAGTTCTTCCCGAATTTCTTCAACAAGCACCAGCTGTCGAAAATCTTCATCTGTTTCCCGGACCCGCACTTCAAGGCCCGGAAGCACAAGGCGCGGATCATCTCGGAGACGTTGAATGCGGAGTATGCGTATGCGCTGCGGCCGGGCGGCATGCTCTATACCATTACGGATGTGGAGGAGTATCATCATTGGATCTTGAGGCATTTCCGGGATGAGACTGCCGTGGAGGATGAGGCGAATGGGGCGGGCACTGTGAAGGAGTTGTTTGAACGGGTTCCCGAGGAGGAGTTGGAGAAGGATGATTGTGTCCAGGTCATGAGGGAGGCGACCGAGGAGGGGAAGAAGGTGACGAGGAATAAGGGTAATAAGTATGTCGCGGTTTTTAGAAGGAAGCAGGACCCCGAGTGGGCTTGATCTGATTCTGCCACATTGTGAAGTCTGAAGCGTGGTGGACTTTCTTGAGGTAAAAAGTTAGATTTGCATATATAGTATACATGGTACTTGGCTGCTCCTCTGACTCATATGTAGTGCTATGCTAATGGATAATGATACGGTTTTTCTGACCACTGCCGCAATCGTACTTGTTACTGCTGCTAGGGCCGTTGTCCAAATAGCCTGTAAATTTGGCACCCATGCCTAGCACGGAAATTTAGTACCTACCTTAGTCTTGAGAAACCCACGAGTGAGTGATACCTGCCTTCCTTCTCTGGCATAACTAGCGTTGCTTAAAACCGTGCTGGATAGGCCCAGGTTATCACATATATTAATACTAGAAGTAATTTTAATGAAGGCTTTGATGGCAAGTATCTTAAACCATCAGATTCTGACAGCATGACCCAAGGAAATACGATAGTGTGTAAATTGGCAAAAATACACTAACATAGTTACTATCACAATACCCGTAAGCATATGCACATTCTTGTGAAACTCCCGCTGTGTGCTATGCAATTAACATAATTCATCAAAAAGTTACAGTCATATAGCGAAAAAAGTGAGAAGAGCTCAGATAATATAGATCCAATAACATGTCAACCGTCAAGCTGGTCATCGCATCAGTCAATACTTCCAAATAAACACCTTTCAAATTAGCACGCGATCCTTGGGGATTCGAAAAGGGACTTCCATGATTTCCCATGTCATGGCGATGCCTTCAATCGGATACCTTCACATCTCTCACAGACGGCCAGTTGGACTGGCCCACCAATAATGCGGCCCTTAGCTGTTCTTCGTGGCTCACCTTCCCGGACGAAGTATCGACCATCGGCACCGAATCCATCACCGCACTCATGGCAGACAAAGCAATGATCATGCCACTGTCCACCAATTGCGCTAATGACAACATCATCCAACACAGGTTTCTTGCAGCCAAGACACCGAGGCGCTGTGCGGCGGGAGTGACATTGCAAACACCAAGCAAAGCCATCCTTCTCTACAAACGGCTTCTCCGCATTGAAAGGCTAGGAGAAATCTATTAGCATTCACGAACGTCGGGATACGGGAGCAGGCCGTACATCACCACATTCAGCACAGAAAAAATGGCCGACGTGCCACTCGGATCCGCAAGCAACAACCACTTCTCCTTCTATTGGGGTCTTGCAGCTCTTGCACCTTGGACTGAAATGTTCATGGAAGTCAAGGTGACAGTAGAACCTCGGCGTATAAGCTTCTTCATCATGGCTTGAAGCTTCTGCCAGCCGCTCATTACGTTTTGCCTGTGGTTCCTCATAAAACGCAACACACTCTAGAGGGGTCTGGCAGTGGTGGCACACGAAACACTCCGGGTGGAACCGTGTCCCAGCAGCAGTCACAATTTTCCCAGCAATTGGGAGAGTACAGGCCTCACATGCTGCAGTGGGTACACCGGAGCGTGTATAGGTGGATAACCAGCGACTCTGTAGCCCTGTCGAGGGCTTTTTAGGAGGAGATCGATTGGGGCGTTCGTTGCTCTTCACCGGGATTGATGATGATCTGTCGCTAGTCGCACGGCTCTGAGATGGGCTGGCTATCTCGGATATAGTAGGTTCCTTGTCATCTGGCAAGTTAATGACCGGAATGGACGGTGGCTCGGATACTTCAATTGCCGGCGCAGCAGGTTCTGGAGAAGGTGGCTTGGGCGTCGCGTCCCATCCCTTCAGGCCATCTCGCTTGGAGGGACTTTGCGCCTCGACGGGCCTCCAAGACGGATCGAAACTCACGATCGGGCGGCCGGCACGGTCACTTACGGCGGTTGGCATGGGTAGCCGAGTGCTCCGGTCCTTCAGTCTCTTGCTAGTGGCTGCACGGATATCATCGCCCCGGATTTCGAACCCATCTTTCATAGGGGGTTGTTGCTCCTCCACCACTGAGGGTGCCGTGGATGATCTCGAAAGAGGGCTATTCATTTTATATTCAGGGTTTGTTGACTGAGTCGGGGGATTCTTGTGGATCTCAAAGCGAGACAGCTTGTCAACAAACGGTAGGCTACTGAACCGACTAGGGAGTGGGCGTGATCCACGAGGAGGTGCGTTTCGTGGCGTATTTTTCAAAGCCGACGAATCCGATCTCGAAAAGTTGGGCCGAGTTTCTTCATCTTTGCCGGAATGGAGTCGAGGTTCCTCGTATATCTGATCGTGGGGATTCCTGAAGATGCCCTTCGATGTATCTTTACCGAGGTTCGCCAAGCCCAAACCATGGCTGTTGCTTGAGTCCTCAGACGATATTTCTTCCTGGGGCAATGCGAAGTTAACCTTGAGGTTTTTCCGTAGGGTCCCGTTTTTCTTAGGACTCGGAAGTTCGTCCCCTAGGATGGCATCTGGTCCTTCATAAAGCGTGGACTTTCCATCATCCCATTTGGAATTGCCTGCATCGCTGTTTCTGACCGTCGATCCCTGGTATACAAGGCGACGACTGCCCCTCCGTGCAGTTGGGGAGCCGAGCTTTTGTCCCTGCGAATAGTAACTACTCTTATCTGGGCTTTGTTGAGGCGAACCCAAGTCGGGATTATGATATGGCGCATATGGATTTTTATAAGGCAAGCCTGGGTTCTGATGCATCCACACTAGCTCCGTAGCCTCGTTTTGAGCAGCATCATGGAGCTCGATGTCATCTTCCAGGTCCATCTCCTGCAATGCATCACGCAAGGATCTCGCTTGTTCCTTTTCTATTCGCCGTTGATGACTCTCACGATAAACGCTGTTTGGGGAGGTAGGGCCAGAACGACTGAAGGCTCTAGCAGGTGAGATGTTTTGCCGTATGGGGACTGTCCTTGGTTCTTGGACCAACGGGCGTCCGACTGGGCTACCCAAGGCACCTCGTGATGAAGTTGGTCTATGATTGGAAAGCGAACTGGTGGCTCGAGGGTGTTCGACCTCGGCTGCTCTCGAGTGAACGCTCGAATGTTCATACGACGACATCGCAGATGCTGCACGCGGCGGGAGATTCTCTCGAGCACCGGATGATGATCCAGTTGATTTCGTCAGGAGCGGCCTGGATCCACCGGGGCGCGCAGGGCGATTTGTCCGCAGATCTTTCAGATAGGTTGCTGTCAAGCCAGATATTAATATTGATACATTAAGCAGAGAAACGGCCACTCGGCAAGCACTTCAGCAGAGACGAGGAATGCCGTGGCTCAGGTTTGCAGCGCAAACACATACCGATCTGATCGTTGGACATGTAAGTCGGACCGGGCGGGGAGGCCTTCCGCTCGCCTTCCTTTGGCTTGTGAAACTGAGGCCGATGCATCATACTGGCCATGTAGACTGTTCCTAAAAGTTCATACCACGGGGGAGTGTGAGGAAGGGGTAGAATGATGAGTTGGCTCTCAGAAACAGAGCTATGCAGTAAGTGTCTAATATAATGGAGCAGAGCCAATGAGATGGGGAAAGGTGGCTGGGGAGTGGACCAGGGATGGAATGGGCTAGAGATCGGATCAGCCCAACCAGATCTTGCTATCTCCGAATAGAGATGGTAGATAGATGGATAGGTAGTTGGAGGGTAATGCTTATGGCGTTAGTGAGCTAGTTAGTATGCATGGGGGACGGGAATTAGTGAGGGATTAGCCCAGCTGTGATCTCATGGATAGCAATTAGCAAGCAACAGCAGTCGAGTTGCCTTAGTGACAGGCATGGGTTACGGATGGAGGAAGAAGCTATGGCCATCGCCCGCCGAGGGACAAACAAGTCACAACAAGCCCGACCAAACAAGGCCAGCCTCGGGCGCCGGTTCTCGAGGCAACGCGGGGCAGTTCTGACTCAGCGACAAACACGTGCCTGGCTGTCATTTGTGTCACTCACCGTGTCTGCACTCTGCAGTCTGCACTGTCTGGTGTCAGGTCTGATTTTATGCGGAGTACGGAGTACCTAGTACCTAGTCTGGCTGTGTTGCAACTATTTACCTGCACCATTATTATTTGCCTCGTAAACCGCTCTCCCCTTCCCTTCCCGCTAGCGATCCATGGATGCCTCAACGCCTCCTTCATCTCCTGTCCCCCATGACTGATCGTGTACTGTTGCCCCCACAGTGACATAATAACCCGGCAAGGAATCCTGGACTAGCTAACGTTGACTGACTGATGAGTGATAACGAGGTAGTAATACTACCAATTACCGGTGGTGCCTAAACATTAATAATATGAGCTGTATGTTTAAGAGCTACAAAGGAGATCTATCATAGATTGCTGTACAAGCATTGACCGCCATTTTGGACTAGTAACTATTAGGATTGTTTATCCAAATGTGTCGAATACTGAAGTCATACGCCGTCGCGCATTTCTCTAAACAGACGATTAAATTCCAGATAGACCCAAATTGAAGCTCCTTGGTGCAAAAGATGAGGAAGATTGTAAGCCCACTACGGAGTACTTTTGGCTGACGACTACCCCGAGAACCATGCCGAGGTAGCAGCCGAACATGACTGTGTTTGATTGGAGGGCCCATTCACACTACAACTACTAACATAAGTAAATGCAGGGTTGAAGTACAACATGGAAGATTTGGGTCTGTCCTATCGGCTACGCAATTGCTGCTTGGTAATTCGGTTTTCCCATTCAACCAAGCGGAGAAAGAGAAAGCCGCCGAGCACATCTGACAGGGGAAGCATATCAGGTCTTTGGAGGATCTTTAAGCAACCGACCATCGAGATCTACGTGCTAACCTTATTCACCAAGTGGAGACCAAGAACCCGGCATTGCATTCGGAATCTGACTCCCACTTCTCTGTGCTTTGCCTCGATAATTGATGAAGATATGTGGCCCATTCTACTTCGAAAGTGGAATATCACATACCCCAGAGCCCAATATTACATCATTGTAGACTGTTTGTCCACTGCCATTGATCCATGATTGATATGTAATGGCACGTTTATTCTCCGTGAAGTACTCCATAACTAGTAATTTTCCGCGCTTATAAATCCACCCTGACTGTTCCCGGAACATCATTACTAATGACCCTTTTGGAGCTAAAGCAGATTAGTTATAGTGAGGAGTACTTGGACATTGTAATATATGGTGTTATCATCCGCCCGAGTTGTGAAGTTATTGGCTTTTAATCGTCCTTTCAAAATTGTATATCCCCCAGAAATTGCGGCTTCCTTGTATATTCCCCCCCACTGCTTAGATTGAGGCCATATAATATCCATGAAGACTAATGTATCTACAGGGCTTGATCTGAGCAAGAATCATGGCGTCGCAGCAGATTGTGTTCTTTGACCTTCCCACCAAAACGCCATGTATAACATGGTCACCCAATCCTTGGAAGAGTAAGATGCCATTGAAGCTCCCACACGTCATTCAGCCTCGATTATAAATTGCCCTCCGATTAACACCTGTATTAGCCCGGCTTCTCCTAAATTTCAAGGGCATCGATTATCGCACCCAGTGGGTATGTGGCTTAAAATCATCATGAATTACTTCTCGACTATGTACACCATTTACATTGCGGCTATTCTTACTTATTGATAATGTTAGGTTGAATATCCGGATATCAAACCGACATTCGAGAAACAGTAATTCACAACATTGCATTCGATTCGATTCAGGTACATGTCTAATACCACTGCAGCATCCCTCCTAACCCTACTGGGTTTCCCTACTCCATTCCCACCGTTCTTCTTCCCGATGGCACATACATCATGGACTCGCGTGAAATTGCAAACTCCATCGAGAAGCAATACCCCCAGCCCTCCCTTCACTTGGACTCAAATTATCTCACCAAGATCGAGAGCATCTGGTCCCGCCACATGAGTATTGTTCGCCCACTTTTTATCCCTCAGGTTCCGAAGCGCCTTCTCAACGAGGGGAGCCTCGACTATTGGTACACCACTCGTGAGGAAATGTTCGGGATGAGCTTAGACCAGCTGGAAAAAGAGCAAGGAGGAGACAAGATATGGGATGAAACCGAGTCGGTGATTCGCGAAGCCACAGAGTTGTTGAAGGAGAACAAGGGGCCCTTTTTTATGGGTGAAGTGATCAGCTATGCAGATCTGGTGTGGACTAGTATTCTTCTTTTCCATCAGCGTCTGGGCCCTGATTTATTTGATGAGCTGCTAAGAAGAAGCGGTGACTCTCAGGTTCATCTCAACCTTCTAGAGGCTGTGAGTCCCTATACTAAACGGAACGATCATTGATATGATTATATAGCCAGGGGGAGATCCTCTTATTGTGGTTATACCTGGACCTCTAGTATAATTAGAGAAGAAGAAGACTATGACGGTCTTTTATGCCCAGGAAAGATGTCCACAGAATTTCTAGTAAAGAGAAGAGCATGTATCAGGATTGATTTCCGAGTAAAAGTTTTTTGATTTAATCTAGTCCACATAAATTTATTTTAGGCTGGTTTTGCCTATCACACAGTAACGGACACATTATACGATTTAAAGATTGAATACCATTATGCCTTCCAACTCTTACAAAAATAAGAGAAAGGCTGTAAAGCTTCATAGTACCAAGTAGAGAAATATAAATAATTAGTAATCATGAGAATCGCCCCTTTGACCATACTATGGTAGTTGAATTGCAAGAGGGATCGAGCATAGTGATTATCAATGTATATGTAACAGTGACCTACTTTTGTGCAACCCATCACCACCTCAAGCATGGCAGCTGATTTAACTCCTGCCCACTCCTCTGTCAATGGCTGTTATAATAAATCCTAAACTAGACGAAGTCTCAGACCTAGATTCGTTGATACAAATTGCCTCTCAATCCCCAAAAGAAGAAGATACCATCTGATATGCTCGTGATTACCTATTTCTCCGGGCAAAGCCGAGCATTTTAACCTTCTAGCGTATCTGCCCGGTTGGCTGATCGCCATCTGCGGGGGTGAACAAGCCCCCGCCCAACAGGACTGGGGTGATGAGATCAACGGGGATCACCGGTCTGAGAGAGTATTCCCCTGCATCAAGGCATCAGATGTTGACACGTCTCTCCTTTCCTATCGGCGGGTTGAAGATAGACCGATGGCAAGACAACTCGGACGGGTTGTCGGTACATAAACCAGAGTAGTATAGTGTAGGACCGTGGAATGAATTCCCTTCACTTCGCTCATCCATGGGAATGGCACGCCTCGTGTTCCTCTCCTCGGCCTCCACGCCGGGCCCAATCGGCCCAGCAGCCACGCTAGCCAGACCCATGGGCGCTATTTCCTATTTCCCCCAATTCCCAGGCCCGGACGGATGCCAGCCCAATCAACCGCCAGGCAGACCGGGAAGAGATGGTCGGACTAATCACCGACCTGCATGTGGCCGAGGCCTCGTTGACTGGTTCAGCAGGGTGATGATCTTGCTTTCTTCCGCCGTATCTATGACACATCGGCGTCTTTTAAGCCTTTCCATTTCCTGGCCTGCTTCTTAAATCCGGAATGTTCGCTTTGGCATCGATGTCCTTGACTTTCTTGGCTGCTTCTGTTGACTCCATGTGAATGTTCGATCCCGTCCTCGAAGCTGCAGCCCAAAGCCAACGCCTGGGGTCCAAAGCAGTGCGCGGTATCATCCTGACAGCAGGACATGGCAGATAACACCCCGATTGATATCATCCATTCGCGAGATTACGACGAGACTCCAGATCTAGATCCATTGTTTCAGCTAGACCAGCAACCCGAGCCGGCTCCCAAGGATGCAGAAACCAAATTCGACCAAGACGTCCTTCCGGATGGTGGCTATGGCTGGGTTTGCGTCGCGTGTGTCTTCTGGATCAATGCGCATACATGGGGCATCAACAGTGTGAGTTCTTCCGAACCCTTTTCGGCTCCTCATCCCGCAGAGTTGAGGCTAACCAGACGCCCCTTCCGAGGATCAGAGCTATGGCGTGTTCCTTTCATACTATCTCTCCAACAACGTATTCCCCAACACTTCTGCACTATCCTACGCCTTTACTGGCGGCTTGAGCATCTCTTGCGCCCTCCTGGTAGCCCCTTTAGCAACCTACCTCATCCACCTCTGCGGCACCCGCCTGGTCCTCAACCTCGGAGTCTTCTTCGAAACCCTCTCATTGATTGGCTCCTCCTTCGCCACACAGCGATGGCACGTCTTCCTCAGCCAAGGAGTCTGTTTCGGATGGGGAATGGGCTTCCTCTTCGTTGGCAGCGTAGGCATAACTCCTCAATGGTTCCACCGCCGCCGCAGCCTCGCAATGGGTATCAATGCAGCCGGCTCCGGCCTAGGAGGACTGATATACTCTCTTGCCGTCGGCGCAATGATCCCCAAACTCGGTCTGAGCTGGGCTTTCCGAATTCTAGGAACCATTGCTTTCGTCGTTAACATAGTATGTGCCAACCTACTGAGAGACCGAAATCATGACGTTGGAAGTCGATACCACGCCTTCGCCTTACCTTTATTCAAACGTCCCGAGTTTCTCCTCTTCCTCGGGTGGGGCGTCCTCAGCATGTTGGGCTATGTGGCCCTCCTATTCAGCGTTGCCAATTTCGCGCTCTCCGTGGGTCTCTCGTCACACCAGGGCAGTATTGTCAGTGCCTTGCTCAACCTCGGTCAGGGCCTAGGGCGCCCCATTGTGGGCATGTTTAGTGATAAACTGGGGCGGATCAACATCGCTACCTTCCTGACCTTTCTCTGTGGCTTGTTCTGTCTGGTCATATGGACATTCGCTCGCAGCCTGGGCGTGGTATGCTTTTTTGCCATTCTCGTTGGCACAGTGGCCGGCACGTATTGGGCCACGGTCACCCCCGTGCTGGCGGAAATCATCGGTCTTCGAGATCTTCCCGGCGGTCTTAGCGTTACCTGGCTTGTCCTAGTTCCACCCACGATGGTGTCCGAAGCCATTGCTCTTGTCCTGCGGGACAATGGCTCGGGTGATTCGGTCTATTTGAAAGTCCAGATTTTTACAGGGTTTATGTACATCGGTGGCGCGGGGTGTTTGTGGCTCGTGAGAGGATGGAAGATAGGCGATCTTGCGAGACGACAGGAGGCGTCAGCTCTGATGGCTCCCAGCAGCAAGGAAAATGAGAGCTCTGAGCCGCCAGATGAGAAGTCTGATAATCCGGCGGGGACGACCTCACCGGGGTCGCAGGAAGTGAAGAAAAGTGAGCTGTGGTCTCCGACTCATTTGCTGCGTAGCATGGTGACCCTGAAGAAAGTTTAGTCTAGATGGAGAAAAAAACACCGAGTAGCTACCTAGATATTAGACATGATACAGCTGCCTAGATCGCCATTCTAGAAATGTACATACTAGATACACACACATGGACCTTACGCAAGCACCGATAGACGTCGTAAGTTCTTGGTCAGAATGCATTTCGAATATTCATTACTTATAACTTTTTTTAGACTAGGCGTTGTTGCCCAGTATCAGTATCCTGACTCTTCTCTTTCCTGCGCCCCGACCGCCTTCTTCCTTTACGGAGCTGACGTTGACGTTGACCTTCTCGAAAAGTTCGACTTTCATGCTGCCGTCCGTTTCGGACTGTCCCTTGTTGGATACGCGGAGAGTATACTCTTCGTTATCAAAGTCGCTCTGCCGACGCATCACCAGCTCGCGCCGTTCCGCAACGGTACGGAGAGCGGCATCAGTGGGAAGAACGAAGTCCTCCAGACGGACAACTCCCTCGATTCCAAACCGCGGAACGAACACGACCACGCCGTTCTCGAAAACACGCATGACGTAGCCTTCCTCTTCGATGCCACCGTCCATGCTGGTAGCGGCCATCTTCTCGCCGCGCGCCTTGAGCGCTTGTCCAACGTAGTATTCAATGCTGGCGCGACCGGCAAATTGAGCGTTGCGGTGGCGGTAGTTGATGTTCCGGCAAATATCCTCCAGCCGATTGCGAGTCATGACTCCTTCCACGACGGCGCGGCCGTCTTCGCCTTCGTAGTTGATCGCTGAGGCGAGTTGGCGATGGACTAAGAGATCGGCGTACCGGCGGATGGGAGATGTGAAGTGTGTGTAGATGGGTGAGGCTAGACCGTAGTGACGGAATTCGGACTCTGCGTGGGCTCCGGCACAGAAGTACTCGGCGGAGGTCATGCAGCGGGTGGCGAGAATGCGGACTAGGGTATTGAAGAAGGGGTTCTTCTCGTCGACGCAACGATCAAGAGAGTCGGCGAGGGCACGGGAGCTAGACACATCGATTCTCATGTCACGCTTCTTAGTGAGTTGGTTGGTAAGCTCTTCGAAGTTCTGTGGCGGAGGGGTGGCGTGTCGACGGAGCATGGCGGTTTGGGAGAATGTGCTGTAGATCTTGGTCGCAACGGTGATATTGGCATGAAGCATGAACTCCTCGACAAGGCTGTTTGTCTCAAGCATAGCCTTCGTTTTCACGTCTGCAAGGGGATCGCCGACTTCGTCGTTGTCGGCCTCGATCCGGACTTCCGGAGAGGCAAGGTTCAATGCACCTGCATCCATACGCTTCTGGCGGAGGATCTTAGAGAAACGCAGCAGGGTACGCATGCTTTCGGTGAGCTCGTCCTTTGCAGAAGGGTCATCAATGCGCTTCTGGGCCTTCTCGTAACTGAAGGCTTCACGGGAGCGAATGACGGATTTGGTGAAGTCTGCGGATACGACTTCTGCGTTGGGTGTCATTTCCCACAGGACGGAGAATGCATACCGCTCCACGTAGGGCTTGAGGGAACAAAGATCTGTACCGAGAAGGTGTGGCAGCATGTCAATACGTTTGTCGACCAGGTAGACTGTTGTTCCACGAAGACTAGCTTCGAGGTCCATCGCGTTATTCGGTTTGACGAAATGCGATACATCTGCGATATGGACACCAACTTCGAAGTTGCCATTCGGCAATGGTCGTGCATGAAGAGCATCATCAATATCCTGACAACCTGGAGGATCAATACTGCAAATCAGGAGATCTCTGAGATCCCTCCGGCCCTTCCAGCCTATATTCTCTTTGCTAGTAGGTACTCTCCAATCATGTCCTTCCGAAGGAAGGCAGTCCAAAACAGCCTTCGGGAATGGCTTGTACTGCACATCGTACTCGAGTAGCAAAGCTTCTGTCTCAGCACCCTTGGTTTCCAGCTCTCCCAAAGACCGGATGAAGTGACCAGTGGGGTAACGTGAATCACGGTCCCAGGCGTCGATTGTAACCAGGATACGTTGGCCCAACAGATCAGCAGCTTGTCTGGTACGGACCCTGATCTTTGGCACCTTCTTATCCATAGGCAAGACAAAAACATTTTGCTGTCGGCGACCAGAGCTATCTTGGGCACCCGTTGACCCCGAATCAACATGTCCCACATATTGGCGCCACCTGCGTTCCATAACTCCAACCACCCTGGCGGTCGGTTGCGGTCTTCCCTCGGAGTTTGTCCCGTGTGCCTTCTTGACCTCTTCTTGCAAAGCTTTCCGTTCCCTTTCTGTCACCACCGCCTCAGAATCTTCGGCATCAGGGTTGTCGTTTTTCGTTACTGCCTCTTCGTCGACGAGCTTAGTGGAGGGTGTCTTCCACTGATCCTTGGGTAGTACTTCAATCACAACAACATCCCCGGAGATAGCCCTGTTGCTGTTATCACGACCCAGAATGAGGAGGGGCTTATCAAATGCCGAAACGTTGATTGAGCCCTCTAAGTAGTTGTACGGCGAGACATTGAAAACTCCTTGGTGGAGGTTTCCAGCTCTTACACCGGTCATGAGTCTCGACTTTGAATAGTATTCAGGGTAGAAAAGCTCGCCACGAGCACCCTTCGCTTCCCGTGCTTCTCTCGACTCGTTGATCATATCAAGCAATCTGTCAGAGTCCTCCAGACCTGCAACATAGTCAGACAATGACAATGCTGTCACACCTTCCTGCTTTGCTTTGCGCAGATTTTCTTTGTCATCTGTGATGACGACAATCGTAGGGATAGTCTTTTCCTTCTTTCCCTTCGCCGTCGTCTTGAGATGTTCCGTATACCACTTCGCTACCGTACGGACAGCTCGATCGTTTCTATCGTTGATGGACTCATCCGGGCCTCTCCGAACATGAGTTTCTAGTCGGAATTCGTTGAAGAAAAGGTAGAATCGTTTGTCGTCGGTCTTGATCAGCGCGAGCAAACGGTTGTAGAGGGGCAGGGACTGATTCTTCAGCTCCTCGAGAACGGTTTGTAGGATAATGACATCGTAGAACGCTCCGGTGTGTTCGAAAAGGTCCATGCCATTCAACAGCGCATTCGTATCAGGGACGAGGTAGTGACCGCGAGGGAAGGCGCTGGTGCCCGCAGGATGTTCCGAAAGTACAAAAGGCGTAACTAAGTCGCGTTAGCCACCGACATTAACTCGGATCGTATTCCATCTTACTGTTTCCATTCGCATCTGCCGGAGCAGTCGTCGGACATGCTGAGCAGATCTTCGACGAGCAAGGGATGTCTTGTCGCAAGTAGAGCTCGCGAACGATCTTTTGCACTTTTCCACTTTTCGTGGACCGAACGAAGATTTTGCTGGTGACATTTGCGGCCTGCGGGTTTGACGAGAGGTCTCTCCGTAAGCTCTTCATCTTTTCAGAAAGCGACCGCGCTTCTGGCGGGTCGATCGGTCTTTCTTGTGATGAGAGCCTGGGTTTCCAGGTTGTTGGTGTACACTGTGACGTTTGTTAAGATCCGGGTCCGCGCGCTGAAGCGGAATCAAGACGGTGGTCCGCATCAGGTAAGTCTGCCGAGAGCCGACGGAGGGTACTGATAATCGCATTCATTGGGCCCTCTCGTGATAAGCAATCCATATTTCACCATCAACAGCGGGGGTCTCCGGTAGACATCCATCTTTTGCTTCAATTATACACTGGCTCGCTGAGCTACAAACTATAGACATGGTTCTCGCAGTACGTAATCTAAATCCCTTTTGCTGGTTTTGTCATTATGCTCGGAATGCTCACTGATATGTACCATCCCCGTAGGCCGTGGGGCAGATATGCTCGACTGCGAACTTGACAACGAATCTGGCACAGTGTCAAACACTGGTGCGCAAAGCAGCTGCAGCTGGTGCTAAAGTATGGTCACGATTTTGAATTATCTTCTCGTTGTACTCTCTTCAATTACAGTTATCATTTACTAATATCTCGCTAGGCATTGTTTCTGCCCGAGGCATCGGACTATATCGCCTCCTCACCCGCAGAGACTATTTCGCTGGTACGCTCCGTTCAAGACAGCGAGTTTGTGCTGGGCCTTCAAAAGGAAGCCCAACTAGCCAACATCCACATAAATGTGGGGATTCATGAGCCGGCATCAAACGGAAAAATCAAGAACACCCTTGTCTGGATCAATGAGAAGGGTGATATTACACAGCGCTACCAGAAAGTCCATCTATTCGATGTGGATATTAAAGGTGGACCGGTGCTGAAGGAAAGCGCGTAAGTTGGTTGTTCAAACACGATGTATCGCTCAGTTCAGCTGACCATATACAAGGAGCGTCGAGAAGGGCATGGAGATACCGTCTCCGTTTGAGACGCCCGTAGGACGTGTCGGTCTATCTATTTGCTTTGATGTAAGCAAGAACGGAGACTGGCTGTCCATGGATAACGACTGATATATGATCTTGAATAGTTGCGGTTTCCCGAGATCAGTCTGGCCTTGAGACGACAGAATGCCCAGATCGTCACATATCCATCAGCGTTTACAGTCCCTACCGGAATAGCCCATTGGGAAACCCTGTTACGAGCTAGAGCCATCGAGACACAGTCATATGTGATAGCGGCAGCGCAGTCTGGTCCCCACAACGAGAAAAGGAGAAGCTACGGCCACTCCATGATCGTCGACCCTTGGGGACAGATTGTGGCAAAACTTGGAGATGAATACCAGGAGCCACAGATTGCGGTTGCAGACATCGATTTGAACCTCCTTGCCAAGGTTAGAAGGGAGATGCCGCTGCTTAGGAGAACGGATATATACCCCGAAATATAGTTTCAGTGGATTGATTTAACGCACTTCAACAAGATCTGTAAATAGAGCTCTGAACGAAGAAGACAGGTGTATTTGTCTACTTGGCAATGAGTACCATCGAGCATACCTCACCCACCGGTGCCAGTACCAATGGTAACTAAGACATACGTTGTATATATTCATCTAAAGTAAGAGACTTTATTTCCCTCCTTTTTTTTATTCATCGTTCAACAAGCCAATGGAAAGGAATCCGGGATATAAGATGACAGATACACGCAGGAAAAATGAAGCGAACAGTGAAATGAAATAAAAGCCCTGTCTAGGATCGGACACCATGTGCCTCATGGCACCAGTGCAATCACTCAAGCGAAATTTAACTTCCATGCCCGACCAATCTATGTACAGAGTACAAAAAACCTCCGCGCCAAAACGCTCTACTTGCGCTGGACCTTGTCGGGATCTTCGAGAATGCCTTCAGCCTCCAATCGCCGGCGAGCTTCTTCCAGAGCCCATGTCTGTATCCTGTAATTATGTCAGTCTATAGCTAGGAAGCTCCTAACGTGGTAAATGATCATAGTGATATGATGAAAAGAGAACCGACTCAACGGCCATATAAGAGACGGGGTTGAACATACGAAGTGTCGGGCTTGAAAACATATGCGACACCGGCGACAAGAAGACTACCAATGAATCCGTAGTACCACAAATTCTCCCAGCCTTCCTTCACGTACTTCTGACCCGGCTTGAGGCCAAAGAGATATCCAGTTGGAGGGTCATAGTGGTCGCCGCGGAGGTTGCTCCGGGTTGAGAAGCCCTGGATGTTCTGGGCCCGGCGGGGCAGGCAGCGAGCGCGGAGGCAATGCGACAATGGACGAGCAGACATTGTGGGTATATAAGGTGTCTGAGGCAATTGAGGAATCCCTAGTTTTCAGGTTGGATGATAAGGGACCGACGGTGGCGGTTGAGGATCCCTTCCGGATATGAGGCAACGACCGATGGGAGAGGGTGTCGAAACTAAGGAAACATCCGACCAGCGACGATAATAGTCGAGCCAATTGAGTGATTTTCAATACCACTGCTTTCGTTGGAGCGGCAGGAGCGGCAGGAGGAGGGGTGATGTGACGGTCAAGCGGATGATGTTCTGAAGCCGCAAAAGGCCGATGACTACTGGGATTCTGCCACTAGTCCCGATCGGGCAAAATACCTTGCCGCCTTTCTGCCTGGCATTAAAGGCACCAAACAGCGTCACACCTGAGGCAGGAACACTCGACTTCCGACGCGTCACGCGTTTGAGACCAATTAGATCAGCTTATCGCATCGTGCATCGGAAACGCCATTGCATGCGTTCACTCACTGTGATCTGATTTGCACTCATGTTTCCTGACAAGTTCCAAGACAAAATCTGATGTTCACCCATCAAGCACAGGTATTGATTGCAGCAGTGTCTTGAATAGTGGAGGATCCACTTTGTTTGCTATTGCTAACGGACTCATAGGCTTTTCATCTTGAAATGTCCTTTCATGCTCCTATTCTCGAGGAACACCGGCTTTAAACATGATGAATAGAGGCCCCCGCGCACAGCAGGTCTCTTCAAAATCACGGTCGAAACTAAACGCTTTCCGATTCAACAAGAAAGATGACCCAAGTCCGGATAAGTCCCAGAAGACTAGTCTAAACCCTGGCCATGCAGACAAGGAGAATCAAACATCATGGTTAAATGGTGTGCTGGATAAAGGAAAATCGGAACCAAATAGCCAGAACCTTGCGGTTGAGACGACAGAACCTAAGCCCTCGAGAGAATGCCCACAGACTCCCGGAAATAGAATTCCTTTGGCAGACCTTATTGGCAATGCAGAAGACGCCTTTAGTCGACTTCTACCACAAGAGTTCACCCCGGAAGATAACGTCGTCTGGCAACATTTGCCTGCGAGCTCGAACGCCGATAAAATGTCCCGGACTCCTGCAATGAAGAGCAAGAAGCGTCGCCACAGCTCGTCCCCGACAAGCTCTCCTCTGGCGGGGACACCAAAAAGCAGAAGGAAAGGATCTTTTGATCTACAAAATAATAAAGGGCTGATAGAAACACCACAAAATGATCTCGCTACCGATTTGTGGAATAACTACGCGGGCAAAAACCTTTCTAATGCTAAGGGAGAACTACCCCAACCACGCCTTGCAAATTTACTCTCTTCATCACCACAGACCCCAGTATCTGTACGTACAGGACGGGACTCTTCGGGGCTAAGAAGGTCAAATAGCTGCATCGCTGAATGGCCTAGCTCAAAAGCAAAGCGGAGGAGAACTGATACGGAAAACCTCGGCACAGGACGCAGCATATTCTCCCGCACAAGGAGTAACATTGTCGACTCGGGGAGCTACCAGTCCCCAAATATTAGCGCCCTTGTTAAACGGATCGAAAAGACCTTGCAGAACACGCCAGCACCAGACCCGGGCGTATCTGACTCATCTCCTGTCCCTGCACGCAATCATGTTCGACCAAACCGATCAGCATCTCCCGTGGAAGAAAGAATCACAGTGCAGCCTTTGGGAATGGCTAGCCAGGCGAAAGACCCCAGATTTATCCCTGCTGCACCCCAAGACAGAAAGACATTGGAGGAATCGTCGTCTGATTACGGAGACGATGATTTTGACCAAGATTTTCTTGATCTTGCTGAGGCTTCTATGGATCCATTTGTGGATGATGACTCCTCTAATTCTCAGAAGGCAGTTCTAAGCAAGGAACGTGCAAATGGCATAGCTCCAGAGGCTGATCTTCCGATAAATCTGACGAATGATTCTATTCCTCCTGCGATAAATGCGAAACCGAAAGCAGACGTTCCAAAAAATAATGAACCCGACCTTAATGCTGACGAGTTTGACGATGATTTTGACGGAATTTCGGATACAATGGATGATCTTCTTGTTGAATGTGATGGGACTCCGAGCATAGCAATGGCAGGGCCCTTTTCCAAGGAACAGTCGGGCGTCGAAGAGTTTGTACCCGGGACAAGGTTTGGAAATACTCCCGCATCGAGACATGAAGAATTGAATGCGACGAAAACAAGTCCAGAAACATTCTCTGGCGACGAATTTGACGATGATGCCTTAGACATAGAGGCCATCGAACAATCCATGGTGCACTCAGGAGCAGATGGATCAGATGACGTTTGTCATCCTTAGTGGGTAAGCTTGTCAAGTATTTGCTAAGTTTTTATAATAGAAGTCCAGAAGTCGACAAGCCATCAAACGTTACCTGATTGTTGATATTGCCGAGTCTGCGTATACAACCCCCAAAGGACGCGTCCAGCCAGCACAAGTCTGTCACCGCTTGTCATTCCATGCCTTAACAGGTTGCTGACGCTATTCAAAGGTGCTCCTGGTACACGATGAGAGGACGAGAGAAAAGAAAGTGGTCATACTTCGAGAATCGTGGTCCGATAGCCCATGCATCAAGGAGTCGTATATCCATTTGATCGGGGAGTTTGATGCAACGGGCCATTGCATAGTGGATGACTCCAACAATATGGTGATACTTCATCCTGACCACCTTGTCTCTGCGACTGTGGTGGCCGACTCGATCAGTTGTCAACGCCGCGCTGTCCTTCAAGATCGTATCAAATACACCTCCGATATAGGAAAGGCGCAAGTATTTGGAAATATTTTCCATGAAGTCTTCCAGGAAGCGATCAAAATCAATCAGTGGGATAATGCATCGCTGAGGTCTATGGTGGAAGATATAACTGTCAAGCGCATTGAAGATTTATACTTGATCTGCATGAGTATCTCAGAAGCTGTTGACTATGTTATGAGCAGGATACCAGGTGTGCAAGACTGGGCGGAACGGTTTCTCAGAGCAAAGCCAACCGTGAGTTGATGTAGGCGGTCATACAAGGTATTCGTGCTGATTTGTTTACAAACCAGGCAGAATCCGTTGTCGAAGATCGCGGGAGCTCAAAGCTTAGCCTTAGCATCAACAAACTTCTCGAGGTTGAAGAGCATATCTGGTCACCAATGTATGGTCTTAAAGGCAACGTTGATGCAACTGTACAAGTTTCCTGTCATGACGGAGAAAGCGACAAGACTCTGGTCATCCCTCTTGAACTTAAAACCGGAAATAGGGATACAAATCAAGCGCATAGGGCGCAGACAGCTCTCTACACTTTGTTGCTTTCCGATCGCTATGGTAAGAACCCTGTCTTGCCGCTAAATAAGAGTCTTACTAATTGTTCGCACCTTATCCTGCAGATGTGGAGTGTACATTTGGTCTGCTATACTACCTCGAATTAACGAAGATCTTCCGGATTCGTGGTGTCAGATATGAGCTTCTCCAGATGATCCAACAACGGAACCGCATAGTTGGCTATATGCGTGAGAGAACACAACTTCCACCCATGGCTAAAAAGACCTCGTTCTGCAACAAGTGCTATTCAAAGACACCTTGCTTTATTTATCACAGGCTTGCCGATGATGGGGATGGTGAAACGAGCGGTCTCGGTGATGAGTTTGTAAAAGCCATGGACCATTTGACACCCAAAGATCGTGACTTTTTTAAGAAATGGGATGATCTACTGACCAAGGAGGAAATAAACATGATCCGATTTAAGCGCGAGCTATGGACTCTGCTTAGCAGCGAGCGCGAGGCCTTAGGTCGATGTTTTGGCAATGTTGTGATAGATTCTGGGTCATCTTACGAGGACAACAGTGGACCCAAAATTAATCGCTATCGCTATACTTTCGTCAAGAAGGAAGCACAACCGTCATTTTCATTCACCGAGTCCCAGCTTACGCTCGGAGAACCAATTGTGGTATCCGACGAAAAGGGCCACTTTGCGCTTGCGAACGGATACGTCGTGCAGGTTAGCAGAAAGCATATTACCGTCGCAGTAGACAGGCGGCTACACAACGCCAGAACTCGGACCAAAGGCTTCGATGCTAAATCAAACCAAACGTTCAAAGGGGTAATGGAAATTCTTGACGATGGTGCCTCTCCGTCACCTGCAGAGTCAGAAGAAGAGCCAGTCTACCGTTTAGACAAAGATGAGTTTAGTAACGGCATGGCGATTGTCCGGACCAATCTTGTTTCTATCATGGAAAGGGACCTTTTTCAGGCCAAACAGTTGAGAAAAATGATTATCGAAGGAGAATCACCTATGTTCGAGACCACGACGCCAGGATACAGTCTGCCTGTCCTTGACAAAGCAACTTTGAATGTCGACCAGAAGCAAGCGATTGACAAAGTCATGAGCGCTAGGGACTATGCATTGGTTCTTGGAATGCCAGGCACTGGCAAGACAACAACAATCTCTCATATCATCCGTGCTTTGGTGGCGCAAGGAAAGAGTGTTCTCTTGACCTCATACACTCATACAGCGGTCGATAACATCCTCCTCAAAATCAAGGATGATAATTTTCGCATTTTGCGGATTGGGGCTCCTGCAAAAGTGCATCCAGATGTTCAACAATTTGCTGATTTGGCAGCAACCCCTAAAAGCACCATGGAAGAGCTGAAAGCATCCTACGAAGATTCGCAGGTAGTCGCAACAACTTGTCTCGGAGTCAGCCATGGCATATTTACTCAACGCATATTCGACTATTGTATCGTTGATGAAGCCTCTCAGATCACGCTTCCTGTGTGTTTAGGACCCATCCGAATGGCGCGGACATTCATCCTGGTCGGAGATCACTATCAGCTTCCACCCCTGGTGCAAAACAAGGAGGCCCAGGAAGGTGGTTTGGATGTGAGTCTCTTTAAGTTACTTTCCGACTCACATCCTGAATCGGTTGTCAATCTCGAACATCAATATCGGATGTGTGAAGATATCATGATTCTCTCCAACACTCTTATTTACTCTGGCCGTCTAAAATGCGGTACCCCGGAGGTTGCCGCGCGTTCTCTAGTTGTTCCCCATATCGGGGGACTCAAGCAACACCACCCTGACACATTCCCGCAGTCACCAAGTCGGCGACCACTTTGCTTGGGCACAAGCCAGGGTCGCTGCTGGCTCCGAGATCTAGTCGAACCGTCTGCCAAAACTCGCCTTGTCAACACAGACACTCTTTCCACACCCGCGCGAGACGTGGCAAATGGCTCACGAATCGTAAATCCCACCGAAGCAACTCTTTGCAGCCGGCTTGTCGAAGCTTTCATCTCTTGTGGTATTCCAGCTCGCAGTATCGGAGTCATCACCCTTTATAGGAGTCAACTCGCAATTCTAAAGCAGAATCTTAACAGATACCTACCCGATCTTGAAATGCACACTGCAGACAAATTCCAGGGACGAGACAAGGAAGTCATCATTCTTAGTTGCGTTAGGAGCAATGCGGATAAAAATGTCGGTGACCTCCTCCGGGATTGGAGACGTGTCAACGTTGCTTTTACTAGAGCACGAACCAAGCTTCTCGTCGTTGGAAGCAAAAGCACTCTTCGCGACGGCAACGAGCTCCTAGGAAAGTATGTGAAACTGGTCCAAGAGCGTGGCTGGATCTACGACTTACCCAAGGATGCTTTGGATGACCACATCTTCGAATCTGACTTGATTCTGACCCAATCTTACCGAGGCGGATCTACACCTAGTCCGAAGAAGAAAAGCCCCGTGTCGCACAAAAAGCCTTCTCGCAGTCCCTTGAGCCCCGTCCAAGCCCGGGTATCACCCAATGGCCTCAGAAAACCGGCTAAAAAAGGTGCCAAGTTACTGAGTGGCAGTAAAGTTCTTGGGAATCGACCAATCCTACAGGATATGGTCAATGACCTTATTGGATGATTAGCATCTGTATTTTGATTAATGGTCTCTTTCTCTGTCTTGTAGTTTTATTTGGGTACTTATTGGTTATGTGCTTTGGGTCGGGATCAAGACATGGAAAGGGCGTGGGATTTGGATACCACTGGATATGCATCGCAATTGATTTGTTTATCACCACCTCTATGGAATGTGTTATGCTCGTTACTCTGTGCAGCGGTTTGTTGAGTTTGAGTCACATCAATGAATAGCAACATATCTTCTAATAATGAAGGACCCCCTTAAGATTATTTCTATGTTGTATGAATATCAACGGTGTAAAGAAGAAATTCCCATGTGTAGGTGAAAAGGCAACGTCGGAATTTGGGCATGTTTGAAAAATTATTTCTCGAAAGTTTTGTCACAACAATCCCTACATAACTGAAGCACCGACAAATTCCCAACAAACAAAATGGGGACCACCTTTTTGAGGAGAGCTGTCTACACCTCCTCCCATCTTCTTTCGCTCTTGCTCTGAGTCTATCGACGGAAAAGCCATGATCGCAAATCCATCGCGTCCTTCCACAGCCTCTTTCCCCAATGTGTTTGAAGAAAGAGAAAACCAGGAGGAAGTTTGGGTACCATTCAAGGTTTCTCGCCTAAGAGAATAGGTTAGTTATCCTTCAAAGTCACAATATAGGGCAGTGATAGCATACAACAACAGCACAAATAACTGGAGAATCCACCGAGGGGGAATAAGCCCACGCCATTTCAGACTAATGAGATCGGTAGCCTTCGCATCATCCGCGTCTGGTACGCTGTAGCGACACAAGTACGGATCTACTTCATCATTGGGGGCGACTCGAGGCGATCCGAGGGAAACCATTGCAAGCCACTCTGAGAGCTCATTGCACTGCTCTTCTAATTCGTCCTCGCGGGGTTCTTCTTCTGTAATGTTTATCCTGTGGAGAGGCGGGACAATGGTATTGAAACGCTCCGTGGGAATAAATTCACAGTCTAGGATTTGGGGCTGGCTTCCCTTTAGAGAAAGATCGTCTGCTTTTGCGTTAGTGCATGCTCGTTTCTCTCGAAGTGCTCAGGACAATATCTAGTACCTTCGGCAATGCCATTTGATTTTGAATCCAGGTCGAAGAAGAGCCAGGCTACGGACTCGGTTAAGACGTTTTTGAAGGCCCATACTATTCTCTCGAAGCCTTTCTTTCCATGGACCATGGATGGAAGTCGCAGGTTGATCTCCACGACTGTTTGGTACACCATTAGCATCAATAGAACGACTAGGATACTTTGGAATTGAGATACAGGTTGAAACACTTACTATACCTCTCTTTCGCATGTTTTCTGGCTCCACTGCGAATCGGTTTTCCGGTAAGCCCCGTTCTCTCGAATATTTCCTTGCTTAGCTCTAGCTTCAGGATACCTGAATACGTGTCAACCAATACTTTCTTTGCGCATGATCGTGCTACGGGGTAACAAACCGTCCCTAAGGGTAAAGACACTGTCAGAACCTGAACGGCCTTCCGAAATCATTAGAACATTCCCTATAAATTTGGTTAGCTCCCGCATTTCATTGTATGGTAGGTGAAGCAGAGTAAGAGATAAATAAAAAAGGAAAGGGAAAAGTAGAGAAATGAGGGTCAAAATACCAGCTTTGATATAGGTGTTGAAGAAATCGCCCTCAAGTAGGGATGATAGTGGCCTGAACACTCTAGCATATCGCAGCTTTTGCAGTTTGCTGTCAAGAGAATCTTGGATATTTGAGTAGATCTCCTTTGGTAAGATGACCTCAACCTGGGGACTGGTTAGCTTGGAACTTTCTCTCTCTCTCTTCGAAATCTACAGAATGTGGGAAACTATGTTCATGCTACTCGGCTGGAGGGAGGTGTGTTACCGTATGGATAAAAGGGTGGCCTAGAATGGCCGAGAAGGGAGACCTCTTGGTGGGTGGTTGCTTGGGATCGATAAAGGCAGGAAGCTGTGATATTGTAGTGTAGCATTTCTCACGCCGAGACGTGTCATCCTTGAAGTCGAGCATGGCTGTGGGGAGCAAGGAGTGTGATCTTGGATCGATATGCCAATTATGCCGTCAGGTTTCCCGGTCCAGATGCAGGCACATGAAAACTGTGGTTGAGCTCGGAGAGTTTTCTCAGCCCTATATGTTAGTGTTTAGAACCACAAAACTGTCTTGCAGGCTAGATATATGACATGAGTGGCTTTGACTGATCAAGGATATCACATGCCAGAAATATTTGCACATCTACTTTAGAGGTGTGTATACTCTGGTATCCAGCACAATTAGAGTGATATTCTGCCAGGTCACCTGACCGCGAGATGCTATCGATCACCACTATGTGAAAAGTGGGAGATATTTACTTTTGAAATGATATCTCCAAGGCTCTACCGTTCTTACTAAACCAATTCTATCCCAACGAAGATTTCACTCTCGAAGAAGTAAAAAGAACAAGCTTCAACCCCCTGCTGCATAATGCCAACTCAGCATTTGCGCCAACTGGCGAGTCACTCGCGGTACATTACCTAAGGCTTCTATGCATGGGATCCAGCCAATCACCGAGCACCCGACGGCCTTTGCGGGCATCGATTGATCATCGCGTGCAGTACGGAGTAGTAGCAGTAGCTCTTGCAAGCCTCCCCGCAGCCAAGCAACACCCACCTCTTCGCAATTATCCCTGGACACTGCTTTCAAATTGCCGACTGGTCTCCTCTCCTGGTGAGAGAAGCCCTATCACTCCGCCACCAGTGCCCCTCGGGGCGTCCACCCGGGCTGCTGCTGCCGCAATCGCAAACCCGCCCGCAGCAGCATCAACTATCCAACTACGACCTCCGCAATGGCTCCCCCTCGACGAAACCTTCTCCCTAAAGACCGCTTCGCATTCTCATTCGGAAGCCTAAAGACACAAAACTACCACGATCCTGCTGCGCGCGGCCCTGGGTCTCATACGTGCGTGCCCTTTTAACAAACTCACACCAAAACGCGACCACAAGGTGGATACACTGAATGCTGATACAAGCCGACGCGAACTTTAGAATTCGCACAATAGCATGGAATCCTACCGGCCAGCTTGTCGCCACGGGCTCCGCAGACCGTACTATCCGAATCTGGAACCCTGAACGTTCGCAGGCGAAATACTCGACCGAACTGCGTGGCCATACAGCCGGAATTGAGAAGGTCGTTTTCAACCCCGTCCGGGACTCAGAACTAGCCAGCTGCTCCACGGATGGAACCGTTCGGGTTTGGGATGTCAGGTCCAAGACTTGTGTCAGCCGTCTAGACGTCGGAGGCGAGGCATTTACTTTGTCTTGGTCGGCGGATGGTAGTGTCATGGTTGTCGGCAGGAAGGTGAGGACAGGAGCCAACACAATCCGGCTTATGCCAAAAAAAAAAAGATAGATTTATCTAACAGGCCTTCAATTGTAGGACGATACCCTCATCCCCATCTCTATTGAGTCACCGTCCACTCCAACCATCCTCACCGACGGAACAACATCCAACGCACCTGGAATGCAACAAAAGCCCAACTTAGCACCATCGATATACAAAGCACTAGAGCCACATCCTCAACCTATTCAGACAAATGCGACAACCTTCTCCCATCATATTTCCACGCCTACCTCTCCCGACCTTCACCTCTTCGCAACTACTGGCGAGGGCACCGTCAAAATCATATCCTACCCCTCTTTCAACGTCCTTCACACCCTCCAAGCTCATACATCTGCCTGCCTGTCTATCGCGTTCGCACCTACGGGTCGTTACCTCGCTGTCGGAGGCAGCGATGCGCTTATGTCTCTATGGGACACGACGGACTGGATGTGCAAACGCACCGTCTCGAGCAGTAATGGTGGTGCTGTTCGCGGCGTAAGCTGGAGTTTCGACGGTCGATTCATCTGTGGTGCCTGCGATGAAGTAGGCTGCGGTGGGAACGGGCTGGAAATCTTCCATGCCGAAACGGGTGAAAGTGTGTACACTGTGCCGACTGGTGGAAGCGCCAACTCCGGTATTCCTGCTGTCGCGTGGCATCCGTCGCGGTACTGGCTTGCGTACTCTTCGACTGCCGATGGCTCTGGACCCGGTGGGCTGAAGATTGTTGGCGCTGCAGGTGGGAGCTTGTAATTTAGTGGGTTTCATCTTTCTTCTCTTGGTGGCGGCGTTTGCTTTGCTGAGGATTATCGATTTTATGAAGTTTACGGCAGTGATTAGCATCATGGGCTAGATATGCCTTGAATAGCAATAGCAACTCATTGAACCAGTATCGCGGTAGATTTGAGTATAGGTATATTGCTAGGTGAAAACAGGCATAAACGTTTGTTTTTTAACAAGTATTGAGCATTGCATAGACTGAACATATCAAGCTACTCTACATCCCAAAATGTATGCCCCTATCTTTACACAACACAAGTAAAAATCTAGAAAGATCCCAAACGCTATACATCATTCATCAATATACACTATCTATGGTGTCGTAAGAAATAAACTCTTGACATATCCCGGGTGGGTTATTCAAGCAACTAGAAACAATTGTGACGTAGATTCATCAATATAAATAAATTCGGGGGTTGGGTTCAGGGTATCATGTTTAGTCCCTGCCAAGTTTCCCAGTCTGTCGATGAAAGGAGTTGCGCCCACTGAGCATCGTTGAGAGCCTCAAATCCATTGGACGCGTTGTCCGGATTCCCGTTGTTGAGACCGGAGGCTGTATTATTAGCGATGTCCCACGCAGCTTGATTAGAGAGTGGGGTCTCAGGATCCGTGGAGCCAAGTGAAGCTGCCTGTCTAGGAAAGGGCACATCCGTGTACTGGACTGGGGCTAATGTGCCAAACGAGTAGAAGTACGGCTGAAGGGGAGAATGGCGAGTAGCTTGCTGTGATTGCTGTGGCGGATGGGCATAGTTTGGCCCCATGAAGGGTGGATTGAAAGATGGATTCAATTGCGACGATATTGGGTTGACCGGAGGATTATCAGAGCTGTCATTGGATCCTGGTGATATATTCGTAGCTGGATCCGTCCCAGGTCTGCTACCTTTGGTCCTCAAGTTACGATCTGATGTAGAACTGTGCGTCCTCTTTTGGGCATTACCCGCCGCCGTCGTGCTGACGATATCTGATAGTATCTCCGTGGCATTTTGTCGACTTGAAAGAGAAGATGGCGTGTGTATGGTATTCCCAGAGGTGCCTTGAGAGACATCTGGAGAGATTCCTTCCACTTGTGCGTCATATTGACTGATATTCTCTGGCGAGGAGATATTGGCAGTGTCTTTATTGGTGCAAGTCTAAAGGGGAACGAATCAGTAACTTTTTTGCCTTTCAGGGTTTTGAAATTCTTACCGTAACGTGTTGAGGACCCGTAAAACACGTAGTCTTCGAATCCAGACCATCACCAAAGGCTGACCCTTCAATGTCGAGATTTAGTTGGAGTATGAATGATCCTGCCAAAGGGTTCTTGACTTTCAGGGCATGAAGGGCAGAGAAAGCAAACCGCAAGGATGAACGAGCTGCTGAGTCGCTGGGACGAAACTTTAGATATTGTATGAAGACACGCGCGGCCAGATAGACACAGAACGACATGAACGGATTCATCTAAGTCCGGTTAGCGTAAGCTATTGACAGCCTATGTTCGCTGTACACTTACGACACTCAAATCCAGATGGCTGATCATTTTCATTATGTTAGAGGTCTGATCGGCGGCTACTATACACCTTCGCTTGCTTTCCGTAGCAATCTGCTCTGGCATTTTATTCTTCTCAGATTTGTATATAGCGGCCTGATGCAGGCATATAGTTGCCGTATGAATAGCCATATTGCAGAATATAACATTCGGATCGGTTGTCCCAACTGTCAGGCGGAGATGGCTTGGCATGGCCAGAGAAATGTGAAGCAATGTGTTGTCGAGAGATCTGTGGCGCTGCCAATACAAACCGTTGAGGTCATGATCATTGTCTTGCGGCTCAGGTCTGTGAAGATGACTGATATTCCTACCGAACATGCACCCTAATACCACCACACCTCCAAATGGAGATAGCATGGTAATATCCTCACCTGCTATAACATCGGGAAGAAGTGGCGTCTGCTGGGGTTTATTCTCGGTGAATGATTCATCAGAAGCAGGCAGTTTTGATGATATCTATCGAGCTCTCTCAGTCAATCCTGCTTCTGAGGGAATAATTATAGAAAAGGGTAGCGACTGACATCTCTTTCGTCGATCGTAAAAGGCCATCCAGTTCCGATGCTTGCGTATCGGTCAACACAGAACGCCATCCAAAATACCCTCCTTCGCTCTTCTTTTTCTGTAAAATCCTTAGGAGGTGGCAATGTTTGTTTAACATCAAGACCCTGTCCATCCAATCGATTCAAACCCATCATAATTGCCAATCTCGAAGACTTTCCAGAGCTTAGCCACGCCCGAGGGAAGAACATCATCTTGAATTCATACGTGCTGATCAGCAACCAAGTTTGACAGTGTGCCAAAGATACCACTCGTTCACCGAGCCCTTTCAACTCATCCAGTTCGGCGTGCTTGCGAGCTCGCTGATAAAAAATGCCATGCAGCTCAGAGTGCTTGTCACTAACAGACGCGGCGTGACTCCATATCATGTATTGTAGACACACCGGAGGTCGTGAACTGGGAGCGAGAGCCATAGCCGCTAGATACCTTGGACGGTGTATCATGGGCGTCCCGGGATGAATTTTCTCGAAATATAGAGCATTTCTATAACGAATGAGGATATAGACCAAATGGGATCATAGGACTGGGAAGAGCATACAATTCGTCAATGACCTCCTGCGTAGGGAGGGGTTCCTCCAACCCTAAGGATATTAATTCCCCTCCCGCGCCTGCTAGGCCAGTTCTTTCTGTTCTTGAAGATGCTTGTGTCGAGAGAGTAGAAGCGGTTACTCTATCGAGGAGCGACATGGATGCGTCGACATCATCCTGGGAAGGTGTACGAGAAACCAATTCATTCGTTGCTGAGGGACCGGAGCCATTCCCTTGGCTTTTAAGCAGAGTTTCAACCTGAGCTGCATAAGAAGGGTAAAGTCAGCAGCAAGTATAGCAAAAGTGGTGTCCACATATGCATGCCATGGCATGCATGGGGATCATCGAGACATCGACATACCCAGTCGTGCTTCCAGCTGCTTCACATAACCCCGTTTCGGACCACTTTTCTTGCGCACTTCATCGTAGATGCATTCATGACCTAACCGAGAGCAAGTCCCGCAGCTTGGTCTCTTTCCGTCGCATCTCAACTTCCTTCTCCGGCAGAGGACACATGCGATGCGCTTGGGGCGAGGGACATAGTGGCTGTCTGCGTCGCTGTGTCCTGCAGTAGCTGGAGCCGGATGTTCAAGGCTTGTATTTTGTTGTGGCTGAGACGATAAAGGTTGGGGTTCAAAGTGCTGTGTAAGACCGTTGAAAGTATCTGCCATGGCCGGACATGTGATACGGGAGTTCAATATGACGGAATGGGTGGGTGGAGCGTAGCGGGACTGGAAGTACTGAACCCCAATCATGGGTGGTCGTAGAGCATTGAAGCAAGCGATGCTGGGAAGGGATTTTCATCTGAGGGGATGAGAAGGATGAGTTACGAGAACTAAAGGCGCATTTAAGAACTTGTATTGGTCAGGCCGGGCGCGCTATATCTGTACAAGACCGCATGGAAACCAGACCCCCTGACGAGTTAGCCATAGATCATGTTGAAGCATTTGTTGCAGCGACTAGGAGAAGCAACAGAGTGAAGCTCACCACTAGTCGGTGTCCATACACACCCAACTTAGCCCTCGTGCCAGGGGATATGAAGATCGGATGTTGGTCAATGCTTCCGAGACGATGGTGGTCCAGCTACAGCCACGCCTAGACCGGGAACCTACCCGCCTGAGGAGGCTCTTAAACCGCCACATGCTAAACTGCTTTGGACCGAACATTTCCATCGCGACCGAGTAAACTAGGTCTCCGATTTGATCAGTCAAGACTGATTGTGAAGCCCCAGGGGAACATTTCTATAAACAACTAATGGTATCAAAAATAGCTCACCCGCTCTCTCAAGGCAACAGGATTGTATTCAAACCCCATGTAGTATACAGGAGAAACGCCAGAGTATAATAAGACGGACACACAAAGAGAACCAGTATGGTACAACAGAATCAACAGGCAATGGTCGCTCTACAGTCTAGAACCAGATACCGACAAAAGGGACTATAGGCAAATTCGAATGCCAGAGTAGCCATATTCTGCCATACTCGGCTCATTCCCTGTACAGTGATATACTCACGCTTTAGGTCGTCAGATTGCCATAAAAGAGGCGAAGAAACAAGGGGAAAATGTACATGGTCGTCAGCACATTCAGTGGTATCCACGACGGCGCTTGCCCTGGTTGCGGACTCTGGGTAGAACCACAGCCTTGTTGACCTTCCATTTAGGGCGAGTCTTGTAGCCAGATTTGGCCTATGAGCAAAACAGATTAGCATCTCGAAAGCCCGGGAGTAAAACAAGAAAGGTGTTTGAACATACCGGTAGACCCCAAGGACTCTTTGGATCAACATTACCCTTGGATTTGCCTCGACCACCACCGTGAGGATGGTCCATTGCATTCATAGCAAGACCACGAACTGTAGGGCGAATGTTCAACCAGCGTGACCGTCCAGCCTTTCCAAGTTGGGTGTACTGGTACATGGGGTTGCTGGCGACACCAACAGTTGCACAGCAGTCCTTGTGAATAAGTCGAACTTCACCACTCTGTAGACGAATAGTAACATGCTCAACAACACGGGCCCGTCTTTGCTTTTCACGTTGTGTCAGAGGCTTCGTTGTTTCATTTCCATCCTTGTCTTTGATGACCTCCTCAGTTGCATCAGGCTTCGCTTGTGCGTCGACGCCCTTAGAGAGAACGGTAGCAAAGGTACCAGCACTACGGCAGAGCTGGCCTCCCTTGCCCGGACGTAGACCAACATTGAAGACCAGTGTGCCGACAGGCATCATGTGTAGAGGCATGCAGTTTCCTCTCCATGCAGTTCTGGCAGCAAGCACACCTGGGTCTACACTTCCTCCCATGCTCTTCAGCAGATCCTCCGGGATACCAGGCATAAAACTGTGAACAACATCACCAGTCCTCATGCCTTCTGCGGCCAGGATATAGCTCAGCTTCTGGGTTTCCTGGCTGCGGACAAGGGCAATGTGGGCGCTCCGACCGGGGTCATGTTCGATGCGCTCCACCACGTGCGGCCCGGGGGCAGCACGCTCAAAATCAATGATTCGTATACGGCGCTTATGGCCACCACCACGATGCCGGACGGTCACTCTACCAGAATTGTTCCGACCACCCTTACCATGACCCCGTTTGGGAAATGTCAACTTCTGTACTGGGCGTCCTTTCCACAGGTGATCATTGACTGGCCTGCGCAAATGTCTGATACCCGGGGTACGTGGTTTATATGTGCGCATGACGGCACCGGCATCTCGAGTAGGTGGAGGGGCAAAGGCAATACTGGGGTCGTATGTTGAAGCCTCATTCGTGGACGGTTTCTCTTGTTCGCGGACGACAGTCGAGTACGCCCGAGGCGTGATGGTCGAAGACAAGCATCTGAAAGGGAGCCGAAGACCCGTCAGGGCCAACCGGGGCTGAAGCATGTTGACGAGGGGTATGAAGTGGGATATTCGAAGAGAGATCGAGGGCCAAAATCAACCGTGATCGGAGATGTGAAGCTATGCTGCGGAATGATATTCCAAGTGGTATGGGGGAAAAGGCAGCAAGCTACTGCTCGAACATGCTCAATGACAATGAAAAAAACAACAAATTGGAAAAACCCGCGTCCCTGGCACCACGGACCACAATTCCCTGCTGAATTGGGGTGTTGTCGAGACACCGGTGACGATAGCGCGGCACTTCGACTCGTTCCTCCGGAGCGAAAATGTCTGGCATGGTTGGGATGTGTGGCTTGACTGGATAGCACATGACTGTAATGCACCGCCAGTCGCTTCGGATGACTAAGTGTGGCACAGGCCCATGGGTCACGGGACGGCGCGACACGGCAACACGTCCGGGACGATACGAGAAAGCGTCCAAGCCCGAGCGGTTGCCGCGCAACAGGCGTCTGTTTTGGCTATCGTGGCCGCGCAGCATCACGTTTCGCTCGCGACGGGCGTTTCGAGGTGTCTTCCTGCCTGGACCAAGTCAGGCATCGACCATGGCTGATGATCTTCTCCACCACCGCAAATTACTCCCTCTCTCCGTGACTGTACGATTACCACCCTGCCTTCACCCTTTCCGCCGCCATACAGCCCGTTCACGTACAGAGCTCTGCCAGGGCAGTCACGTCCGCCATAATCCGTATATTACGCATACAGTTACATACATGCGTCGACCCATACAAGGCATAAAGTTACTGCTTTTAATCCTCTCTTCCCCCCCCTTCTTTTCCGTCTGGCCCCATCGAGCTCCCTCTTCCTTCCCTCCACTTCTAGTATCCCTCCATTTCCCTTCACCGTACATAAGCATATTACTTGCGACAGTGACTATTGTCCTACTTTTTGCATATACACTACGTTGTACAGCAGTTAATAATCCGCAATCCGCGCGATCCAACTGGGTTGTGCTGTGGGGCATCGTTCCCAGCTTGGCCGGCTTCCACGCTAAGACTAGGGCCAAACATCGCCTTTGCCCTGTCAAGTTTACCACCTTTTCCTACACCACTCCATCATCTTCATCTCAAGGAGACGACCTCTAACCATACGCCCCGACTATTTTGCGGCCTTTTTCTCGCGTCATTGTCGATTACCAACATTCCCGGCCTACTAAACCGCCTGCTACGCCTACTTTCTGGCCGACAACGCCGTGAAAGTTACGTGATCCGAGTCTTGGGACGTCCCGTCAATAGTATCAACAAAGCCATATATGCCACGGTTCTGAGCCTACACTCGTCGAATTCCTTCCAAATACCTGGCGATATAGCTTCAGGAACCTTGCATTACAGTTGATTGATTGGGGTTGGAGAAATATTCACGCGTGGTACGTGCTAATCTACCTTGAGTACCTCCCCGTCCTCAGGTATTTGAGCTCCACTGGGGTAATCTCTCCTGGAATGCTGACTAGACCTCAACTAACTGCAGAACCATAGCCGTTGCATTCGACTTTTATTTTCTCCCCCACCCGCTCTAGACGACCTTCTCTCTTTCCTTCCTTTCCACAATGCCACCCGTGAGTCCTCCTCGTTCAATCTACGCGTTCCATTTGACCCTGTCGCGCATTTCATGATTCTAGTGGTTCTTCTTATGTGCGCGACAGCTCCCTAACTAATCGTTCAACAGGCTCGCAGTCTTCGCACAAGAGGCGCCATGAACGAGAACGATGAGAATGGTCCTTCGACGCGTGTGACACGGGCCAAGGCCGCTGCCCTGTCAGCAGGTGACGCCCATGCCACGGCTCCTGCCAAGAAACCGCTACAGACGAAGAAAGCTGCCACAACTGCAACCGCCGGACCCCCAAAAAGACGCGCCGCCCTTGGTGATGTCAGCAATGTTTCTAAGAATGAATCTGGAGAGACCAAAGAAGCCAAGAAACCGGCCGCGACCAAGGTTGGCTTGACATCCAAGGCTACGTTGCAGTCTGGAGGGGTTCAAAAGATCACTCGCAACAACTCATCACGCACCATTTTGGGATCCAAGGATAACAATGCAAAGAAGCCTACTACAGAAGTCAAGCGCCCTGGGAGTGGATCAGGTGCTGGCAGCTCAATGAAACGAACATCCAGCCAGAAGTCTGTACTGGAGAAAACACTACAAGAGGAGCCGCCACGAAAGAAGGTCGACATTGAGAAAAAGGTTTCCGAGAAGAAGGTCTCGAAAGCGAAGGCTGAAGCCGCGGTTCCTGTCGATCCGAAGGTGCTGCAGAAACCAGCTGATGAATATGTTGACGACTTGGATGCCGAAGACCTTGACGACCCTTTGATGGCAGCAGAATATGTCGTTGATATTTTCGAATACCTGAAGGACCTTGAATTGGAGACGCTGCCCAATCCCGATTATATTGAGCATCAGCCTGACCTGGAATGGAAGATGCGGGGTATCCTTGTGGACTGGCTTATTGAGGTTCACACTCGCTTTCGCCTTCTCCCCGAGACCCTCTTCCTTGCCGTTAACCTCATCGACCGTTTTCTGTCTGCTGAAGTGGTGGCCTTGGACCGTCTTCAGTTGGTCGGTGTCGCCGCCATGTTCATCGCATCTAAATACGAAGAAGTCCTCTCACCGCACGTTGCCAACTTCAGCCATGTTGCAGACGAAACCTTCTCGGACACTGAGATCTTGGATGCCGAACGTCACATTCTTGCGACCCTTGAATACAACATGAGCTACCCCAACCCTATGAATTTCTTGCGTCGAATCTCCAAAGCCGACAACTACGATATCCAGACCCGTACTCTCGGCAAATATCTTATGGAGATCAGCCTTCTCGATCACAGGTTCATGGGTTTCCGTCAGAGTCATGTGGCTGCTGCTGCTATGTACCTAGCTCGCCTCATCCTCGACCGCGGTCACTGGGTAAGTTTCAATACTCTTTCTCTGTCTTGTTAAACTAACAAGCGGTCCAGGACGCAACCCTGGCGCATTACGCTGGATATGAGGAGGAGGAAATCGACCCCGTCTTCCGCCTCATGATTGACTATCTCCACCGCCCTGTCTGCCATGAGGCATTCTTCAAGAAATATGCCAGCAAGAAATTCCTCAAAGGTATACTTGATCTCCAGTGTGAATGAACCAATAGTCGCTAACATCGTCGCCAGCGTCCATTCTCACGCGGTCGTGGGCGAAAAAATATCACCACCTGTATATTAGCAGCTCGCTGTCAGAACCGTACACCTTCATCAAAGACAACGAATAAACAACACGCCCTCCCGGTGACTTAATATCGGCGTCTGGTAGAACGACCGGGGATAGGAGTTGGTTGATTCCATATGGTGGTATTTCATTCGTGATGGTATTAGGCAACTCTTGCATATGTTTACGAACTGCATTTTTCTTGTTTCGGTTGCGGACGTTTGCATCTTCGCTTCTTCTAGGGGTGTCAGGCGCACATAGTTTCAGCTTTGTTCTTTGATTCTCTTCAACCGTCGGCGGTGTCTGGGCTGCTGCGCACTTTTTCCGATACCTTACTCAACCTTTCCCATGTTGCCCTGTGTGTTGCAGGCGCCGGACACTCCAAAGTCTGAAATTTACTTGCTTTCTTTTCACTTTTGGATCTGAGTTTCTTGTTTCCCAGCGTCTGCTGCACGTCGGTCTCTTTACGCAACTCCATCAAGACCGTGACGATTTCTTGTCGCGATATTGCAGCGGTCAAGGCATATGGGGTGAATAATGCCCGCCCTACCGATCTCCGACGACCATCACCTCCGAGGGAAGATTCAAGGATGAAGGAAAGGGCTTCACTTTAGTATTATGGTCTCTTTCACGTTAAATAGCGGGGGATACCACGGATAGAGGGACGGGGGTGCTTTAAGTAACGTGCGTTTAGGATGATTAATTTAGCCTTAAACTGCCAGGAAATCTCTTTCAGTGTATTCAACTTCATCATCTCAATATTAATTTTTGAACCCGGCCGGGATGTCCACTGCCTCCTATGTTTACCAAGCTCAGCGGCTGGCGGCTTGCCTCGCCGAGGTTGTGAACCGAGGCTCCCACCGACCACGACATACTACTACTACGCCCCCGAGCCGTCTTCCCTGTAGATCTCCTTGCTCTTCTGCACAGCAACCAAATCTGGCATTCCAATTTATTTGAGATTCTAAGTCCACATAGCTAATTCAGATAACACCACATACTCAATCTCGTTGCTCGTACGCAAATCAGGGCATTACCATCGGACTCCATATTTGAATCATTACCTTTGGTTCAAGTCTGTCCTCACTGGGAAGTCGACAGTGAACAACAACAACTCAAATCCACCCACGTCCCCGATCAAGAAAAAAAATGACAATAAATCCCCCATCCAGTCCTCCCCGTTGTCCATTCTGTGATATCGCTAGCGCATATCCCCCCATCTCCCCGACCACGTACGCCCAGAGCAAGAAGAATGACCCTCATCCAAATACAGTTGCGCCGCCGTCGCAACCCCCTACCCCGGATGCCATGATTGGGGATCAAGCCCGGGCCCACCTCATCCTTTCTACTAAGACCGTCCTGGCCTTTTTGGATATCATGCCTTTGACTAGGGGACATGTCTTGGTTGCGCCGAGGGGGCATTTTGAGAAGTTGGGGGATATGGGGGTTGGAGGGGGGAGGGAGGTGAGTAGTTCTTTTTTTTTTGCTATGTTCTGTGAATTTCCGCATCCTGGTTGTTGGGTTGGGTTTATTGGATAGAGGGGAGAGAGGGTCTTAGTAACAATATCTTTGTGTTGGTTGTGTATAGTACTAACAAGTGAAATATATATGATATATAGGTCGGCCAATGGCTCCCTATTATCTCCCGGGTCGTGATGCGAACACTATTCGATGAAGATTCCAAGGAATTTAATTCCGATTGGAACTGGAACGTCGTGCAGAATAATGGTATGTGGTTGAATGTCTCAGTTCCTTTAATATTTCTACCGGACTGGACGTACTAGTATTGCTTTATATATATTTATTGGCAGTACGCCTATATGTGCTACTATTCTCACTGTATCGCTGTATTTTTTTCATGTTACTTCGGGTTCGAGTACTTATATATATATTTGTGTTTGAACAGGCGTCAGAGCAGCTCAGCAAGTGCCTCATGTGCATTTTCATATCATTCCTAGGCCGTCGGACAGACAGGCGTCTGAACCCGGTCAAGTGAATAAGAGCTATGTCATGTTTGGACGGGGTCAGAGGGAAGAGTTGGACGATGACGAGGGAGAGAGCCTGGCTAGGTTGTTGAGGGAGGAGCTGGCAAGGGAGGTGGTGCGGGTGAGGAATGAGGAGGGGATAGATCTAGAATGTGAATTTAACCCAGTGGATAGGAAATCGAGAGAAGCTGGGAAGCTATGATTAGATGTGTGGGTTTCCTGATTGTATGGTGATTTTCGCCTGTCTCATGAATGAATGATGCTTTTTAAATAAAGATCTTGAATTGACTGCTTTTTGATTTTATTGTCGTACTCATAGATTTGGGGTGATTACGACACCCCGAGAATATATCTATCTTCATTTTGGTGTGGGGGTTTCCACACCTGTCTTTGAGGCCGTGTCGTGCTGGTTCTTCGTGAAATACTATATAACATTAGATCAAATTAGACCTACTAAGACGTAAAGATTACAGCAATGGGATAGAATGCATACCTTCCTCCTGAAAGCGTTCAGTTGATCTGCGTAGACTCCTTCAGAGTCCAGTAATTGCCGTCCCTGTGAAACATCCGACACTTGGCCTTCTGGCAGTCTCCGATAGGTGATAAGTCGACGGGACCCTGATAGACAGTGAGTTAAATACATCAAGTCACGTACCCAGTGCTACACAAAGTGTTAGAGATACTTACAACTGTAGAACGGTTGAACAGATACATTCAGAACCTCTAGGTTCGGGTGCATCGGAACTGCCAATTCCACCTCTTCGTCATTGCCGGTTGGCATCCACATGGCCAGGCGTCCCTCAGTAATGAGCATTCTGGAGGCAAACTCGAGAATGTCATTGAGCATTGCTTCAAAGCCATATGGCTTCTTGGGCGCGATGTAGCCAGGGCGACTGGGTATATGTTAGCTAGGGCTCTGGGAGACACAAATAGGCGCAATATCAACAGAAGAGATAAAACAAAGCAGATGTGGAAGACATACTAGTGGGCTGGGATTCCATCGATAATGACCTCCTCATTCTTGAGACCCTCACGCCTCCCTAAAACTCTGAGTCCTTCACGGACACCATAAGGTGGATCGCAGATAATACCATCCAGAAACTGGCCGGAGCGCAACGGTGTATTGGTGAGGTCGGATGTAAACACATCCATGAACTTGCCCACATTATCATATTGCTGAAAGTTAGACAAAACTCCCATGGTACCTCCCTTCTCCATCTCTCTACCCCGAAAACTGCGCCCGTCAATATCAGACCCAAATGTGTGGGCCCCAAAATGGGACATCGCCACCAGGAAGCTCCCCGTTCCAACAAAAGGATCATAAAAAAGCTTCCCGGGGCCCGCATGAGCCATATTGGCTGTGATGAGGGTCAACTCTGCATCCATAGAGGTGGTACTGATATAACGACGCTTCTTCAGATCATACTTGTTAATGACATCCCGACTGCTGTTCGCGATCCATCGTCCGAAGTAAATGTGCTTTGGCTCCTGTCCCTCGGGACGAGGAGTACCAGGTGAAGCAACGTCCCACCCGTAGTCTTCGAACACCCAGAAATCCTGGTCTGGGTTCTTCATCCGTATCGGACCCTTGAATCCAAGAAAGGAGAATGATTGAATGATTTCACGTTTCTTTTCATTACTGCGCTTACCCGCGAAGCTGTCTATGGTAAACCGAAACGAGGCATCCTTGAACCTGGCCCAACGATCCTGCGTCTGGCTGCGGACATTGGCGTGGACTTCATCGAAGTTAGTGCCTTGGCCCCAGAGCTCGAAAATGTCCTTGGCTAAGATGTTGCGAGAGATCACAGCGCGTGCAGCAGCTTCATCTTGTACTTTGATGATGCAAAATGGGGACTGAGAGTGGTTGTTAGCGGTAAAGAAGACTGGGGCTTTATTGCCGCGGGGAACTCATCGCGAGCGGATCATTCTCTGTCGCTGGTGCTCATGAAGCCACCCAAAGCACAATGATCGAGGAACGGAGAAAAGCTGCACGTGTAGGGAAACCGGCGAAACATACATATTTATCATAATACAAGAACTCCAGATCAATGCCCGCTAAGTCAGCCAGCGCCTGGATTTCGGGCTGTCGAAAAGACTCGTGGACCTGGGCGAACCGAATCAAGTACTCCATCGTTCGTTTCGCGGGCCCTCGCCACTAGTCGTCAGGGCAAATAGATGCTTGGGAAATAGCTGGAGCAAGGTTGAGGTGAATACAAGAAAATTATCCCTTGCAAGTTCAACGTGTTGGGTGCACTTGTCCTGCAATGGCCGTGGACAAAAAGGAGATTGAAGTTTCCCTCTGATCCGGTGGATTGGATGGATTTCAACGGGAACCCGCCGTGGCTGCCGCTGGTCTCATCCCACTTCCACTACAAGGCATTGGGATTGCTACAGCGATTAGGGACCAAAAGGGTAGATCCATGACACGGCCTCAAATATGACAACGCTATTGCATTGAGATAAGGGCCACGACCATTGTGCCGCTGACAAGCCAATTTATGGATTGACTAGACAAGGTAAACTGGCCAGGGGCGACCTAGGCTGCCGCAGTTGGGCAGAACATAGGTATCTACCTCAGTACCTATCTAGATACATCGAAACAGATAACCGTATGCGCGCATCTATTTAACAAACCGACATTCTTACATCCGGTGCTTCCAGAGAACACAATGCAGACAAACCATCCAAAACAAACCCAAAAGTACGCCTTCCCTAAAATCGGTACCTACCTAGACCCAGAGATAACCAGGACCGAACGCCGCTGCTATGTACCGACAACCTTAAACACATGTCGTGATTCGTAATCTTCTACTGGAAGCACCTCCACCTTCTCGTCCGCTGGAATCATCTCGTGTTCCAAGTCCCATCCAGCGCGCCGGCAGAGCTCAGACACCACCACATCACAATCGCCGAGCAGGTCAATATCGAACTCTGTGTGTAATACGGGCTGAGTTTCTGTCAGCGAGGTGCATCAGTATCTTCTAAGCCAATACTCACAGTGCGGGAGATATAGATCTGGGGGACAGTGCGAGGTAATACACCGGGGACCTCCGCCACAGGTGCAACTTTCAATGATGTCCCAATGACAATGACCAGATCTACCTTGTCTCGGTCATGGTGTAGCAGACGATGACCGAACTCATCGGGTAGATCTTCCCCGAAGAAAGTGATGTCGGGCTGATGATAACTGACATCAGCAAATGAACAGTAGCAAGGGATATATCCGTATCTAAATACCTTCATAACCCCCGGGGTTGGTATTTCGTAGTCTTCATCAGAGTTGTCTCCATCATTGTCCTTTCGATTCTTGTGGACTCCATTGCTACTACGCTTTCGTTTGGCACTTGAATCTTCCGCAATGCTTTTGCGGCAAGAGGCACAGTCGGGAATAGCCCCTTTTTTGATCTCATCAAATATATCGTCACCTGAGACCTTGTAATCACACTTCACACACGTAGCCGTGGCGAATGAGCCATGGCATTGCACGATGTTTTCCGGAAGGACACCGGCATTAGCCTCTATATTGTCGATGTTTTGGGTGTAATTGGTCAACAGTTTCCCCTTGTCCTGCAGCAAACGTATAAAGGCATGTGTCGGCGAGAACTTCTTCTCGGTGGGTAATATGTCCTTTGCGATCGAAAAGAAGATACTTGGATCTTCGCGGAACACATGAATATCAAAGACCTCCTGGGGATCACTAAGGCCCAAATGCGCCAACTGTGAGTAGAGACCAGTGTCCTTGGACCGGAAATCCGGAATCCCGAGGCTCGTAGATATCTGACGATTTCTGTCAGCGGAGGGGTACTTCTATAAAGGAGTGGATATAAACCATGACGTACACCGGCGCCCGTCAAAACGACAATGTTCTTGGAATCCTTGAGCAGCCTGACCGCATCATCGATAGTATTATACTGTGGAAGTTTCGGGCGTCTCGAAAACTCTCGTGAGATGGCGATCGCGAGTAAAGGGTGGAAGGCCTCATCTGGCGCACCATCGAGGAAGGCAGGAGGGAGAATGCCGAACGCAGTACACAACTTCTTCGCGGTCACTGTATCCTGTCCAAGGGTCTCCTCGACAAATGCCGCCTTGCCAATCTCATGTAATCGTTTCCGATAGGCGATGGCTTCTTCCAAAGTGCAGGCGTCAGTAACTAGAACGGGGCAGGGTTAGTGCGCGCGCATAGACAGAGTAGTGTATAGAGAGCCCTTACCCCCATCACGAAGTTGCTCGTCGCGTAGGACTTGAATGGCATCTTCGTACAGAGACTGAGTTTCCCACTCGTCGCCCGAGCCATCGCTGTCAGTCTCGTACTCAGACTGAGACACTTCTTCCTTCGCAGCGGTTATGTTCTCCGTCGCGGTGCCGCTCTTTACACCCGCGGAGGCCATATCAACGGCCTCCACTTCGAGCACCGGATTCTTCAACGAGGACCTCTCCCCGCTAGGCGCTGAAACAAGGTCCATCCTGTAATAGAAGATGGGACACTTCCAGCAACCTCAATATCGACTCCTCACTCACATTGAGCTGTTTGCCACACGAAGTCGAACCGCCGGAATAAATTTGGCTTTGGTTATCTCCGGGTGGAAAGCGGTCGGATCGTACTTTATCCGGCGCCGGCTGCTGGTTGATGTGATGGTACATAGACTACATCTAACGCTGACGGGTTGGAAGATGTTGGAAGATATATGCCCTCTTATATTGGTATCATGACAAAGAAGTTTCGTAACAAACATGCAACTTTTTATGAGTCAGCCATTTCGTGATCGCTATCAGATTCCACCTCGATCTCCTCATCCTCCCATTCTTCCCCATTGTCCTCATCCTCCCCGGCCTCGTCATCATCAATCTCCTCGCCCAGCTCTTTGTTCATTCCTTGGACCAACTCCATGGCATGCTCTTTGAGCCTCTCATCTTCATATTGCAGAACTTCACATAGGGCCAAGCTTTGCTTGAGCCACTCACGGCTAGCATCGAGGGACGCATGCCGCCTGGTCTCTGGGCTTTCTTCGCTTTCATCGGCTTCATCGACATCTTTGGGCGCCTGTTGCTTTTCGGCCAGTAGCTGCAAACACCAACCTCCAAGATACCATGCCTCTACACTCTGGTCATCTTCCAAGATCAAGCGTTCTAGCACCTCCAGAGCCTCAAGTTCCTTGCTGACCTCCATGAGGAGACGGGAAAGACTAATTCTCGTCGCAAAGTCTGGGATAGTCGGGTCCTCGGGCGGCAGGTCCTTCCATAGCGCGAGACTCCTTAGGAGTGCGGTTTGGGCTTCCTCCGTCCGCAGCTGTGAGATCCTAATGGATGCGAGGGTTTGTAGTACTTCGGGCGCATTCGGTGCAACGAGAAGAGCCTCGGTGATGAGGGACTCGCAACGGCTTTCTGCATCTTCCTCCCAACTTTTTTTTGTCAGTTTAGAACTAACTGACATGCTAGACAAGAGTGTGAGTTCGGTGGTGACTTACGAAAGATCGGTCATGTAGATTTCGGCAACTCCACATAGGGCATTTGCCATCTTGTGCTTCTTCTCGACGAGTACAATTGCCTCCTCGGGTCCGGGATTTTGCTCCAGCTGCTTAATAGTATGCCTGAGGGACGACACACCCTTCTCGAACCACTGAACACTGTCCCTCCCACCGAGTTCACTCAATTGAGCTAGCCATAAGAACTTTCCAGCGCCTCCTCCCTGGGACTCGGGTATCGTGCCATCTGAATCAAGTTCGACAGCGCGCATGAAGTGTTGTCTCGCAATATCGATCTCGCCCACTTCAACGTAGATTTCTCCAACAGTGTTCAAGGCCAATAATTGAGTCGGGGAGTTGGCTGGTGCATTGTTGAGGACTTGCTGAGCCAACGAAAGCGCAGCATCTGGCTGGCCGGTCTGAAGCTGTATCGTCGCCTGCTCAAGAATTTTGGAAGGGTCTTCGTTCATATTCTGTTTTGAGACCGAGCCGCCAGCGCTCAGAACGGACTTTGCGCGAGATTTGGATGTCTTCTTTTTTTGAGGTCTGGGCTTTCCCATGGTTTACCAGTAGCAACAACTTGATATAGAAGGGGCACCGTGGCAGTGTAAATGCGGAAGGGGGAATAAAGAGAAATAAAAAAAAATCTATCAGCAACGACACCAAGTACAAGTACTTGGGAGCTTTTGAACCTACTCAAGAAGGCGGAGCATCTTTTTCGGGCGGGACAAATTTGGGCGCTTCCCTTATCTGTTTGCTCTGTTTGCATGTGGGATACGGTGCAGGTTGTACGGAGTTAGTACTTGCGTCCAACTGAGGAAGGAAATGGTTTCTCCATGCACGAGCCCTTCAACCTATAGACCACACGGCATAAGACCACTCTGTTGGCTATTTATTTGAGACATTAATTTTGTGTCTATCGAGTTTCCACGCGTTTGGAACTCCCAGCCTCATCGTCATCCTTTTCACATTCAAAAGGAACAATACCCCTCCAGCCCCGCCGGCGGCAGAATTGAAGCAGCATGGGCCGCGAAGACCAGATCGAAGAGCGCGAGGTGCTCGACTCTATTTTCCCAGAAGAAATTACAGGTTAGACTCGTCATCTTAATTTTTTCTTGTCTTCCGTTGATGAGACTTTTTGAGCAATCAGATCACTGACCGCGAGATTCAAGACGTCTCTGACACCTCATACCGGATATCAATCGCCCTGGAAGCGCCCGAGAATGATGTCGAAGAAGCAGAAGAAGCCGTCTTAATTCTGCAAGTCTCATACCCAGAAGATTATCCCGATATTGCCCCTGAATTGCAATTATCTGCGCCCCCGAACGCACCGAAACACCCCCGACTAGATATCCAGGAGGATCGGGAACAGCTTCTTGAGGCCCTGCAACCGACAATTGAGGAGAACATGGGGATGGCGATGGTGTTCACACTTGTCAGCGCATTGAAGGAGACCGCTGAGCTTCTCATGTTGGAGCGTGTAAATGCGGTTCACGCCGAAAAAGCGAAGGAGGCTGCCAAAGCGGAGGAGGAAGAGAACCGGAAGTTCCAGGGCACGGTTGTAAACCGGGAGACCTTCCTGGAATGGAGAGAAAAGTTCTTAAAGGAGATGGAGGACGCAGAGAGAAAGAAGCGCGAAGAAAAAGAGGCGGAGGACAAAAAATCCACCAAGAAGACCTTGGGCAAAGAGGAGAAGAAGCTCACCGGTAAGCAGCTATGGGAAGGAGGGCTTGCTGGAAGAGCAGACTTTGATGAGGATGAAGAGGATGCCATGCCTGCTGCTGTAGAGAAGATGAAGATAGCCGCCTAAAAACTTGGTCTATATGAAATTTTTATGACTGATCTCATTGGCACCTTGGAGAAATAAGCTCTAGGAGATTAGTCGCTCCAATTCATACTGTATAAATTTGACGACTCCGTGAACGCTTTGCCCAGTAAATAGCGATGACAAGTATGTTCACCAGCTTGGATCAATAGGACAACAAAAACCACTATCTCCAAAAACACACAGTTTTAAAAGCCCCAGGGAAAATACTGTGAAATAGAAAGAGATATTAATATCGAGGTACGCAAGGTATCAAAGGGATTAATACATATGTTTCGGGGCAGTGACTAGTATACATGACCTAACCCCAACTCTATTGTACAATTCAATTTCTTCAAATTGCTGCAGTCAAGCGCTAATCTGATGATGTCACTGCAGGATGACAGCCATTCCACCACACGGTTCCACTTCGGCGCAATTTGAGGATATTCTTCAGGTAATTACACCCCTCAATGCCATCGGCCGTAGAAAACATCGAAACGGAAGCGCAGTATGTGCGTGACTTGATAAGAGCTTTTACCTATGAGCCGGTAGATCTCCAGAAGATTTTCTATTTCCCTTTACCGGTTTGATCATCCCTCGAGTGACTGTTTTTCTTCGAGTGGCTGTTCTTCTTCGAGCGGCTGTCCTTCTTCGAGTGACTGTCCTTCGAGCGACTGTTCTTCTTCCTTGGCCAATTTGCGCTCTGCAAGAACAACCTTCCACATGGCCTCCGCGAGTTCCTGGGTCTTCCGATCGTCCGAGTTCAATTTATAAAACACCTGGTTAAGGCTGGTTTGGACCGGTTCCGCCCATGTCGCATCTTCTTTGTGGCCGGTCAATGCATCCCATTTATCCTCGTCGGCAGCAAACAACAACTCAACCTCCAACCTTTTTGAACGTTCTACCCGCTTCCAACGCTTCTCGAGCTTGGTATTCAAGACAGCACTGAGGAACTTCGGCTGAGGCTTCTTGATGCGCAGAAACGGAAGTCCACGGGCGTTCACAAGTACAGGAATTCGACGCTTTCCTTCGACAACTGGCCGAGGACGTGAAAGTATAGGTTCAGCATCCGGATGCCGTTTAGCCGTTAATCTTCGGTATTGCCTATTGTCTTCCTTTCTCTCCTTTTTCCAACTCACAGGGTGGACCGGCTGCACCTTAGCTCGTTGTTTCTGCCATTCGATTTCTTGTTGTTTCGTCACTTGGCTCTCCGCTATGAGTGTTGTAATCCGGCGGATGTCATTTTGATTCCCTTGCGATGCTGAGTATAGTAGGTCGAGAGCCTGTGGTTGCGAAGTCGCGAAAATTTAGACATTGGCTGCTTCATGCCGCGCTGGAACTCCACATACCTCATAACCTGCTTTTAAAGAACCCACTGTTTGAGATGGACTCTGTAGCTTTTTATACTTATGGAATCTTTCTTTTATATACGGCTTGCATGCGCTGAGGTCTGACGGAGCATCCGGCAATTTCGCGCATTGTCGGAGAAGCCCTCGGTAAAGTGCTAAGGCTATTGGAAAGAAGATGTGTTAGTAATTGATGATATTGCTATAATCTGATATAAACTTACTGGCAAAACGGTGAGCGGAAGACTTCTGAGGCAAAACTAATCTATGCATTATTCGGAGGAAACCATCATACTGGAGATCGATGTTCCGGATATTATACGAAGCATGTGACTGACTACTAGAATATGGTGGATGTCACGTGAGCACCGGAGGCCTATGCAACTTGCTTGGACATTAACATTGCGTAACCTATAGATGGGTCATGAATATTTAGGACCTTGAAATCGACAGCGAGCAGATTTATTGAAATAGCGGTATGCAAAAACCCTAGAGGAGTATATGACAAGAATGCCAACCGGGTCTAAAGAAGATGCAAAAAACAGGCATTCGGAAATACTTCTATTTGGTCTGTCGTGATCTATCTTCCCCTCTCGGTCATGGCGCTTTTGAGAAAACACTCGTAGAAGAACGATTGGTAGCTCACCAAAATCGGGTGTTCAGACCCAGCAAGTATAATATGCGACGAGGACGGCATGAGGGATCATACTGAGCAACGTTCTAAATCGATAAATTGCAACTAGGCTTCAAAGGAAACCGCGCCAATGCCCGCCATTATGCATAGACTGTACATGCTCTAATAAGCCAATGAAGGGAAACGCAGATGAACCTGACTCAGAAACCAACCATAATACTCCGCTTTCAAGTCCTGAACCATTCAGGATGTCGCAACTCTAAAAGTTCGAGCCCTCCGGAGGCTGCGGGAGTTTCTTATGTTGGGGAAGAGCCATGTATCTGAAAATGTAAGCATTTCAACATCGCCTGTCCGGGTACTAGAGTATTGCTCACCTCCTGATCTCGACTAAGATGGTCTCCATGGTATGTTCGCGCTTCCACTGGGCCAAGCAAGGTAGCTTGCTGGGATCGACCTGATATCATTATAGGTATTAGGGCTACTTTCATTCGACAGTATTGAGGAATGACAGAAGCCATACCTTTCCGGTTCGGGCATCAACGCATGGTAGATTGACTCGCGAGACGAATTGAATGGTTGGTGGGTTGTCGGGGTAGTCCGGGCCACAGTGAATATTGACGCTGTATATTCTGTTCTCGTGGACACTCTGTAGTTGTTGGATATCGAGTCAGTCATCTTATTATATTACTGTATATATATCGAACCAGGCGAGATGGTGGGGGACGAACATGAGGAGGACCCAGGATAGTGCCGTTCCAGTTGCTCATCATCATATCTTCTCCATCAGCGAGGCCGTAGGAGCACGATTCTGGATTAAAGAGAGAAAAAAGCACTGTTAGACATAATACTGAGTATTCGCAATCGGGATGACGCTCTCACCTGCTCCCAGGCCCTTCTCACCCTTCTCAAGCTCTTCGAGCAGCCTGAAGTTTCTGGGAACCTTGGCTGACATTTTGTGAGCAAGGGAAGAACAGGTGGATGGAAATCAAGAAGGTCCTAATCAAACAGGGAGAAAGATGGTGGGGAAGAGGGTTCAATCGCCGAGGCGGAGGAGGGGCATTGTGACCTTATCCCACCGCCGGCAATACTGCTAGGCTTGCCTATCTGGCCCGCCGGATTTCTGAGGAGTCCCCGCACGTGATGATAACGGTCGCCCGCATCACGTGCTAGCTCTATCTCCGCGGGTGCCTTGGCGCTCCCTGGGGATGTCACTCCTGATTGCCATGCTGGAGAGTTGTTTATTGCGATCAAGTCATTTGCATTTGCAACTATCCCGCGTTTGAACGGTTGTGGATCATTCAGGGATACATATGTTTCTGAAAGTATTGTGCCCCGGGCCCCCAGACTTGTACTATTCCATTGCGCCCATCGGTGACCCAACCGCATGAAGCCACATCTGCCTAGTGCTACTATTTGATCAATAATAGCGGGTGGCATCGGCCATGTTCTGATCCAGCACTTGGTTTGAAATGTCCTCTCAATTTCTGCAAGCGGAACTCCTGAATCTGATCCAGGAATCAAAGAGGAGAAATTCTGATTTGCGAAATGTATGTTTGTTTATCTGGTGAGAGGTGTCTGAATGCATGCTGAGTAGATTGTAGGCGGCCGAAGAGTCCCTTAATGAATTGAAAGCATTGCCTTCAACCTCTGAAGCGCAAATCTCAGCAGGTAAGCTCTACTTATCTAATTCAACAATTCCATATACTAAGGACCCAAAAGATCTGGTGCGCAAGCCCAAGTTTGCCAATCCATTCATTATTGCCTGCCACAGTCGCCATGCCAAACTTGCAGGTATTGGAGTCGTCTGCCTACAAAGGCTGGTGGCTTCGCGGTCGCTGCCATCGGAACGGCTGAAAGATGTTCTCGCTGGATTGAAGGAGACGACGAATATGAGTAAGTCTTTTCCCTATTGGCATCGATACTCCTACTAACGCTACCCAAGGTCTGGATATTCAGCTCAAGATCCTGCAGTCACTTCCTGCTTTGTTACAGCATTACTCCAGTGACCTAGGAGGCGACCTTCTTGTGAGCACCTTGGAGATATGCGCTACGCTGCAAGGCAATAAGATGCTTGCGGTTTCCAGCACCGCCGCAGCCACGCTGCAGCAACTGGTGGTATCGACGTTTGAACGAGTTTCGATTGAAGACAGTAAGTGACCATCTCTTTCCTATCAAGCTTGCATGGATCATATCTGACCCGAGGCTAGAAAACTTCGAGAAGTCGACGCCAACGACGACTGTCAAAGTTGACGGAAACCCTGTGAGCGTAGGCTATTTTGCATACGATGCCTTGCGGGTAAGCTTTAACGTTTGGGAGCATACACGGATCGATAACTAACCTATGCCAAAGGTTCTGGACGACCTCTGCCGCCTTATTGATGGAGAACCCTTATACTTCCTTCGAATCAAGACTCTTTCTTCCACTTTCACTCTAGAGCTTATCGAGAGCATTCTGATAAATAGTGGCAAGCTCTTTGTCGTTCATGCTGAATTAACACAGGTCCTGCGAACTCGATTAATGCCAATGATTGTGAGATATCTGTCCGAAAGACACAGCTTCTCACAGACTCTTCGTGTCTGTCGGATCCTCTCAGTACTCCTCAAACGCCACATGTCTCTCCTCCCTGCCGAGTGTGAAATGACCCTTGGACTCTTGAACCATCTACTTGAGCCTGATGGCACTTCACCTTGGAAGCGGGTTCTTTGTATGGAACTCTTTCGAGGCTTATATGCCGAACCAGGCTTGGTAAGACTCATGTACTCATTATACGACAGAGAGGATAGTAGGAAGAATATTCTCAAAGACCATATGGCCTCCCTTGTCCGTTTAGCATCGGAAAAACCTTCCTTGATCGGGGTCAGCAGCCGCTCAACTGTGCCTTTCCGCGTCGAAAATTCACGATCGTTCACCGAAGAGCAAATCACGCTCGAGGCAGGAGGAGTTGCTGGCGTTATTGGAACCTCTGTTCCTTCAACCGATACCGATGTACCGGGAATCAGCAGTCAATGGAGCGTGGTTCGCACGTCATACATGGAGTTACTTGACAAAGCCGATCCTCCTCCACCTCCTGATACCTATATTTACAGTCTTGTACTGAATTGCATCAGTAGTCTTGCCGAAGGACTTGCAAAATTCATACTTCCCTTGACGGTACCTGATTTGAAGCAAAAGAGAAGAAGTCGTATTACGAGCCCTCATCCAGACAGTGACGCTTCCAGGCTCTCTCATGACCTCCAAAGAACGAACTCCTCAAAGGAAGTTCAGACAATGAGTTCAAAAAAAACATCCATACCCATCAACCCTCTTCAGTTGGAATCACATCCCCAGCTCCCAGCAATAAAAAGTTGTGTCGGTATCATTGAGAATTGCTGGCCTGCAATACTTGCAGCTTGCTCGATATATTTGTATGCCTCGCTAGACGACGAATTTTACCATAATCTGGTCCGATCATTTCAGAAACTAGCTCACGTGGCTGGCCTGCTCAGATTGTCGACCCCCCGGGATGCTTTTTTGACAACACTTGGGAAGGCAGCGATGCCGGCGGACACAAGTGGTGTAAAATCTACGAGTCTGACGGTGGCCTCGACTGGTGGTTCGCAGACTAATCAGACGATGGATGAGAAATCGACTGGCTCACCAGCGCTTATTGCTGGTTCCCCATTACCAGCTGAGAACCCCAATGCATCTTCTGATATTGCATCTGTATCCCTAAGTACCAGGAATCTTCTGTGCTTGCGGGCTTTGCTTAATCTAGGCATTGCTTTGGGTCCTACTTTGGACCAACCGGCCTGGTCAATAATCTTGGGGACGCTTCAAGACACAGACTTACTAATTGGGATGGCCTCTAAAAAGTCACAAAGTCTCACTGGTAGCTCTGGAGATCCTTCATCTGCTTTGGGTGCTGACGTGCCTAAAGCCAATATTGGTACCGAAATATTAGCTGTACAGGCAGCTTCTGCCAAAATGCTGGAAAGTACCAGCGATTACCCCAGTGGTGCATTCCAAGAGATCTTGACTGCACTCCTGGATCTTTTTGGTACCACTGAAGAATCGACACAGGACTTGCCGGAGAAAACGTCGCAAAATATGCTTTCACCACAGTCGCGCTCTAGTTTGCTGCGCAAGAATACCCACCGTGTATCGATGTCTATGGGAAAGTCTAGAACACAGGATGAGCTTTTGAAGTTTGTTCTCGAGAAAGCGAACGAACTGGCCAAAGCAAATCTAGGACGGTTCTCATCGCTACTTGAAGATGACCAGGGTGCTTGGCTTCTTCTTACAGGCAGGCTGATGTCAAGCGCAGCGGACGGAACAATCAGCCAGAAGCTTCGTCTAAGAGCCAATGAGGTGCTTAATAGCGTTATTTTTCAGACCTTGAAGCAAAAAGAGAGCGACGATGTTTCGGAGTGCGATGCGCGACAGATGAGAAATCTTCAAACTCTTAGGCTTCAAATTCAATTGCTCTATGATGCAAGCGCTTGCTCATTAGGCTCACCTTCAGCGCTTGTGGCGGAGGTACATGAGCAAAGCTTGGAAACTTTGAAAAGTATCCTCGAACAGTATGCGGAGACTTTCGCTGGAGGATGGTCTATCGTCTTCGACCTTATATCAAGCGTCTTTGGCGATATCAGAGAGACCGAAGCATCCGACAAAGGGTGTAAATCATCCTTGGTGGCCAATTCGCCTCGGCTTATTCGGGTGGCATATAAGTCTCTACAGCTCATAGCCTCTGACTTCATCTCCTTGCTTCCACTGTCCTGTCGGCTGAATCTTGTAGATTCGTTTTCGAAATTTGCCTTGCAGCAACAGGATTTCAATATTTCCTTGACAACGACGTCTTCTTTCTGGAATGTGTCAGATTTCCTCCAAGGACAGATTGAACGATTTTGCATTGAGACTCATGTTGATTCCTTCGTGACTGAGGACACGCTCGCAAACCTAGCCAAAGGGGATGAGCCTTCTGTCTCCCGCAATGCCCTGTGGCTGTTGCTCCTTTTGCGAATAGTTGACCTCACTACAGATAGCAGGTCGGAAATCAGGAACTGCGCGGTTCATACTTTATTGCGGATATTCGATGCATACGGCCAACAGCTATCACCCAAGGCATGGCGCTTGTGTCTGAATAGGGTTCTATTCCGAATGGTGGAGGAGATCGAGGCTGAACTCGCGCTCACACGGGCCCAAGGCAGCAGGTATAGCCTCGATGAGTTCAAGGCTTGGGTTGAAACAACTGTAGTCATGATTAAGGGAGCTTCTGAACTTGTGACCACCTTCTTCGAACCCATTGTCCAAGATGATCAGTTTGATCAGTCTTGGGAACGACTACTTGGCTATTTCCGGACGTTGAACGGGTTGCATCTTCTAGAATTCAGTGAAGCTGTATACTCCAGTCTCTCGAACATACTTCGAGTACAGACATCGAACGAGCTAAGCAAACAGGCTCTCTCTGTCACATGGTCGCTGTGGGTAGAGGGACACCCGGCCGACAGGGAAGATCTGCTGGACTTGGAACATCCGAATCAAGATGCTGCAATAGCATACCTACAGGCATTCCAACAGATTTATCGTCTATACAAGGAAGACCTCGAAGGGGAACAAGTCGAAAAAATTCTTCAACATATGCGACTTCTTGCATGGAATTCAATATCCCCACCATATTCACCAGATATTGATCGTGCATCTAGCCTGCAGAAATTGATCCTCGAATGTTTGAAAACTCTTTGCATCGAGAAGGATAATTCGCAGCCCGAAATTCTTTCATGCATCGCCGATTTCGCCGACTCACCGTTATCAAAATGGTCCCCTGACAGCGACTCGAAGAAACCGAGTTATGTTGCCTTCTCGAAAAGTGCAATCGAACTACTCAGCTGGTATCTTACTGACCATGGCATTAAAAAGGACATATTCGCGAGTGGGTCTCTCGCAAAAGCTCTGGAACATCTCGCGAACCCAATTGTCCAAAGATATGAATGGTTAGGAAAAGACCGCGAGCCCAGCCTTTGGCGAAAGTCAACCACTGCGTCTCTGAATGTTCTCCAAGTCGCGATCCCTTACGTGGAGACGCAGTATGACGGCTCAAACCAACCGGAGGTTTCCCGTTTCTGGCAATGTGTCATCGACATTGCAAGCGGAATAGTCACTGCCCGGGGCTATCGGACCCCCTCTATCCCTCGAGCCACCATCCTAGCCGATGAATCTTTCGACGTAGCTGCTTTCGATCGACTGCGGACGCTCATCATCCCAGCCCTCGGAGCATCCACGATCCCAGACTCAATCCGACGGGATTTCGCCTGCGCCTTATTGCACTCTTCTTTCATCTACCAGCCCCAGCGATTCGACATCCCCACCAAATCCCTCGAAGTCGAGCCTCTCAAGGGTATATACGATGTGCGTCCCGGACGGACTTTCGAACCCCCACCGACATTGCGAACCAAGATGGCATACACAGTGATCGACACACTCTTTGACCTCTCGTCAGCTCCGTCAGCTCAACCAACAGACCTGGATGACAAACAAACTACCTCCCGCATCATGCTCGCACGCTCCATTTCCTCATACCTCATCCTCAGGTGCGCAGTCTCCCTGAAAGGCTATATAGCAGACCAACCCCTGCGTGGCCTCATGCCACAGCCCACGCCAGCTCGCAAATCCCTTCTACACCTCCTTCGAGGCATGGTGGACTTGCGCTGTGAACCATCAGCGATCCCTCCGCCACCCGCCGCAGCGGCAATCATGGGGTCGACGGCTCCGGCTAGTGACACTGACCACAAAAAGCACCTTGCATGGATCTACCCGCTCGTGGTGCGGGCCGTACAGGTTGCCGGGAAGGAGCAGGATGACGGCGAAGTTCTACATGCCCTAGGCAAGGTGTTGCAGCAGGTTGGCAGTTATGTGTAATGTATTATTCTCATGTGTTACTTACTGCTCACCAGGGAAGCTGTGGGAACATAGACAGACAATCACTTATGTAGCTAGCAAGCGTCCTTTGTCATGTTCGTTTAGCCCTGTCGTATATCTATTTAGAATTGCAATTATGAGTATTTGCTTCAATTTGAAGTTGGTCGGTCTGAGTCTTCCCACGTGTGTAAGCGTAATACACTTCCTTTCATTCGTCCCAAGTTTAATATTGGATTATGGGCTATTTAAGATACGTACTGATTGATTCGTGATGGAGTTCATGTTGGCTCGAAATTCATGACAAACTGGATACAGGCGGGAGGAAGAGGAAGAGGATAGAGAGAGTACAGAGTACAGCGACAGAAGGGTATATGGAGAACAGCAAAGGAAGCCCGAGTTAGAAGCCACACCGGTCTGTTTGCTAAAACATGATGCACCTGAGATGTGGGGTCCCATGGCTAAGCCGCAGGGGCTGTCACTGTCTGGTTGTAGTGAGTCTCTCGCCCGGGCCCAGCGGTAGCAGAACCGATAGGCAGCGGTTGCTGTTGCTGTTGCTGCTGAAGGAGCTGCTGCTGTTGGATCAGTTGCTGCTGAGCGATTTGAGGGGTGATGGCGATCTCGGGGGCTTGACGGTAAAGGACGATTTCGGATTGCTTGAAGTACCGCCGGGCATCTAACACAGGGTTGGTAGCAGGTTAGCATCCATACAGCAAAACCAAAATGATGATCGAAACTTCAGGAATGCAAGGCCGGGATTGGCAGAAACGCGGGAGGGGCGGAACTGGGGCTGGTGGAGCCACCACGCGAGACCATAATCGGTTGAGGTTTAGCGTGGGGGTGGCCACGGGGAAGCCATTACAGCTGGCCGGCCCGGCCAAGGGTTTCAAACGCCGGTCGGCTATTGAACTGAGAGGTGGGATGCCGTGGGATGTGGCGCTGTGATGGCCAGGGCAGGGTATGGGGTGACAATGCAAGCTAGTCGCCCATGCCCAAATGTGCAACCAGAAGGCCCAAACTTCACGTGCGTGGGGGGTTGGCCTCCCACGCCAGAGCCAGGTGGTAATTATGAACGGCTGCCGCTGCTAAAAGAGCCATGGTGCAGATGAAATGAAATGACACATCAACGCACCTTCATCAATGAGAACCAGACTGAGATAATAGCGCGTCGAGTACTTCTTGTTCACGTCTCGGAAAGTTGGGGTCAGGTCGAAACCACCGAGAAAAAGACGGATAGGAATGGTTTCACCTAAAAGGAGTTAGTCGGCAAACTATCCAGTCGCGATAATCCCGCAAAGTGTCACATGTTCGCATGTCAAGGAAGCCAGGGGCAATGGACACAGAGCTAACTCACCTCGCGAAGGGGATCCATCCATGATCTGCATGCAGCTGCTTAGCTTCTTATACATCTTCCGAAGACTTCAGATGAATGTCAACTTACCTCAAACCGCACCAGCGTCTCGCTTTCGTTGTACTGATTGGGAGGAGAACCGGTTGTCTCACGTCGAATAATTGATAGTTCCATGTGCTTGATCTTCAACCGTACGAGGAGGAAGTAGATGCGTCCCACAATGACGTCCTTGAGGTGATACTTGGACTTGGAGTATTCGAACTCGATGTGCAGACAATCTTCAATACCGACGTCCATCTTGATGGGGCTGTTCGTCTCCGGGGGCATGCGATAGGAGTAAACCCATAGGTCCTTCTCCCGGATCACGTCTGCCATACGCCTGGAGACCGTCACACGGACGAAGTACCGTAGCTTCACATTGATACCGTTGTATGATTCGTACTGTTTCTCGATATTCTTGAAGTTGAAGGGGAAGGTCTGGGGGTGCTGCAGTTCTCCGGGAGCTGCGAGCTCCTGCACCAGCGAGAGGAACTCGTAATGATTACCGCGGTCGTAGAACATCTCTGGCTCGTAGAACTATTGTCAGCATACAGTATCACAGTTGTACAGAAGATAGGAGAAGCCCAAGTGGGATTGTGGAGGCCCATCATGGGAGTCCATGTTCCTTACCAATTGTACCAATGAACTGCACCTTGATGCCTGTGTGTTCCAATCGCTTTCCATCCTTGGGTCTAACAGTCACAGCCCCCTTCACGGACTCGCCGTCCATGTAGAGGGGGACCCTCTCGCGACGGCCCTTGTCAAGCTTGACATCGACTGTCTGACGCTCATCGCTGTCTTCGAGGACGACATCGATGTCGACGGGCGTGGAGAAGAAGAGGGAGGTCATCGTGGGAGGGGGTTCCGAGCGGCCAGGGGAGTTATAAGAGAAGCAATCGGCTGACGAGATGGCAGTGCACTAGATGAGTCGGCCTATTGAATGCGATATCACATAAAGGCCATGTCGCGCCCGGCTTCATGTGGTTAGGCGGCATCCCGACTGCCTGGCGGTGGGCACATCACCGCTTAGGTAAGCAGCTCCTGCCAGTGACGGGCCATCTCACTCACTCACTCACACAACTCTGGTTCCCTGGAAGACGGTGAAGAGAGTAAAGTAACGAGGGATGCCTATCTGTCATTAATGTTGATAATCCTGGAGCATAACTAAGGTACCCGTGACTGTATGGAACAGCACAGCATATTCTAAACAGGTACCTAGATGAAACACCACGAACATAACCCGATGCCCGATTGGCAATGCACCCCAGATTTCTCGACTATGATCGATCGGTATCCACCAATTCCTGTAATGAGATAATAGAGGGGCAACTGCTGGGCCATTTTACATCCTCGTGCCCCTTCAGAATGATTGCTTTTCCTGCACATTTACGAGTTCGCCAAGCCAACTTGACCATCGGGCACACTCATTCGGGACTCGAAAGGGCCTTCCGGAGTATGGTGGATATGGTTGGCAGAAACATACAGAGAGCCGCTAGCACTTGACCTTGTTGGAAACATGTTTCCGAATGTCAGATGTATGTCGGGAGTATACCAGCCAGTACTAAGTACTGGTTGTACAATGTATCTACATGGCACTGACAGCAAGGCTGCCTGACCCGGTGATTCTCACCTGCATTCGACTGCATGCCAGCAGTCAAAGTTTCCCCGGAGTCAGCCACGGCAGCCCACCTGCACGCCACACTTCCAGCGGTGAACAAACCGGTTCCATCATCTACACAGTAGCCCAGACACAAGGGGAAAAGGAATGCTTTTGGCTGGTCCTTGGGCTTTTAAAAGGTAGTCACCCCGATCTCGGTATTTCTGCCAGGCCACAAGTATAGTAGCACAACTGTTTCCCGGGTGAAACGACAAAAAAAGGAAAGGAGATATCGTAGATAATACTCGTCATTCAAGGGCTTCAAATCTGACCTGTCAAGTGGTTCAGTTGGGCTGGCACAACAGAGCACTTACTTATTCCACGGAGTAAGTTCCACGCAAGTCCACGGGAACAGATCTCGGCAGGTTGGAAGTCCTTTGTTTGCCAGTCGGATAATGACAGACGAAGGGTTGCTGCTTGCTTGGGCTTGGCGCAAAGATGGTCCTGGCACGGCGTATCCGAGGGCTCGACCACCAATGACCAAAGACACCCATTCCCTCGTCGGATTCTTTTATCTTATCTGCATGGGTCCCGGTCGGAAATGCAGTCATCCTTCCGTCCCTGTTGCTCCGCCCATACCTGCCCGCAACTGTCCTGTGTACTCCGTATCTACTCCGTTTAGGATGTCGATTCCAGATGGGAACTTGGAAGGGCAATGGAAAACCACCCTTTCAGTGTCGGGAACACCGACCCAATACTGGAAAAGGACTAGTGTGGGGGTTCCAGCCAATATCCGTCCCGGTACGGTACGGTACGTAACCAGGGCCCAAATAATGTACGCGATTACAGTTCCGGATCCCCGGGCGCAGGAGACCCAGTGACATCATGGCGGATGGGCTGCCAACCTCGCGGCTGGAAGCCTTGATTGGCAGGACGCGTGCATGACAAGGGTGAGCGGAGGGTGACACAAGATATGATACCGCAGTAATATTCTGTGACATAATCCGTACCTTTAACTAACTATCTATGGTGACCCTGAGGGAATGACCCCCCCTGGTGCTAGTATTGCCGGAGAAGGGAAAAGGGGTCGTCCAACTGGCGTTGCGCCCGCAGGTAAAGGTACTTTCGTAAATCGTATGGAGGTGTGTAAGGTACGGGTTGCGTATGCGACAATACGGCTCGCGACAGATCAGATCTCCCGCTAACGACCAGACCGCCGGACTCCTGACTCTCCTTCGCTGTGTCCTTCAAGGCTTCAACCTGCATGCCCGGTCTGTTCCCCCACTCGCCGTTTCGCCCTCCCCCACTCGGAAGGCCTTTCTATGATCCTACGGCGCCTGGAAAGGCTGCTGCGGCATCTGATTCGACGGCGGCGGTTCTAAATCAGTTCCGACTCTTACAGCCATGACGATGGAACAGTTCTAGCAATTTCCGACCCGCCTTCCAGCCCAATCCATTCATTACTCACGAGCCTGTCTGATCTTTGAGCCTTGAGTTGTTGAGAAAAATCGAAGGAAAAAAGGAAAATTCTCCAAGAGGAGTTCCGCCCCCGGGCTGACCCACATGGACTTCATACTTGAGGGAGATTTATTACTATTGCAATATTACTCCTACTATATAGCCGCCCTGGATCCGATCATTCAATCAATCCCACTTCTCTCTTTCCCCCCTTCCCTCAATATACCTACATATCTCCCGCCCATTACTATCAAACTGGATTCTCGCTCCCACTCCTAACCCAGCTCCTCCTGTATTCATACCCTACCGGCTTGTCGGGTGACCCGTCGTTTCAGCTAGCTAGCTACTAGCTCTTCATTCCTCCGCATCCGCCCTATATACTTCCGTCTCCTGCGATTTAAACCACCGCCAATTTATCCACGGTCCGCTATAGGACGTCATCCACTCCCACCTCGACACCTTCCACTTTGGTCAATCCAACCTTCCAACCTTCCACCCCCCCCCTCCTCCCTCTCCAAAACCTTCCACCATGCTCTCCGCTGGCGAACGGCCTCAACCCGCCATGAGCAACACCGCCGCAGTAGTAGACGCTTCCCGCGGACCCATCAGCAAACATCCATTGACCACCACTACCTCCACCCACTCCATGTGGACCACCAAAACCCCCAGCTCCAAACCCGACCAAATCCAACATATCTGGGTCGTAACCGGCCCGGCCGGGTGCGGCAAAAGCACCGTCGGAAAGGCGATCCAGCAGGCACTAGGAATCCCCTTCCTGGAGGGTGACGACGTAAGTACATACATCCTCTCTACCATCCATACCCATTTCCATTCCCATTTCCAATCCACTAACCCCAACGGAAATGCAGTTTCACACAATCACCAACAAAGAGAAAATGGGCCACGGCATCCCGCTCACCGACGCGGACCGTTGGGATTGGCTCATCTCGCTTCGCAAAGCCGCCACCGATGCCCTGTCCCCCTCGGACTCGAATAACTTTCACCCCCCGTCTGGTGTTGTGGTGGCCTGTTCGGCCCTGAAGCAGAAATACCGGGATGTGATGCGTGTCGCCGCGTACGGGTCCCCCTCGGTGCAGATTCATTTCGTGTACTTGAAGCTGGATGAGACGATGCTGCTGCAGCGGGTGATGAATCGTCAGGCGCATTATATGAAAAGCAGTATGGTGCAATCGCAATTGCAGGATCTCGAGGAGCCGAAGGGCGAGTGGGACGCATTGACGGTTGATGCGAGAGCTGAACCGGGGGAGGTCCAGGAGGAGGTGTTGAGGTTGGTGAAGGCTACGTTGGCGGAGTATCAATGATTGATCGGTTGAATTCTGGTCTTCGTTGAGGCTTTATTTTGTTTCTTTGCTTGTTTGCTCCCTCCCCCTTCTTCTGTTGCCAAAGTGCATGGATGCATTGAGCTTGAGTTTGGTGTTGTATGGAGTCGGACTTATAGAGGTTTTGTTGATCTTGGTTATCTGGGCTCTCGGGAGTTTTTATTGGTTTGGTTGCGTTGATACCTACTTACTCACTTGCCTATGCTTATGATCACACATTTATCCTAGTGGTATTCATATACTATGGAATCAATATAGTTTATTCCAAACATGGTAGATTTCGGCCTAGATTGACTTTGGTTAGCCTGGAGCTTGAGTTATGACACTGGCGCATGACCTAAGCACTGTATTCTTTGACGCAGAAATGTATGTCTTAAGTAAATAAATTAATTATACACTGATTACGGAGTGCCTGTCCCCCCATCCCTACTTTATCGTGAACAAATTACAGGGGTCGCAGTCATAGGAAACTGGCTTGTTCGGTTGCTAGCTAGAAGTAGGGTACATCAACTGACAATCAGATAGATGCCTTGAGCTATGTCCAGTCCTGCTTTCCAGTATTATCAGCTATGACTTTCCTCTCCAGCACGTTATGATACCGACATGATATTCGGAGAAGAGGCAAGATGAGGAAGTGAACGGCAGTTAATACGATAGGGCAGTGATGAGAAATGTCCCAGGCATAGAGGAAAACACGCAAATATCACTCCCTGCCCTTCAATTATGGCATTCCTAATCTTAATGGTCACTGGCATGCAATTCATGCTTTGCGGTTGTGCTCGACTCAAGTTGCCGCTGTGCTGTGCCTAGACTTACTAGGATCTGGGATAAGGGGCAGTTGCTTTTCGGTGAAGGGATCGTACTCAGTCAACATGCCTTTGTTGCCGCAGAACATTATAATCCAGCTCTCAAATTCATCTCGCGATTCTTTATTAGTCAGATCGACAATTTCTCCCCCGGCAATGAGAGGAACAAGACGACGCCTTGGTTCAGGCTCGGTGCACCTTGAGGCGATCTCCACACAATGGGGACGAGCATCAGTTGCAATAGGAGGGGCTTCCACGCAATGATGGACATAATAAAAGAACCTGATCCTGGTGGAAAAAGCCACAAGAACGGGACGTCCCCGGACTTGAGCGTTATCGGCCAACCTCCAAATTTCTTGGGTGTGAAGCTCACGCGCAGCATGCTCTATTGTCAGGTCCCACTCCTCAGCACTTTCGTCATGTCTATGACGTATGAAGCAGTGAAGACCATTGCAATTGAAATGATCCAGAATCAACTCACGGAGCCTGGGTGGAAGAAGGCATGGGAACTTTGGCCTCCTCAATTGAAAGTAGGTTGAAAAAGGCCGTGTACTACTGTCTTTTTGTACTATGCTCGTGAGGTACTTACCCCAGCTTTCTTCGATGGACCCGACGTACATATGATCTGGGACGTTAAATAGGCGCTGCGACCCCGGAAGATAAGGGTTATGGCATAAATATTCTCTGTGCAGTGTTAGAAAGATTGCAATACTTGAGAGTGACTAAAACTCACCGCTTGGGCATCTCTATCCTCTTTGTGTAGCGAGGAGCTTTCGAGACTGCTTCACTAAAATACAGATGTACCGAGTCCAGAATACTTCGTCTGGCGGAGTCTGCCATCCCAATCACCGGACACAACCTTAGTTCATCGCCGTTGGAACTATAAGAGTTCATTTGCGACTGAAAAGTATTTCCAGTAGAGAGGTTTTTCAATGTGAACCTTGATTTGTCATGATTGAAACCAATCACTGCATACTCATCATTCAAACGGAACTCTCGGGTGCTAACTCTTTGACAATAAGCCGACACAGCAGCAAGTTTGCGGTAGGTTTGTGTATCACTGAACTGCATGACAGTCTCCAGAATCTCATTGGGAAACACTCCCGAGGCTGCATCCTCAAGGCTTCGGGAGGTGGCTGCATTAAAGAAACGTGAGACCATAACAAAAGCAGTATCCGCATTTATAGTCGATCGTGGAGGATCAGAAGCATTATCATGGTAGGTTTCCGTATCATTTGATATAATCGAGTGGCTGGATGAGTTATTAGGCTCAGATTCCTCTTGCAGCTCAGTAACAACAGCCTCTTCAGATTCAGTACTGGCAGTCGCTTCATCCAAAGTGTTAGAGGCATCTTCATGCTCTAAGCCAGGGGCCTCATTTTCAGTCCTCGAGGCTTCTTCACGTTCTTCAACTTCATCTTGAGGACTCCAAGACCCAGTATAAGTATCCTCGGGATCCCAAGGACTCGGACGCATATCCTCGGGGCTATCAATAAGCTCATAGGACGAACTAGAAGGTTCTTGTACCCTAGGCGTAGGAGCCCTTGTACGAGGCCCATCCGTGAACTGTGAATTCCGGTCGTCAAATTGGAATAAAGCCATCAGAGGGGACCTATGAACGTGGACAGTTCCGTGTGCATTTGTATCCTTTTGAACACGGAGCAGCACCACGTCCAAAATTGAGAAGACCATAGCGTGGAAGTCTTTCAAGCCAAGCTTGAGGCCAGCTCCGACAGCTTCGGCAACAGCTGCCTCTTCAGCCTCGACCAAGTCAAGTCTGGAAGTAAGGTATATGAGGACGCCTTTTAACCAGTAGGCTCTACCCTCGGGTGCTGATCCAGATCTAAATCCTGGTAGATGAGACTCGAATAGGAAACGTGGAAGGACAGTTGCTAGATTATCTGGCGCATTCAGATCGGGACAAACATGGCTCCATTTCAAGTAATAGCCTTCTGCTTGATGGTTTGGGTCAAGATTCTGAACAAACTCAAAGGATAATTCACCCGAAGCAATAGAAAGCACGGAAAAAGCTATCTCCCTAAATGAGAAGCAACCGGGGTCCCATTCCAGGACAGAAGCATCCAGGGCACATCGGTATTTTTTGTGCACATACATGAATATGGCGTTCAGGAAGAACTCACGTGCGGATGGTACGTCTTGCTGACCATGAAAGACCTCTGGCGATTCTACTTTAATATCGAACTGACGAACCATATCCAAATGATCGCTGTTTATTTCCGGCTTCCAGGCAAGGTTTGCAACCAACCCAGCGGGTGTGAAATCACTAGTAGTCCGACGGCGCCGAGGATCTACTCCCAAATACTTGATCCATGCTGCGCCACGCGGGATCTTAGACAGATGAAGATGCAGAGAGTGATCGACAGTCAGGACCTCACGGTCTAAGTCGAGGATGTAGGTCCAATCAATATCCCATGGACTCGATCCGGGAAATATTGTTTGGAGAGGGGGCAGCTCAAGCTGATCATCGATAGCTAAGAAGCTTCTCTCATACCGTTCTCTCAGAGCGATGGGTGAGTCTTCTTCCTGGCTGGTCTGCACAATGATCGGTAAAGCATGGGTTTTAAGCTGCTCCACAAGACGTGCGTATACGCCCCGACTGGCCTGGAGCCATTCTAGCCAAAGATTAGCCCAAAGACGCGTCGATCTATAAGGGAATAAAAACCGGCTTGCCTTGATATTTATCTGGGTCTTCGGGTACCTTGTTGACGATGGCCTCACCTAGACCCTCAGGATAGCTGTCGAACTGGTTATGGTAAACGAAGTATCTGCCGTGGCAGCGGACGAAGTAGAAAGCTTGGGTCCCCATGGTTGCTAGCTAGATAGGCTTTTGTATGGCCGTGAAGGAGACTAAGATAGAAGGATGAGATGTTGAGGAGCCTTGAGAAGACACGTCAGTCCTAAATGTAAACAAAGGATGGTATGTGAGGCGGGTGGGTGAGTGGAAGGAGCTGCTGCGGGGTGGAGTGGAAGATCGAGGAGTGAGTGAGAGTGAATGAATGAATGCAGGTGGAGGGTCGTGGTTTCATAGCCAACCTACTAGCAATAGTAGTTGGACACGAACGCGCATAAAGATACCACAGATGGAAATTGGAAGAGAGGGGGACAGACAATGACCAACTAGTGTGCTGGAACTCATGTGGAGCAGAATTCAAAGGGCTTCGTGAAGGATTAGAGAAGAAGTAGAGGAATATTTGTACAGTCAACACGGTGAGACTAAAGCGATGGAGCGCTAAAATGTGCTTCGTTTGCAGTGGTCTATGTAGCGATCAGAGGCAAACAATATCGCCAATGTAAGCGGCAGGGTATTTCTATATGTAGACTATCGCAAGTTCAAAAGCATCTGTTCGGGCGACTCAAGGAGTTCCCGGATCCTGTTGGCCATTCGGGCCATGGTCGCCCCGTCTACTACTCGATGATCGGCACTCCAACTAAAGTTCACGAGCTCGCCCTTTGTTACCTGCCCTTCGTCATCGAAGATGGGAACTGTTTTGGCCTTGCCAACACCCAGGATTGCCACTTCAGTTGACACAACTACGGGGGATACGTATGTACCTCCAATATTCCCGATGTTAGAGATGGTGATTGTGCCACCGCTCAGATCCGCAGGGGTGAGTTTCCCTTCCTTCGCGAGCGCGTTCAGGCGTGATATCTCCGAAGCCACATCTAGAACAGAGCGACTGGCGACATCTTTGATGTTAGGGACTAACAATCCTTGAGGAGTATCCATGGCAACGCCAATGTTATGCTTTGATCGCATGACAAGTCGTGGCTTGTCCGGATCACTTGTATCGATCTTCGCATTGAGGAGCGGATACTCATTCAGGGCGAGGGACATGGCCTTGATGGCGAATGAAAGTAACGTTATTTTCTTGGGGTCTTTCGGGTCGCTCGCCAATTTCCTTCTGATAGCATTGAGACTGTTGATGTTGAGCTCATCTGCAAAGAGGAAGTGCGGAATATTTAGTGATCGGGTCATTATTTTGAACATCTGGGATTGAATTGGTGTCAACCTGACAACCGTTTCGTCTTGCTGTGTCTCCAGTCTTGTAGGCTGCACTGAGCCTACTGAGTCCCGCGTTATGATCAATCGTTGCACGTCTTCTTTAAGAACGCGTCCATCCTTGCCGGTTCCTCGCACATCCTCGATGTTTACATTGTGCATCTTCAGCAGACCACGAACCGCAGGAGTAGCCAAGGTTGCATGCGGCGACTTAGCTGAAATGCTGGGGCTTTGTTTGACCGCAGAAGGTTGGGGGGCTGCTACGGGCTGCGATGCCTTTGACGCTTCGGGGGCAGGGCTTGGTGATGTCGGCTCCGACTTGAAATCAGGCGGCGGGCTATCGTCCGGATATTTTCCATCTTCAACTTCGATATCGCAAAGTGCCTGGTAGATAGAAAGTAAGCGGTATAGCCTCAGACGATAAAGGGTCAGAAAGGGCAGTTTTTACCTTCCCCGTGGGAACAGTATCGTCAGCCTGAAAGTGAAGCTTTTTGACAACGCCCTCATATCTCGAGGTAATCTAAAGCCATTAACTTCGATTCAAGTCAAACAGCGCGAGAGAGTAACCACTAACATCATCAACTGCTTTGTCTGACTGGTATTGACAAAGAGGTTTCCATTCCTCAATGTATGCCCCCTCCTCGACGTACCACTGGATGATCTGGACCTCCGTTATCCCTGCGGAGTGAAAGTAAAGTAAACAACTGACGATATACGATCATGCGATCGGCAATGAGAAAAGGGGCAATGAAAGGTTTTGCCCTACCCTCTCCTACATCCTTCAGCACCTGGGACTTAATCCCCCACAGAGACGGGGCGGCGTGGAATTGGCGACAAGGAAGAGGTACGTTCTGACACCGAGTTATTGGCAAGGCCCGTGGCCGCTGACAGGCCCGGAGAGCCCCCAAAAAAGTTCCACTGCAGCGCAAAGCATTCATGATCAATCCGACGTCAGTCCGAGGGTCTCAAAGGACAGGAGGGTGAAGAGAAAGAGACACAGAGGTAGCATTCCGGCTGCATGATGGGTGAGGGAGGAAGTAAGTATACCCCGTTATCCAGTCGCTGCCGATGGCCGACGATAACCGATGGCCAGCGTCATCCCACGTGATCTTACTCCGCATCTCCATCTCCAACTCCGCCCGCTCTTCGGGCAGCAAGTTGTTCCAGCACCGTGGGCAGATGAGTCCCACCCAGGTACCTACCTACTAGATAGGTGCTTAGATGGGTAGCCCTGCGACATGGGAATGAGGAGGCATTCCGGGTGGATCAATGGATTCAAATGTGCCGTTCATACCAAGCCAAAGCTCACCTCGTTTCTGGAGACCGCAAAGATCATATTTCATACCTACATTCCAAAAATGACAATGGAGTTTCGAGAGCTGCACTCGGCTTACCGGGTATTCAGGCACCCAGGTGTACTTAAGTACTCACCGATCTGGGTTATCGAGAGCGCTCAACACAGGGATGATCGTTGTCAACCAATTCGAATCTGCGGCGGGTAGCAAACATTGACTTTGTGACTTCCGGGTCCGACGAATCCAATTCGTCTGTTCCAGCGAATTCCCGCCGGGTTCGCAGTTCTGAGGTGCCTGCCCCTGGGACAGTTTTCAGAGCCCAGTGAGCCCAGTGATACCGTGATACGTCTCGGTGGAGATCTTGGGCCCGGTGAACGCTGGTCTTTATTGGCGCAATCTCCGTCAGCCTTTCAGGGGCTTTTTTAATTCTTAGGTGGGTAAGCGCTTCACACTGTCCCTGGAACCGCCAGACGTCCTGGCCCAACTCGGCCAATGACAGGCCTTAATTTGACCCTGATTTATATAAAGTTAAAAACCATCCGATCCCTCTGCTGAACTTTGTCCCAAGTACTAGATCCCCGTGGCTATACCCAAACCACGCGACAATCCGGCATCCACGGTACTGGGTGACCACATAACAAACATGGTGGCCGAACATCTGACGATTCGCAATCTTACCTCCACGCCCATCATCTTGAAGCGCATTGAGCGCTTCCGTGCGCCTGGGATATCGTTTGGTAGCTTCTGTACCTTTGCTAGAAACTTCACGCGGGTTTTTACCAATGTAGCCCGTGCCAACACGCCCGTTGCCGCAATCAACGAGGATAGCCTGCCCTTTGCCGAGAATGATGTTGATATCCATGTTGGATCCTTCGAGACAGTCCAGACTGAGCTTCCATCGTTCATTAATTCGGAGAAGGAACGCATACGCTGGATATTTGAGGTGGAGGGCGAAAAACATCAAGTTCAGACCCCAGTCCCTACTACACAATCTGCTACTATGAAAGCGCTTTGCGACAACCCTCAGTTCAAATTTACTGGGATCTACGTCACAGAAGAATTCCACCTCACTATATACTCATCCGCTAGCCTCGATGCCTGGATGGGCGAGTTGAGAGATGATACAGTGCTCTCCTCTCTTTCAATACCAGGCACACACAACTCCCCCACTTGCCATACTGCCGCGCCATCTGTTCGTTGCCAAGCGGTCAGTCCTCGAGAGCAGCTTAGGAACGGAGTTAGATTCTTCGATATTCGGGTCCAGCCCCAATATCCGAAAGACCCTTCCAAAGATGACCTTATCCTCGTGCACAGCGTTTTCCCCATCTCCTTGACGGGCAGCAAATACTTCCGCGGATTGATGCGCGAAGTGGAAGAATTTCTCGAAGACAATCCATCTGAAACGCTCATCATCTCTCTTAAACGGGAGGGCCCGGGAAACCACACTGATGAGCAACTGAGCCAGATCATCCATGATCACTACGCACACCCGGGGAGTATATGGTACACGGAACCCAAGATACCCACCCTAGGTGAAGTGCGGGGGAAAGTTGTACTAGTACGCCGCTTCAACATCTTGGAGGACCTGAAGGGTGAACATGAAGGAAGGGGGTGGGGTATCGATGCTAGTGGCTGGGCGGATAACTGCTCCAACGCCACTTGTCCCAGCGGACAGCTTTGTATCCAGGATTTCTACGAAGTCTTGAAGACCCAGATCATTGACAAGAAGCTTGAATATGTGAGGGAGCATTGCGAACGCGCTGGTAAGACTCGGTATCCGTTTGGTGTACTCTCGGCCTCCTCGCAAATACAGGGGTATCCATTGTACATCAACTTTTTGAGCGCAAGCAATTTCTGGAAAATGGGGACTTGGCCTGAGAAAATCGCAGCCAAGCTGAACCCCGCCACTGTTGAATATCTTTGCAGAAACCATGCGGAAGGTAATGGTGATTGGTCCACTGGCATTCTTGTTATGGACTGGGTCGGCTTGGACGGAGATTGGGATCTTGTACGATGCATCGTGGGTATGAATGCCCGACTGCTGCAAAGGCAGTTTCAGCACGAAAAACAGTACTCAAGCAGTAATTAATCAGTAGCATGAAGCATAGCGGGTTAGATCATTTCAAGGGGCTTACATTCATCTCAGATATTAATGTCTGATTTCGGTGAAATATAATACAAAATTTTCGGGATTGGCTGTAACTTGACCTATTAAGGTCAAAGCAAGATCCTCAAGTACCCAAGCATACATCATTCAACAAAGTTCATGAATCGTGTACAAATACCAAGCTTATTTCAGCATCATAAAGCCAAAAGCCAGTATGCAACCGACTATGTAATTGTACCTAGAACTTTGACTCCTGTTCTAAAGAATATTCATGTGCTAAAAAAACCATGGTCTTGAAGGGTAAAAGAAAAAAAAGAAACCAACATGAGGGGGAAAGTACAAGAGATTTTATTATACATAGAAAGCCGGGCACACACATGAAACAGTCTTAGACTGTTCAAGCGGAATCGCCCTTGTTCTGATCTTCCGGTCCTTTCTCCTTCTCCTCCATATCTTGCTTTCTGCTCTCAAGCGTGAAGTAAAGGCTCTTTCCAGCGCCCTCCAAAGCATTCGTGATGCTAGATCCCACGCTCTGCAAGGCCATAACAAGCTGTGACCGCAAGCCATCCATACCACCCTCGATACTGCTGACCCACTTGGACTGCTCGACGTCGAAAAGCTGGTTATCGATACGAGCAGCAATCAAAGACAGCTTGCTCAAACCGTTCTGAACGGGGAATTCATGCCAGGCCGGGTTGGCCTTCCGCGTCGGCGCAGGGAGCCCAACCGTCTTGGGGGCCAGAATCGTCAATGCAGCCTTCAGATGTTCCGGGGAAACTTGTGGGATGGTGAGCACGGCCACGGGACCAATGAGGAGCGAAGAAAGTTCGTGTTTGCCTTTCATGTTCAAGACGGCTTCGTGAGCAGCACGGGAGAGGTCATGGGAGAGAGATGGGTCGTCCCGCGATCCGGAGTGAGGGATTTCGGCCGATGTTTGTGTCACCGGGTTGACAGCGCTGGGAGGACGTCCAGCTTCCAACGCCGCCTGGCTGGGTCGGAAGTATTCCACGATACGCAGGGCGACCTCGAAGATGCGCGTCTGGATGATCTGGACCTTGACGTGCGGAGCTACGGCTGGAACGGTCCGACCTTCCGCGGCGATCTGCTCGTCCACCTTCTGCATAGCCTTTCCAAGCTCTCGGCGTATGGCGGCCCACTCGACCGATTGGAGGTTGTCGTGCTGGAGGAAGACCATGAGAGGGGTGGTGCGGATGACGGAGGTGTATTGCCGGAGAAGTTGTGACCGGCGGTACTCAGGGTTGCGGTGCGAGGGAGGCTGTGTGGGAGGGTAATTGGCGATAGGAACGGGGGAGTGTGTCATCTGCTCAATTGACGGGGCAGGAGTCGTCGCGGTGCTGGCATATCTAGCAGCAATAGGGAGTTCATGGCGATAGAGCCTTTGCCGGCGGACCGGCTGAGAGATGCGGCCGCTTGAGATGCGTACACGAGGCGGCATTGTGAAGGTGGAGGGAAGGATCCGCGGGGAGAGATCAATTGGGCGTTAGATGAGACAGCGAGCGGATCAAAACCGGACGAGATGCCTCCAAGCCCGTGGAATTGGCGATGCCGGCGACAAGAGCAGCGTCTGGGTGATGCCGGCTGGCGAAAATATGGCACGAAATCTTGGGTTCCCAAAGCGGATTAGCCCAGGCGTCAGGCGGTGGAATTCTGCCGGGCGCCCGCGATGACTCTTTGCTCTGCGGTCAGCGGCGCGGACTGAACTCCGATTCCTTTGTCTGACAAGCAAGAATTGGAAGCTTGGTGACTCAATTGACACGCTTTCAGATTCCCAGACCTCCGTATACGAGAAATCCACCTCAAGGCAGGATGTCTGCCCAAACCCAGGACCAGAAGCCGGAGCATGTCTCCATTTCACCCCTCCTCAAGAGACTCGCCTACCCCGCTACGGAAGTTCGGGTTGAAGCTTCAGAGATTGCCTCAGCATTCGCGCTGATTTTCGAGGACGGTATCTCCCATATTCAGACCGCAGCTCTTCTCACGCTTTTGCACTCCACGGGATTGGACCGGGATGCGGAAGTCATTGCTAAATGCTCCAACCGCATGCGGGAGGCCGCTCGCCAGGTCAATAAGACTACTTTGAAGGCAGCCATCAAGTCTCGAGGAAAGAAGGAGGGTAACTACAAGGGTGGCCTGGTGAGTGATGGCTGTGATACCTGGCGCTCAATTGGACTTTGCATCTGACCGTTTGGGACTATTCTAGTGCGATATTGTTGGAACCGGCGGAGATTCGCATTCTACCTTCAACATTTCCACCACCTCTTCGATCATCGCTTCCCCTCTTCTTATGACGGCCAAACATGGCAACCGCGCGCAGACTTCTTTCTCTGGATCCGCCGATGTCCTGAACGCCGTCTCCCCAGTTCCTCCGAAGATCGGTGCAATCACCGCTGAGAACCTAAGCCAGGTCTATGCTGAGACCAATTACGCCTTTCTGTTTGCGCCCAACTTCCACTTCGGCATGATGTACGCCGACCCCGTGCGCCGCGGTCTTGGACTTCGGACAATTTTCAATCTGATGGGACCGCTCGCCAACCCTGTCGACTGGGCCATAGAAGCGCGAGTTGTTGGTGTGGCTTACCAAAGCCTAGGCCCCGTGTTTGTGGAGGCTTTGCGCCAGAACGGATGCAAGAAGGCGATGGTTGTTTGCGGTGAAGAGGACCTGGACGAGATAAGCTGTGCAGGGAAGACAAACTGCTGGCAATTATCGGAGTACCCTAACCCCTCGTATGTTGCCTCCAATACGGACGACGACGGCTCCAGTGATGACGAGGAGGTCCCCCGCACCTTGGTCAAAATGGAAACTTTCCAATTGCAGCCGTCTGATTTCGGACTGCCAAGCCATCCTCTCTCTGCTGTATACGGCAGAAAGATGCCCAAGGACAATGCAGCTAAACTCATGAGTATTCTGCGGAACGAGCTGCCTCGCGATGACCCCATCCTGAGTTTCGTGCTCATGAACGTGGCCGCCCTTCTGACGGTGTCGGGTATCTGCGAAGCGGAAACCAGTAACATGGGCCCTGGAGATGACGGCCACGTCATCACGGAGCGTGGACCTGGTGGTGGACGCTGGAAGGAGGGTATCCGGCGAGCCCGCTGGGCTGTAGAGAGCGGTGCTGCTCTCAAGTCCTTCGAGCATTTCATCGAAGTTACCAACAAACTCTAGTTGACTGGACTGCGGAGAAGAAATTGTTTGACTATTAATCTCATCTTGTTCTCTTTTACTTTGGATCTCAACGGTTGAATGGGTAAAAACTATGGTTTACGGGCAAGTGTATTTCAGATGTCCTGGATAGTACATAGAGTAGGTAGTATGCATGTACAGCCAACCGAGTATTGGATATGACGAAATCGTGGTATTATTCGACAGCAACTTTGAATCCATCAGCTGCAACAGGGATCTCGCCCTAAACCAACTGATGAGCGAGCATCCCATCCGCAATCGACACCAGATCCATGCGTGTCTCATGCATACCCACCGACTCAAATCCTTTCACCTCCCCTTCACCCCTTCTAACCTCCATACCCCGGAACCAAGTTCGAAAGAAAAGAAAAGAAAACTCCAGAGCGCCACCATGCACATCATCATGAACAAAGCCAGCAGGCGCAAAGCCCCCAACTTTTTTTTGATCATGGTATAAAAACCATCCCCACTGCACCGGATCGACCGCTCATATTCCGCCAAAATCACCGCGCCTCAAACTGAACCATTCTACACCACCCCCAGACCAGTTAGTATAGCATCCTTATCAGTGCGCTAAGAGCAACCTGCCTCTTTGTCCGCTCCTTGTACAGCACACGGTGACCGCACTCCTTGCACCGGATCTGGTCTCCTCTCTTCAGGGACACGCGCGAGTTGCACTCGCCGCACAGGTAAGCGACCACAGGACCGTCGAGGGAGCCGGCGCCCATGGAGTCGGCGCCGAAGGCGTTCTGGGTGCCCATGTTAGGGACTTGGTAGGCTTCGCGGGACATGGTGAGTTGGTTTTTTTTTTTTGTTGGGACGGGTGGTCGCTGGTGTAGAAGTGTTTTTAGGCGCGGTAGACAAGGTGTCAAGGACTGGAGAAGATGGCCGATATAGATGAAATGGTTCATTCTAGAACTTTTTTGCTGGAGGGTTGCTTGATGGGGTAAGTAATGAGTCAGCATTGCATTTGTGGTTGTTTGCATAAAATGGTTGTCATTAGTAAGCTTATGCCAGTGTATTAAGGACCGATGTCTACTGTACTTTAAAGCGTTCTGAGAAACCAAGAGCTTATTGATGTGAAAACAAAATATATACGTAAAATTTATTTGTCTGCTACTAAGTGTGCTTATGTCTCTTTTTAGCAATCATATATGCACGATCATGTGGAATATATGAGTACAATATGATGGTAGGTGTAACCATAGAATTATGTATTTAGTATCCAGGAACAATACTACCTGATTTAAGATATCTGAAAATATAGATAGTTTGCTCAAAAAGCAGCTTTGAAACAGGATGTGCCGTTTAATTATCTTGTCAGTGCTGTGCAGAAATAGGACCTGGACAGTCTGAGCATGACAGACACTGGATAAGGCAAGGTACTAAATTGCTCCCGTATATTTGTTGACCATTCGAGAAACTACCTAGGCAGTAGTGACAGCTGCATTTCCCTGGTAAGATGCATCCAAAAGTAACTAGTTGATCAAATCAAAACACCTTAATGAAAGACCATCACATGATGTTCCTGCACGTCATCACATGCCTATACAGAAATGTGGAGTAATAATACTACCTTTTTTAAGTATATCTGTCTAGGAGTAATCGTCTATGGGATGGGTCAATTTCACTGTCGATGATTTTGGAGAATCATGTTCGACATGGTCTTCGACGGAAACAGCTTATGTACATTCAAGTTATATCAAGAACATAGCTATAGGACACAAATCCACTGTTAAGCAAGAGTAAAAGAATATGGTATCTCTCTATATCCGATGCCCAAATGCAAAGCCTATGTTGTGACAAGAAAAAAAAGCAATCATGGGTCGTCACAAAAGAACAGCACAGGGTATATGTGATCAAATTACAGCAACAAGTGAAAGCAAATTACCAACCACCGCCAATCTTTCCGGCAAGTTCGACCACGCGGGTGGTATCGTTCGCCACATCCTGGGGTTTGCCAACATCACTCTCAACTTCGCGGTAGGTGGTGTAAGCCAACTTTGAAAGGGGCACACCCATGAAGTTGGACCAATACTGCAAAGTGCTGCGGATTTTATCTTGCTTCTCGGGGATAGACAAGGGCTGTGACTGATCCTCGGCTTCATGTTCCGAATCCGAATCCGCAGAATAGTATGCCTCGTCCACACGCGCAAGCCATGTACGTTGTTCGTGTGGTGTTGGCTTTGAGGGATTTCCAGAGGCCTCTCCCGAGGCTGCAGGCTGTGTGCTTGAATTGGCTTCGCGAGCGTCCTCTATGCGTATCTGACCTCCTCCATTTGTACAGCCCCCCGGACATGCCATAACCTCCACATAAGCATAATCCGTACCGGATCCAGCAGATACTGCACCTCGTGAGACCGGCTGCCGTCGATTACCGCCAGGGAGTCGCGATGCCCTTGCCGGCTTGAGTTTTCTGACAAGGTTCTGGATGTTCCTGAACCCATAGTAGCGAGCTGCTTTTAAGATGGTTGAACGCTCAGGCGACATGAGAATATACTCAACAACATCGGCATTTCTCCCTCGTTGAGTCACAACCGTACTGCCCGGATTCTGTGCCTGGAAAGTCAAAAGAACATGTTGAAGGTAACCTCCGGATGTACCTGCGGTAGCAGTTTGTTGTGAGGAAGTTTTGGAAAACAAGAAGTTATCTAAAATTTTGTCGGGAAATGGAGGGGAATGAGATCGAGGCAAGGCCCTCAAGGGTAGGTTAGGAAGAGAGATGCCTCTGGATGAGGCCAAGCTGAGAAGCTCGCGCGTCGTGATAACACAGTCCACGTCTCGGACAGCTGTATGATGTTCATCCTTAGCAGATAACCACGAATTATCAGTGAGTTCTTCACGACTAGCTTCGAGCTTTTTGTCAAAGCAGGGCATGACAGCCAGATGCCATATACGGGAAGCTGGGACCCCGAGAGACTTGCTTAGAACAGTTTTGAAGAAAGTCCCTGCCAATGCTTGAGGAGATTTTAGCCGAGACAGGTGAGGAAGGATGAATGGATGTGTCTTTTCGGCATAACATATCCAGCCGGGACATGCGGAAGAAAGTATAGGGCGCTTCGGTAGAGAGTTATTTCCGCTGTTGGCGCCAGCCAAATCCGAGTTTGACGCCAAAGACTCGCTAACTTCGTCCGCTGTGAGAGCTAGCACAGCCTCACGCATGATATTGGTGTCAATGACCCATGTAAACCCGCTGCCATTCTTGCCTCCAGCCCTCAATCCCTCGGGCCCACTGAGAAACTGATGGATCATGTATGTTGCCTCCTTCTCGGAGATCCCGTATGTGGCTGCCAAACTTGCTCTCACCTGAGGACTGACGCTTGCGATGAATACAATGCCCTCACTATTGGCCGCTCCGACTGTCTGTGCAAGTGTCTCATCTTCACTGCCCAATGAGATCTCGGGATGCGCATCAAGGGTGTTGAGAACCTCCGCATGCGATTGCAATGAGATAAGTACTGCTTCAGCAGAAGTGACGCATCCAGAGCACGCGAGGCAATCGGTCAATGAGATTTGCGCCGGGGGAAGGTTTTCAGGCTCAACCTTGTCTTCTGTGGTCACCTCGTAGGGGTTCTGATAGATTATAAATCAGCGCTCATTCATTGGACGAGGGGTGGAACTGGTGGACAGGAGTTCTGCACGCACGTCTGACTTTGAGGCATCCTTTGCAGGAAGTGTTTCAACGGGTTTTATGCAAGCGACACCCGGGGAAATGAAATCATTCAAGTCGTCCGCTGACAAAATCGCACTCATTGTGGTGGAAGCCCGAGACTGCAGACTGAACGAGCAAGTATAGCAGAAACGCCACTACGCGGCGGGTTCAACAAGAGATTTTGCTGGAACTCCGGCTTTGCTGGTTCAGGGTCGCAGAGTTTTTCACGAGTATACTGAAGTGCAAGTGCAAGTCAAGTGTAAGTGAGACTTTTTGCAGGGGGTTGCAGAGAAAAGGATCAATCCAAATGCGACTATGTGAGAGGAAGATGGATGCTTTGTCATCTGCAGTGGCGACGAACCCTGCCAGCGCCTTATCGGCTGCCCCGCGATCGGCGATGATAAGGTCACCGCTGGTGTCACCGCCTCACGTTCTGCCGCTCCTTCGTATCCTTCGATCGTCATACCCAGCTCCGTACTAGGTAGCCAGTAGTTAGTACGGAGTACCCCGTAGATACACATAGTTCCCAGCCTCGTCTTGGCATAGCCTGGCCTTCCTCTGCTGCCTGGCTAGTTGAACCAGAACCAGTCTCCACTGATGAGTCATGCAATACACAGTCAATCACATTCTATAATTAACAAGCAAGTATATCAATACCATATACTCAAGATAGGTGTAAATCCCGCAGGCTAGAAATACGGGATGGCGCCGAAATCATTGCCAGATTATTTTCGTCCGATAAACGCTGAATCCCGGGCTACTGCCGCCAGGGATAGAAGAGCACTACTCAGGTTGACTGCAGAGGAGACACAGTCGCTTCTTCCTGGCATACTGATGGTAGTGCCTCGAGCACCTCCAACGGCACATTCTTGTTCTCACACCAGATACATCGCCTTGAATCCAAGGTTCAGCCCCAAACTCAGCACCCAAGTCGAAGTTCTTTTTGGGGATACCTTCGACATCGCCATCAGGCTAAGCAATCCTTCCAGACACTTTCGGCAAAGTGGCACTCAGAATGTGTGCGTCTTAAATATGGCCAACGAAAGAACTCCGGGAGGGGGTTGGCTCAATGGAGCTATGGCCCAGGAAGAAGCCCTGTGCTACCGAAGCAGCCTCAGCTTAACTCTTAAAGAGCGGTATTATCCAATTGGGGAGCGCGACGCCATCTACTCTCCCAGTGTTGTTATTTTCCGTGAGAATTTCACTCAAGGCCACGGGCTGATGAATCTGCAGAAGCCAGAGCTTCTACCCGTTGTGAGTGTCATCAGCGTGGCTGCGTTGGAAGGACCAGAGGTTGATCACACGACATCTCCACCAAGCTATAAACACACCTCTGATCGAGAATTGATGAAGGATAAAATGCGATCCATTCTCCGCATAGCAGGATATAAAAAGCACCGGAGAATTATCCTAGGCGCCCTTGGATGCGGCGCTTTCGCAAACCCGAACGTTGCAGTTGCAGAATGCTGGGCTGAAGTTCTGCAAGAGGTTGAATTTCAAGGATGGTGGGAGAGACTTATTTTTGCGGTTTTAGACGATACAGCTAAAGTCGCCCAAGGTAACAGCAACTTTGATGTTTTCCGAGAGAGGCTGCATGGCTTGAGAATTTGATGAGCAGATCAGACGAGATGATTTTGAGCTGCACAGATAATGGCCACTGTAATTATTCGTGATTTACCTGCTTATATATCGTTTATATGACAGAAGGCTATGGCCAGGGAATTTATCCCAATGAGCAAAATAAACAGCAAGTTCTATTTCCTAAGCCGGGCCGAGCGCCTTCTTGCAGATGACAGTTCCTCTACTGCCCTAGTTTCTGCTTCATCTTCCGTTTTAATGGACGTCTTTGTTTGTTTCTTAGGCCCCGCCTTCTTCTTCGGTGTGACGTCTTCACTATTTTCTGGCTCCTTCTCTTCCTTTGTCGCTGGCTCCCGCTTTCGCTTAGCTTTTGCAGATGCACTGCTGGCATCAACATCATCGATGTCTCTAGCTGCTAGCCTCGTTTTCTTTTGCACACTTGGAACAACTGCACTGGTTCTACCACCGACGGTAACAAACGTGATCTTATCCCCGTTGGGGAGCACAGATGGTGTATTCTTTTTGCCCTTACCCCAGCGATGCTTGAACAACCAGTCCGCAGGGAACTTTTCTGAATCCGCCAGTAGGTCTACTGAGGTTGAGCAGACGTAATGCATAGCCGAGTGGAGGTTTTTTATTTGGCCGTCAGTCAAAGTGTTGCTGTATTGCTCTGGGTGTATCTTGGAATGATAGAGAATCTCGTCACTAGGTAGCAGTCAGCTTACAAATTTCATTTTCTTTGCAGCACGGAATCAGGAGACGTACCCCATCCAGTTGCCAATTCCGCTTATATTCGCTTGATCTAGAAGAAGAGCTTTGATGGGGACTTTCTTGCTCCGCAGCTTCTTCGCTAGCCAATCTTCCGTCACAACGTCTTTATCAGCGGCCGGATCCGGGCCGTTCTCTTTCAGAGGGCTATAGTTGCGGATCTCATCTGCTGGACAATCTACCAGTCGTATCCTAGCCAGTCGGCGAAAATCCACAAAAGCAGCCTCTGTCTTCGGCTCGCCATCGGTCTCGAGCAAAAATTTCCAGTACTTGGGCGGCCATTCTTTGTCTTCCGGCTTATCTGTCCGGTAATAGTATGTATCGGCGTCCCGGATCTTCAGCCAGCCTGCCATGCCAAAATGCATTACGACATGGGGCGGCGATGCCATGGCAATCCAGAAGTACTTGCCCTGCTGCCCAGCACTGACGACCTTCTTTCCTACCACTGCTTTCTGAAAGTCCGCAGCGGTTGTTCCCGCCTTTCCGTAGACGATATCATCATTTTGCACCGAGACCTTGGAAAGGGTCTTGCCAACAAGGTGTTGGCGAAGGAAATGAACTATGCGTGAAACCTCCGCTAGCTCGGGCATGGCGGATAAGGCTTGATAGGTACTTTGAGGTGATAAAGAACGATACGAAGTCCGATACGCAAGCACCCAAGACCTTACCTAGCCTATAGTAGTCAAGCAAATAGAGCTCCAACCCAGGAGGAGTTGATAGCGAAGTGGTGGCACGCGTTGATAAATCACGTAGTCCCGTGATTTGGAGGCAGACCTACCTAACCGGTTCAGGCAATCTACTAGGCAGGTACTCGGAATGCCGGGTTGGTACCATCACCTGTTGTACTAAGGCACTCGGGCCGGCCCTCGTAGGAACTTCCACTTCCCGGCACCATTCAAGTGCTTGCTACGACTTCACACCGGATCGTTCACTTAATTGCCCATCCAACACATTGACTATTGTTGTTCTGGCACCACTTGGATCTGCTAGGTTGCATTGACCGAGACGGTGCCGCTTGTCATTGCGAGTTTCTCGATCCTGTCGCTGATCGCATCTTGATATCCTACAAGGTGGAGTGGTTTTGGGCCAAGCCTTCCGGGTCAGCAAAGGACACTGGAAAAGCTGAAGGTCGGAAAATGTCTCAAGCATGGACGACGTCAGCTCCCAAGCTAAATCCCCAGTTCTGCTTCAACGAGACGTTGCTCAGAGGTATGTTCAGCCAAGACCTTGTCCGGCTGGAGGACGGCAAAGTTCGGGACTGATCGGTGTTTGCGCCACTGGAAAGATTTCCTACGGATTTCCAGATCAACGATAGATGACTCGATCACGCAAAACCTCAATGCTTTATACACACCTGCCCGAGCAGGGTTCGACCCTTCTTCCACAGCAATCCGTCAAACAGACTCCGCGGCTGGGAAGCAGATAGACCCGACTGCCTGCCAAGGCTTCAAAGAGAACGTTCTATTTCCTTCCTGGCAGGTTCGATCAGACGTGCTCAACTATTGCGCTGGAGTGGCTACGAGTGCGGACCCAGAAGACCCCGTTCACCTACTTCGACAGACGGAGTCTGTCAAGGAGCGTGAGCGAATTGTCGATGAGCGACTGGATCCATACTCCGCGCAATCCTCTACTCAGACCAATGTGTCGGTGGTCGATGAGCGACTCGACCCTTATTCTGCACGAGCGCAATTCAACGAGGCACGGACTGAGTCGTTGGCGAATCTGGTACGAACTCAACGGGGCGTAGAGGAGATCATACGCGCCCGAACATGGGGTATGGTATCCGAAAGATGCGGTGGCTCATCGGAAGGCTGGGAGGAAGCACTTAACACATGGCGTGAGAGTAGACAGTCGAAATAGCCGCCACCTTCGACATAATGACCCGGTGATCCTGAGGACCTAAATTTTTGTTCTTGAGGTGGGTTAGTGGGTTAGTATGATCGAGAACTTTCTCCTCCTGGGAGTCATCCCCCCGAGTCCATATTTGGCTTTGTTTGGGCCTATCTTACCATGTATATGACGAACACGTAACATAGCTGCATAGCGGGTGCGTTAATTTGTTGGAGTTGGGGTCTCGACTCGATGGGATGCACAACGGGGCCAATTCAGGTACCGATAGACAGACATGGACATATACATGGACTTGCGCAGGGGACATGTCCGGGTCAGGTCCAATACTAATACTAGTACCTAAGTAGTAGGAAGTGTAGTAGGATTGCAGTGTTGTGTTGCAGCTGCAGGTGGTGCCGCTTCGGATAATAATTTCGTCTGGTGCCGGGCTGGCCTTGACGACGCCGGTCGGTAAGAACCTTCGACGTCGATTGATCGCTGCAGCATACCCTTTGAGCTGCCCGAACCGGTGACCTCCAAGATCGGGAAGGTGCTTCATTATATATTCGTACTACTACACTCTCCGGGACGTGCATGTCGCAGGAGTGTTGGTCCTAGCTTATCGCTGCCTGATCGACTAGTCCTGCTAGTCGTAATCGCCCGTCCGGCGTCATCCCCCCGCCGCCGCGCACATCGCAGCTTCCGTCTTCCCACAGTCACTTGGCGAGTCCGTTCTTCACTGACCACCACCTGCCCCCACGAACGCCATGCCGCAACCATTGAGCTCCAAGGATGCGTCCTTGTTCCGCCAAGTGGTTCGCCACTACGAGAACAAGCAACATAAGAAGGGTGGGTTTCCCAATTCAAATTGAACACGCTGGAGGTCTCCGCAGGTGGGATGGGAAGCTGCTGGAAAGCTAACTGTGCCATGCGCCGAAAAGGCATCAAGACCGCCGAACAGATCCTGAAGAAAAACCCGAACCATGGCGACACACTAGCCATGAAGGCCCTCATCATGAGTAACATGGGACAGCAAGAAGAGGCTTTCGCGCTGGCCAAGGAAGCTCTGAAGAATGATATGAAGTCGCACATCTGCTGGCACGTTTACGGATTGCTGTATCGGGCGGAGAAGAACTACGAGGAGGCAATCAAGGCATACCGATTTGCGTTGAGGATCGAACCGGAGTCTCAACCTATTCAGCGGGATTTGGCACTTCTCCAGATGCAAATGCGAGATTACCAAGGCTACATACAGAGCAGGAAAACCATGCTGCAGGCCCGGCCCGGGCTCCGACAGAACTGGACAGCTCTAGCGATCGCGCACCATCTTTCAGGAGATCTGGAAGAAGCCGAGAAGGTGCTGACGACTTACGAGGAGACACTGAAGATCCCGCCGCCAATTTCTGATATGGAGCACTCCGAAGCTGTGCTGTACAAGAACGTGGTCATGGCCGAAGCTGGCAAGGTTGACAAAGCGCTGGAACATCTTGAGCAGGTGGGCTACAGGATTTCGGACGTACTTGCTGTGATGGAGATGAAGGCGGACTACCTCCTACGACTGGACAAGAAGGCCGAGGCGGAAGCAGCCTACACTGCCCTCCTTGAACGGAATCCGGATAACTCGCTCTACTACGATGCCTTGGTTAGGGCAAAGGGTATCTCTAGCGATGATCATAAAGCCCTCAAAGCTGAATATGACGCTTGGGTAGAAAAGTATCCCCGTGGTGATGCTCCTCGCAGGATACCCTTGGAATTTCTGGAGGGCGATGACTTCAAACAAGCCGCCGATGCTTACTTGCAACGTATGCTTAAGAAGGGCGTTCCCTCGCTCTTTGCCAACCTCAAGTCGCTGTACACCAATCCGGTGAAACGCGCTACAGTGCAGGAGCTTGTTGAAAGCTACATTGCAACAGCACCCCAGTCGGACGGTTCAGCTGAAGGTGCCGATAACACCGAGTTTCTCTCCTCCTCATACTACTTCCTGGCTCAGCATTATAACTACCACCTCAGCCGTGATTTGACTAAGGCCATGGAGAATGTTGACAAGGCCATCGAGCTGGCGCCCAAAGCCGTTGAATATCAATTGACCAAGGCCAGGATATGGAAGCACTACGGCAACATGGAGAAGGCGGCAGAAGAGATGGAGAAGGCCCGTAAGTTGGATGAAAAGGATCGTTATATCAACTCCAAGGCCGCGAAGTATCAACTCCGCAATAACGACAACGACAAGGGTCTTGACAACATGAGCAAGTTCACCCGAAACGAGACTGTTGGTGGTGCCTTGGGCGACCTCCACGAGATGCAATGTACCTGGTATTTGACGGAAGACGGTGAGGCCTATCTGCGTCAGAAGAAGCTTGGCCTTGCGCTGAAGCGCTTCCATGCCGTCTACAACATTTTCGATACCTGGCAAGAAGACCAATTTGATTTCCACAGCTTCTCGCTACGCAAGGGTATGATCCGTGCGTATGTAGACATGGTTCGTTGGGAAGACCGTCTGCGTGAGCACCCTTTCTACACCCGGGTGGCTGTTTCTGCTATCAAGGCGTATCTGATCCTCCATGACGACCCGGATATGGCCCACGGACCGCTGCCTAATGGTTCTGGAGAGGACGACAGCGAACGCAAGAAGGCCCTCAAGAAGGCTAAGAAGGAACAACAGCGCCTGGAGAAGCTCGAGGCGGAGAAGCGTGAGGCGAGGAAAGCAGCAAGCACGAAGGGTGTCGATGGAGAGGTGAAGAAGGAGGATCCCGATCCTCTAGGCACAAAGCTCGTTCAAACCCAGGATCCGCTTAAGGACGCGATCAAATTCTTGACTCCTCTGCTGGAGCTTAACCCTAAGAGCGTTGAAGCACAGTGTCTTGGGTTTGAGGTTTATCTCAGAAGAGGTATGTTGAACCCGGGGTGTTCAATACGGATGAACTAACGCTTTCCAGGTAAACATGCGCTTGCCCTCAAGTGTCTCTCCGCCGCACATGCCGTTGATGCATCCAACCCAACTCTTCACGTTCAACTTCTCCGCTTCCGCAAGACGCTGGACACCCTTCCCGAGCCACTTGCGCCTCAAGTGGCGGAGGTCGTCAACGCGGAGTTTGAGACTCTGCTTCCGAAGGGCCAGAACCTGGAGGAGTGGAACAACAGCTTTGCCTCGACGCATAAGGACAACGTTCCTCACCAACAAGCAGGTCTTACTTGTCGGCAGCTGTTGAAGCCCGACTCGAAGCCGCAGTGTGAACAGGATCTTGCCTCTACCCTTGACTCGGGGGATATTACCATCGAGACAGCCTTTGCGGGCTTGGAATTGTTGAACGAGTGGGGAAGCAGCCAAGCCGCGAAGACAGCCTATGCTCAGAAGGCCAGCGGCAAGTGGCCCGAAGCTACAGTGTTTCGTCTCGAATAGAGTGACAGCATTTTGGACTTGAATTGCTTTGAACTGTAACATGATTGGCGGAAAGGGCATTTTGTTTCTCCTGGGCTTATCTTTAGAACAGAACAGCTACGACTGGTCGCTGGATACCTGGGTGTACATATTGACAGGTACTTGACCCAGGTGAGATGTGGCGAGGCACGAAATTATACACGCAAAAGCTCTTGACGCTTATGGCGAGCCTACTAGACTTCAAATAAATAAATTGAATAGTGTACCAATACCAAACTGGCTCGAATGTCATATGGAGTGGCAGCCTTTCCTGTGATAGCGGGAAGTATTGTGCTTCACGGCGTGAGCCTGGTGTCTGTATAGCACCAACCAAGCTCCGCACATGGTTCATATAATGTGTACTATCTAGAGGTGATGTTTCCTGACTGCCTCGGACTGGTCCCGGATAGCCGATAAAGGGACATGTCATTAATGAGCGCTAAATCTCGATGGCAGGGGCCATTGATCCAAGAGTAGATGACCTGGATTTGACTAATATACAATGAAAAGGAGATGGTAGTTAGTACAAAACAAGCAGATAAACAGCCGGACACGTTTCCCATGCACATGTCATAACAACGACAACAAAACCCGATGTCTATATACTCCCCACAGAGGACACGGAATATCTAGTAAGTCGAAAATCTTTCTATGCCAGGACTTTTCATCTTCTACGCATCATCCATACCGTCAATGTTGCCCAGAATGGGCTTCCTCTTCAATGTCTCCTCGTCCTCGCCGTACCCGTACTTGACCCACACGTGTTGCCAGAACGACACAGGAGCGGGACGCTCCTCACCCAGGATGTACTCCTGACCCTCGGCGATACGTTGAGCGCGAGCCTCTTCCTCCGGGGAAATGACGTAGCGGTGCATACGGGATGCAAGACGGGGGTCGAGAACGATATCGTTCAGCCACTCGCGCTCCCTGTCCGGGTTGGATTCGTCCTTCTTGTGGACGGACTTGTGCCATTCGGGTTCTTCGGCTTCGAGGATGCTCTGTTGTTCGTAGGAGGCATTGCTTGTCGTCAGATCATCGGATGGGGAGCTTCCGTCCGTCACGTCCGAGAAGGAACCCTCGCGGTAAGGACGGCCGTGAGAGGCCAGGACCATGGCTGCGACGTCGCGGCCAACGTTCTCGGCAACGTGGCGCTGGTTGAGGTAGCGGTATAATCTGATAGGGGTGTTCAGGAAGCCTAGGATATGGGGCAAGGCGACGGGGACGGAGCCGTCGAGAGATTGAGGGAAAGTTGGGGGGAGGGGTTGCGATGAGTAGTCGGCAGGGGACAGGTAGGCGGGTGTTGGCCCGGTGGGCTTGGCGGGCTTGTCATTCTCCTTTTTCTTCTCTTCAGATGCGCTGGCGTCTGCGTCGGCATCCTCCTTCTTGGGCTCCTCGGTGACGGGGCTGCCGTCGGTAGAAATGCCTGTGTCGGGGGAGGGGGAAGACGAGGGTTCATCGGCGGGAGGAGGTGGCGGGGGAGGGTCAAGAGGACCTAGCCATCCCTCGTGCAGACCCCGGATGTACTCTTTCCAGGTGTGACGACCAATGACCAGATCGCCCTTAGGGCCGGGCTCCTCCGTGACTCCGATCTGTATTCTTGCGTTGGCAACGACATCCTCGGTACTGGCATCCTCCACCACCGTGCTGGGCTCTCCGGCCTTCCGTCGGAGCTTGCGGATGCGCTCCGCAAACCCAGCCCGGATGTCTCCCTCCTTTCTGCCTTCGATGACTTGGTAGTCTAGTGCCGCGGCAACAAGGATCGGCTTAACGTATTCCTTGAAGTGCTCGCGGGCGGTGCGCAGACCGTCGCCTGGGGGTGCGGATAGGAAGACGGTGATCTTGCGGCGTGTTTGTTCGACGGGGAGCAATTCTTTCGAGAAGTGTGCGACGAGATCGCACCATTTCTGCTGTGCGCGGCGTTTCTCTCTGCGATCGTACATGAGAGCCGCGGTGAAAGAGCCAGTGATGGTGAAGAAAATCATCCAGTTCCGGGAGGGGAGTTTGAAGCGAAGATTGGGCATTCCTTTTGGCTGTCCATTAGACCTTGAAGCGGAATCAGAAGGGACTCGGGGGCTATACCAAGCATCTTGAAGGCTGGGTTCGGCGGCTTGGGAGCGCTGGCCGCGGATGGGGTCGGGCCTGACGCCGCGGCGGGCTTGGAGGACTCCGCCATGTTTGGAAGGTGGAGAGGATGAGGGAGGGTCGGAGGAAGGGAAAGATATATAATTAGGACGTAAACGGGTAGTGATTTAGAGGAGGAACAGGGAGGAAAAGCACCTCCCTCATAGCATGCCGATGAAGGGAAATGTATGATTGCCGAAAAAGTTCGGGATGCGCTGCAGGCCTGCGCAGCTCCGTCGGGGCGAGGTTTATCCGGGCGGAGGATCCCGAGTATAGATCGGACAGGAGGCGGGCATTCCGCCCGGCGCAGCAGACGATGTCATTGGCATTGGGGCAGAGGATCGGAATTCGAGAGGCGTTTTGGATGGTCCTATTTGTATGACAGCAGACGGACCATCTCGTCTGCTGGCAATCTTGCCTACTCGTACTTAAGTACTCCAGGGGGGGGGTTCTTCCTGCGACTCCCAGCAGCACTGGGGGCCATCAATGCAGTGGGAGATATCTCCGTGTCCGCATGAGGGTGGGTGTCTTTAGAGCAGTCCCTCGTCAGAACCCGGGAGAAGCCCTTTCAGGCCTTGCTGCTGGAGGGGGGGATGTACTAGTAGTAGTCCAACGTAGAATCATCGACAGCGGCACGGGTGGCCGCAACCGCGCCCCGTACGAGTCTGGAACATCAAACTGCTTCAGAACTCAGAGGGGCGGATCGATCGGTCCCCCTCCCCTCGCTCCCCCGTGCTGATCGAGTCAGTCATTCGTTGGTGTCGTTTGGGCGAACCTGGCTGCGTTCGTTTGATTGGCATTGTGCCTGCTGCTGCTGCTGCTGTCTGTCCATTCAGCCCATCTTTGCTGCTTCTCGTCCCGACCTATTTATTCTTCAGGCCTGCTTTTGTCCCCTCCTCCCCACCCCACACCCCCTTCTCTCGTGCTCTGAGTCGAGTGCCTGAGCCCGAACCCGAGCCAGAGCCAGAGCCAGAGCCCACACCACCCGAGCCAGAGCCTCTCCACTGTCTCCCCCCCTCTCTAACCAACTAAGGGACACGGAGAAGCGCTCCTGAAAGTGCCTGTCGAGCCCCTTCGCCTCCTGAGGCCACCGCTCCTTCGGGCTCTTCTGACACTTCTCCCCCCTCCCCCTGGGCTTTTCCCACCAATTCTTCTGCTTATCGACCCCCCTTCCATTTCTACTCCTTCCACACCCCACATTCTCTATCGTCCGTTTGGTAGTCGGGGAGGAAGTTTTCACCATGGACCCTAACAACAACCGTCTCCACCTGAATTTCGGGTACAATAACGATCGTGCTTTTAATGCGGCGGCAGCCAACAACCGCGCCTATCCCACCACCCCCTCCGCGTTCCCTCAGCCGATTTACCAGAACCAGGGCCCCCAGGACTACATGGACGCTCAGAACGGTGCCTATAACCAAGGTTATTTCATGGCCAATCCGTACCCAGCCCAACCGGCTTACGGCCAGCCGCATTACGGCCAGAACCTGCAGTCCCCCCAGCCCGCCTACCAGTCCCGCATGGGGTACAGTGCCAACGATGGGACGAACGGCCTGATCCAGCAGTTTTCCAACCAGGACTTGAACTCCCCCCGTTCAGGTTTCTTTGGCCGTGCTGGCTCGCCGGCCCAACGGCCCCGGACTGCTGGCTCCCCCGCCCCCGGACAGCAACAGCCGGGCCATCTGGCACCCCCTATGCCTCGTAGCCCTCGAACCCCGGCCGAGAACGAGGAGCTGCAGCGGTATCCGGAGCGGTACTCGGAGAATGTCCACAAGCGTGGCAAGGCTGCCAAGGAGTTGGTCAGCGTCTTCTTCAATGAGAATATCGAACGCGCACGCGATCGCAACATGCGGTGAGTGGCGGGATTTTTCTTTCCCCAGGTATACATGTAGGATAGTGCTGACTTGAGTGATCTTGACAGTTCCGCCGAGCTGGATAAGGTGATCCGCGAACCCAGTATTCCCAAGGAGACCAAACGCAAGGAAGCCGAGGTGGTCTCGAGGAAAGAGTCGAATTTCCTCCGATTCCTTCGTACCAAGGAGAGCCCGCAGAACTTCCAGACCATCAAGATCATCGGAAAGGGTGCATTTGGTGAAGTGAAGTTGGTACAACGGAAGACTGATGGCAAGATCTATGCGCTGAAGTCGTTGATCAAGACCGAGATGTTCAAGAAGGACCAGCTGGCTCACGTTCGTGCGGAGCGTGACATCCTGGCCGATTCCAAGGACAACCCGTGGTTGGTCAAGCTGCACGCTTCCTTCCAGGACTCCGCGTACCTGTATCTTCTGATGGAATTCTTGCCCGGTGGTGACTTGATGACCATGCTGATCAAGTATGAAATTTTCTCCGAGGACATCACTCGGTTCTACATGGCCGAGATCGTCATGGCCATTGAGGCAGTTCACAAACTTGGTTTCCTTCACCGGTACGGAATTATTCAACCCTCCGGGCCTGCGAAAAACATGCATGGCCACAAGTCTCCCTAGCGAACAAACGTACTGATTGATATGCTCTCCAGTGACATCAAGCCTGACAACATTCTTTTGGATCGCGGTGGTCACGTCAAGTTGACGGACTTTGGTCTTTCCACGGGAGGGAAGAAGACCCACGATAACTCCTATTATCAAAACCTACTGAAAAACTCCACGTCCAAGGACAAGAACCGCAACTCAGGATACTTCAACGATGCCATCAACCTGACTGTATCCAACCGTGGACAAATCAACACCTGGAGAAAATCCCGTCGTGCCATGGCCTACTCAACTGTTGGAACCCCTGACTACATTGCCCCTGAGATTTTCAACGGTCAAGGTTACACCTACCTGTGCGATTGGTGGTCTGTTGGTGCGATCATGTTCGAGTGCCTCGTGGGTTGGCCCCCATTCTGCGCGGAGGACACGACCGACACATACCGCAAAATCGTCAACTGGAGGGAATGTCTCTACTTCCCCGAAGAGCTCACCCTTTCGCGCGATTCCGAGTCTCTGATTAGAAAGTGAGTCTCGATATGCTCCGTGTGGTATACTGTTACTAACTTTTGTCCAGCTTCTTGTGTGACACGGAACACCGTATTGGAAGCGATGGTGGCCAGTTCGGCGGTGCGACTCAGATCAAGAACCACCCCTTCTTCCGCGGCGTGGTTTGGGAGCAGCTGCGCAGCATCCGGGCTCCCTTCGAGCCCAGACTGAGTTCCAACATCGACGTCTCGTACTTCCCGATCGACGAAATCCCTCAGGAAGACACGAGTGCCATTCACCGCGCTCAGGCTCGTGCCATGCCCGACGAACAGGAGGCAGAGATGAGCCTCCCGTTCATCGGATACACATACAAAGCGTTCAACGCCTTCCAGGGAAATTGAAGATACAGTCGGCATCCGAGTGTTGTGAACCCACTATAGACGTCATTGAAGAGACCGACGGCGGGCGGGCTTGCATTGATGGCTTTTCAGTGGCGCATTTAGGTTCTGGTCTCGGGATCACCTTGTGCATCAGTTTCATCCAGCATATAGCGCATTTGATATTTCACCTCTGTTGGTCACGACCTAGCATTGTTTATTTTCGTTTACCCTTTTTTTTTTTCTTTTTCTTTTTCTTTTTTTTTTTTTGCATCCGTGTCGCGAGACGACGATTGCTAGTTACCAACTGTATCTAGCCCGAAGGATACATACGAGTGGATATCGAGAGCACAAGTTCTAGAAGACACCCGCGAATGCAGGACATATTGGCCTTGTTTCCTAGCTAGAAGGCAGTGTACCACCTTAGCCCAATGCATTTCGAATGGCGGCTGCCACGCCAAGTCTCACGTAGAATTGTCAGCCACATGGCATATATCAGTAGAAGCCAAAAAGAGGGCGTGGTATTTGATGGAAAGCCGCTCCAATCCCAGAGAGCACGATAATGGAGAAGATAAAAACAAACAATCGTTTTGCGAGGAATAGGAACCGTGAAACGCCCAACCACAAAGCCCTTGAACAATTCGCTCTCCACTCTCCATCCTAGCCTGCAACCATCAAATCAATCAAGCCTTGGGGTCCATCGGTGCCAACCCCGGCACACCAGAGAATCTTTCCTCCCGCTCCGTCTTGAACATGATCTGCACCCAGAACTCCTTACTATCCTCATCAAACCAAGTCCAGTATCTCCCCTCCCGGCGATCAATCTCCCTCGCCTGCAACTTGAACCCACAGGTCTGATACGGTTCCGCCGCCACCACCAGGTACTGGAAGTTCTTGTCCGCCTGCTCCTCCACCTTCTGCTCAAACGCGGACATGAACCGCACCTTGGGCGTCACTCCCGGCGTTATCTCCTGATACTGCAATTGGAACAACATCCCCAGCTGTCTCGTCAACGGATCCCGAATCTTCGTGATCTTGTACCCCGGCCGTCCGATCTTGATCGTCTGCTTCTTGACCTGCACGCCCATTGCGCCGGGCATGGACGACGGGTCTTGGTTCTTGCCCTCGCGTTGTTCGCGCGCCGCACGCCGCGCCAGGTTCGTTTGATGCTTCCGCCCCTGGGTGTGTGCAAGGTAGGAGCCGTCATTTTGGTGGACGGTCAGACACAGTCGGCATTCGAAGCTGCCGACGTGGTTCTTGAAGAAGTATGGGTCTTTGTCCAGGTCGATGGTTTCTAGGGCGAGCTTGCGCAGACGTTCGCGTCTGTCGGCGTTCGTGGCGGAGTGCGAGGCGACGCCGCCGCCGCCGAATTTGGAACCGGCGCGGTTCTGAAGAGGAGGGGGGGAGGTTAGTGGGATTCGGGAGTAGGGGTGGTTGGATTGCAGGGAAGAGCTTGCGTACCTGGTAATCCATCGTGCCGGGGAAGTGGGTTTGTGGTTGTAGATGGGGAGCAGTGAGTCTGCATCCATCCCGATGTTGAAGTTCTCCGCCGGTGCTGGAGACGGGTTGTGGTGCCTCAGGCTCAAAGAGTTATGTCAGCGGGGATGCAGACTGCGATTGGGTGGAGCGGAGCAGCAGCAGGGAACTCCGTCACATGCTTGCCTTGCAGCAAGTCCATGTATGGTCTTTCTATGATTGTATGACTGACGATGCTCTATAAGTGTGGGGCTATGGAGGCTCCTCAAGTAAATCAGCGGCGAGCCTATGCTGGGGACTTGTGTACTGTTCGCTATGTGGGTGCAGTCGAGGGCACCACGGGCGAATGGTTAGGAGTCGAGTGGGATGACCCGACTCGGGGGAAGCACGCCGGCGAGCATCGCGGGGTGAGGTACTTTACTTGTATGTGTTTCTTTTGATCGCTTGGGAATATACCTAGCTCTTGCAGAGTACGTTCCGCATACCAGGTTCAAAACTAAACCAATCCAGGCAAAAACAACCACCCCACGTCCGGGTCGTTCGTGCGTCCGTCTCGTCCTGCAGATAAGCCCCGAGGCTTCCTCGAGGCCCTGCGCGAGAAGTACGCATCCGAATTCCTAGAGGAGCAGCTAGCCAGGCAAAATGGAAGCGAGCTTACCTCAGGAGATGCTCTACACAAGCCTATTCGGTTTAACAGCAAGGTCGCTGAAGAGGTCGGCTTCGATAAGATCCGGAAGCAGCTTGCTAAACTCGAGGAACTGAAGATCGTTCTCCTTGATGGATTGCGAGTTTCTGGTGCTCTGGCCAACGAGGCTAACCCGGAGGATATTGAGTCTGCATATGCGGAGATTGAGCAGACTTGTCCTCTGATTACCGAGCTAGATTTGAGTCAAAATTTGTTGACGTCTTGGAGTGTCATCGCTCGGATCTGCAAGAGACTGAAGGCCCTCAAAGCGCTGAAGTTAATGTAGGTGATGATGAAATCAACATTCTCAGACAGCCTCCAACTGACTTGGCCATAGCGGAAATCGGCTCGGCCCCGTCGAAGAGGGTTTGAGATTTGAGGGTATTACTGGGCTGCATTTAGACGATACGCTTCTCACCTGGGAAGAAATATCAGCATTGACATATCAGTTCCCGGACCTTGCATCGCTTTCGGCATCAGCAAACCAGTTTTCAACGCTACAAATTCCGATCTCGAACACCATCACACGACTAACTCTGGAAAACAACGACCTCACTTCCCTATCCTCCATCAAACCCCTCACCTCACTTCCAAACCTACAGCATCTCTCTTTACGAGGAAACAACATCTCCACGGTGTGCACCGCCCCTTCAGATGACCCCATCCACTTCCCGCAAAGCCTCCACTCCATCGATCTATCCCGTAACAAAATCAACTCCTGGGATTTCGTCAACCTGCTCCCAGCAACATTCCCAGGTCTCGATACTCTCCGGATATCCGGAAACCCACTCTACAACCAGTCAATCGGACCATCAAGTATCACCGGGGTCCCAGAGAAACCCATGACCGTGGATGAGTCCTACATGTTGACACTCGCCCGCATTCGCTCCTTAAAAGTCCTCAACTACGGCAAAATCGCCGATAAAGACCGCAACAACGGAGAGCTATACTATCTCTCTCTCATCGGAAAAGAGCTATCTGCATCTCCTGAAACAGAAGAGCAGAGTATTCTTGTTTCACATCCTCAGTTCAGGGAGCTGTGTGAGATATACGGCCAACCCGCAATCCGGAGAGTAGAGTCTGGGTCTGGAGTCACCGTGAATCCACGGTCTGTTGCTGCGCGAGTGGTGAAGCTGGTATTCCATCTTCGTACTACGAGTACATCCAACACTTCGGGTGCCGTTCAGCAAGAAGAAGGTGCCTCTCAAGCTGAACAGGGAGTCATCAAGAGCAAAGAAATCCCCCGGTCCTTTGATACATACCAGGTCAAGGGCATTGTTTCTCGTCTCTTTGGACTCCCGCCTTATACGTTCAAGCTAGTCTGGGAGACGGACGAGCTGGACCCGGTTAGCAGGGAGAAGATGGAAGACGACGAGGGGTGGGATAGTGAAGATGATGACGGTCCTCAGGAGCATGATAGAGCGCTGAGCCTTCCGGGATTCGTGAAACGAGAGGTCGAACTTGTGGATACTACGAAGGACATCGGATTTTGGTTTCAGACTGATTTGGCTGAGGCGAGGATCCGGGTGGAAGCCACAGTATGAACGAGTGAGGTAACTGGAGCATAATATATCATCTTTTGTGAGGAATATCCACCTCATGAGCATCTAGTGTTCAACGAGAGTCACCAATATGTATAATATGTTTGTTGGACACGAACTCTCTCACTGCCCCTTTGTTATTTTAAGGTTGAAGCATGAATTCCCTAGTGTTTAATAAGCTTTTCACTTTCCTCTTCCGAGTTCCGACTGGTAGCGTGGATCTTCTATCCCTGCCTTGTCGCCTTCTTATTTTTTTTTTGTAAAATGAACAAGTCACGGTTTTGTGATCCGGTTGGTGTGATCGAGCTTTTATAATATCCTTACTTAGGTAGCAGAACCTTCCAGTCTATATCTTCGACTTTTTTAACATCCCGGAACATAGAAATATATCATAAATATAATCCAATATTAGTAATGACACGCTAATGCTCTTTTATGAACTCATACTAGCAGACTAAATAAATAAGACTCGCAAAGAGGACCTGTCCGATAATTACGAGAGAGAAAACAAAGGTCCCTTCTTCCTAATCTGCCCCCCCTTCCAGTTCAAAACCCATATGCACACAGGATACAACACAATAGGAAGAATAGCAAACACAATATATGGGACCTTGGCACCAGTGGGCTCCTTGATCCACTCTGGAAGATAGAACGGGGGATGGAATATCTGCACGCCAAAGAAGAACTGGAACACGATGGCTACCTCCGCCGCATCTTCCGGGTAGCACTCTGTCATGTATGTCAAAATCACGGTGACAAGAATTTCCTGTCCAAAAGTGAAAAGACCGATTCCAGTTAGGGCCGATGCCCAACTGTGACCGTATTCCAATTCTAGTCCGTATAAGAGTAGACCGGCCTGGACGGATTGTTAGTAAGATGTGTGGTTTATATTCGGCCCATGGCAACTCACCGAAGTAGCGACAAGGCCCGTCCATACAAGATGGAGCAACCGTTCAGGTTTCCACTTCTGGTTCCGTCTTATGGAGTATTTCACAAGCATATCGCAAAGGGGTCCTCCGAATATTTCACCCAAGAGGGCCCCAATAAGCCCAGAGAAGTAGCAAAAGCCCACCTGGGCCAGGTTAAAGTGCCAGCGACTGTCACTGCCGAAGTTTAGTGCGAACCCTGCTGTGTTGGCGACTTCGGTCATAGTAGCAACGGAGAACCAAAAGGAGGGAAGGACAACGGCGGGATAGGCAAACATCTTGTATGGCTTGCGAAATGTCTTCGCCCAAGTCTCATCTTCAGGAAGCACTGGGGTGCGGAATTTGAGACGGGATAAGAAGCCGTTTTGCACTCGGCCTGAGGGCTTGTGGGTGATGTTTTCACCTCGGTTATAAATCGTCTCAGGAACTGTGGGGAGGGTCAGAAAAAACGAACATGAGTTACAAGGTCAAGAAAAACGACTTACCCAATAGCAACTGAGCGAGAAATTGGATTGCGTAGAGCATGGCTGCGATGTACATGGCCCATCGCCAGCCGAGATGTTCGTTATAAGCAATTGAGCCACCAATAACGCCTCCTACGTACGGTCCAACAACGAGAAAGATGCTGTTCACACCCATCCGGGACCCCTTTTCATGCAGAAAGAACATGTCGGAAATCGCAGCTGGTCCGATGGACATTCCGACGCTGCCGCCGAAAGTCATGGCCATGCGACAGCCTAGAGCTTGTGCATACGTTTGGGACCGAGCCACGCCAATTGCGCTGACCAGGGCAATCAGGTTTCCCATGAGTAGCACAGGCCGTCGACCAATCCGTTGGCTCAAGGGAATCCAGAAGAAGGACGTTAGTGCGTACAAGATGGGCGGCGCAGATCCAATGTAAGTTGCAGTGGGTTTAGACACCCCAAACTGCTTGGCCAACTCTAGGGCATCGGGGGCCTAGGAGATGTGTTAAAAGGCAATTTTCTGATGAGAGTTTGGGGAACTTCATGGGCATACGATCATGGTGGCCGAGCATTTGACCAGAAAAGACTCGAACGCGAGGACCACGAGAGCTGCATGTTTCACAAACGTGCTCCAGTTCTACAGGCAGTCCCTAGACGGTTAGAGAAACATCTTTGGATAGCCGGTGGAAAGAAAAACGCACCAAAGGATCTTCGGGGTCGTCACTTGGCTGAGGCACCAAGGGGATGCCCTGCGAGTTCGTCTTGACTTCTGGATTGGATTCCACCCCGCCTGAGGACAAGGACTTGGTCTGGACGACCTCCGTCGACTGAATCTCTTTGATGTCCGCCATCGCCTAGGTACCCGAGAAAAAATCGCGCCGACCTGGTCGGCAAGTCGGAGGAGCGCCCTTCTTCAAATATAAGTCCCCCCGCCATTTGCCACGTCCCCGGCCCTAGCGGTGAAAAGAACACCAACATGCTCCATTATGGAGTCCGCCAATATGTTTTGGCGACTGCTGCCTTATGACCGAAGATTGCTGGCCGGACGGCATGCATGCAGCCCGCCAGGCCTTCATGGTGTGCGAGTTGTGAAAGGCTGAGCCTTATCTCGAGCTGCCCGCATCTGGTTTGGTTTCGCACGCTAGATCGTTGGTTGCATAAGCCTGGGGGATCTTCACACAAACCGTCTCTCAGACCCCTGTCCGGAAGGAAGGGTGCGCGTCGCCCTCGACCCATTTATATTAATCCTGACGGGGCCTCTCGGCTGTATGCAGTCCGCGCTCCGCAGACATCCTCTGTGTCCCCTCATCGCCACTCCGATCTTCCGTCCTCCCGGCTGATCTCCCGCAGATGACATGGACAGCACAACCGCAAAGCCAAGTCGGCGAGTTCCAGTGGAACGCAGGAAGCGCACGGAGCATAGCTGTGATCGATGCAAGTCGAGAAAGCAAAAATGTCTGCGCGTGCCAGGAGAAGATCGCTGCCGCCATTGCCAGCATTACGACTATGCATGCACCCTCACGAAGCCCCGGAAGCAACGGTTGTACGGCAGCACTGACCTTGTGCGTTCCCGAATCACAATGCTGGAAGGGCTGGTCAAAGGATTGGTCCCCAATGCCGATTTGTCTACTCTCGACAGCATGCGAGGCATTGGACAAACCCTGGGCATTCCCCTCCCGGAGATGGAGGAGGACAAGTGTCCCCCTCCCTGCCCTAAGCTCGGTGAAGGAAGCAGCAGCTCGGCATTGGTGGAGCAGAACCAGCACCAGGAGCTGGTCCAAGACCTCCAGGGCCAGGGGCAGTACATTGGCCCTGCAAGCTCCTACTTCTTTCAGATGAAGCTTCGGGCTCTCTTAGGACGACAGCCCCAGAAACGGAAATGTCAAATGTACCTTTTCGGACGCAATCCTACCGAGGAGACTTTGAAGCCCTCCACTCTCGATATTCTCACGGATACCGATATTCGAATCATCGCAGAGCCCTTCCAGCAACCAGACATCGATGTGAATGGCGTGCAATACCCTCCCCTTCTGGAATCCAAGGTGATTGATAGGCTTATCCGGACCTATTTCGACCGCGTCAACGTTGACTTTCCTGTGCTTCACGAAGGTTTTTTTTTAGAAAAATTTGACAAATGGCGGAATCATCCACACAAGGTTGAACGACCATGGGTGTGTGCGTTGCTGTGCGTCCTGATTCTGAGTCGAAGAGTAAGCTCACATGGGACGACCGAGACCCAACAGCAGCGATGGTGGACCTACATTGAGGCGCTCCTTCCCACCATCATATTCACGTCGAATGTCCATTCAGTCCAGACGTTGATGCTGGCTGCCTTGCATCTTCATAACACCAACCATCGGGATGTCTGCTGGACGCTGACAGGGGCAGCTGTCAGGATCGCAGTGGCCATTGGACTCCATCGAGATGAGATCAATTGCGGTGGATCACGAGTAGCCCAGGAGCTCAGAAAATCTCTGTGGTGGACTCTCTATGGCTTTGAGCAGCTACAGGTCTCATCTCACGACCGACCCAGTGCTATAGATGTCACAGCATGCTCCACAAAGCCGCCCCATGAGGGGATTCTGGGGATAGGAACTTCTTACTGGCCCCCGGATTACAGGATCTGGTCCACCCAGCTTGTTCACATCCTAGGCCTAACTTGTCGCGCGCTACCAACCGCCTCGAATGGGGTTGAATTCACCGGCCCACTCCCGCCTGCAGCGGGATTGCTTCAGGATCTGTCCCGGTGGCACGAATCGTTGCCATCGCATCTGTGCCTCGACGTGTTCCATACCCTACCGAAAGCTTTCAAAAGACCTGTTCTTCTGCTACACATCCAATACCACTATACTGTCTCCTTGCTGACTCGCTACTCGCTACTGCAACATCTCGCGACCATTTCTCAGGATTTCTCCGGGGACCCCGCCCATGAAGAGATCGAGTTGACAGCCAATATTTGTTGTAGATCTGGTCGGAAAAGCTGTGAGCTACTTATGAAATTGGACGAAACTAATAATTTCAATGCGGTTACCTGGCTGGATGTCTATTTTGTATATTCATCGACATTGATTTTGATGCTGAGCATCATTTGCGACCAAGCACAACATGGCCCGGAGTCTTCCGACAATGGATCTCTTGCCCTCTTCCATAACTGCGCAGCCATGGTTGCTCGTCACACAAATAACAAGATGATGCCCGGTACTATGCGTCGTTGGGTTAAAACAATTTGTGATCTGGACATGTTGGTTTATGAGAGACTGGGCCCGCCACAGCAGAATGGAAGAAACCTTTATTGCGACCCCAACACAGCAAATATTCTTGTCGAACCTGAAACAACGGATAAGAACAGATCCTTCCCATTGGTTAATCTCGGATTGGGCGTGCAACTCAGCGCTGAGCATAGTATCGGACAAGACGTTTCGACGACGACATATGACAATGACGATTGCGCCGGTCCTGTACTAGACATGCCACTTCTGGATGATGATAACGGTCTCTTCTCCTGGGATTCAATTGGATCCATGCTTCTGGCGACGGAACACCTCGATTCATCTTTAATAGACTGTAATTTGGGACCATGTTGATGCTTGATACTATTCAATGGCAGTGTGGATGCAAAGCATCTATACTGGCTTGGTGCAGGTCTGTCTCGGGGGTGGGGTGAAGGGAAATGTCTCCATGTAGCACCCATAATGGTCCCTGCTCATAGATATGACGTGAATTTTTCTGTAATTGTGTTTAATTAGGCTGCTGCACAGGTGTTCCCCAAACATTTTCACGCCTTTCTTCATTGTAACAGCCAACGGCTGCCCAGATTTAAATCGGCAGTCTTAGAGGATACTGTAACCTTCGACCTCCAAAAGCAATTACATGTGCAGCTGTATGGGGGCTCTGCTTGAGTCAGAGGCTTAACGGCCCATGTGTAGTTTCGGACATCTGCGCCAAGCCCATAAATTGCTGGTGCGCCAATTCCACATCCGCCTGCAGGTCATGCTCCCAGATCCATAGAAAGCGTTGGTTGAGATTGTCAACAATCCTGTCCATGTCTTCGCCTAGATGCGGATGCGTGAAGGTGTATAGTTGCCCGGCGTCTTGGCTTGATGTAACGACGGCTTGTGCACGAGGTCGGCGAATGTCGTCATACACCTTGAAAGCGTTGGTGATCTCCGCGCGATCTCTCGCAAGACCCAATACGGAAGACAGGACGAGCGCGTCCTCGAGACACTGCCCCGCACCGGACGCTTGATGGGGCGTAGTAGCATGGGCCGAGTCACCCAGGAGGCAGATCCGCCCGTTGTAATAGGTTGGCGTACCGGGATGGTGCCACAAAGACCACTGCACTGGCTTCGCCCACTATTGAAAGTCATCAAAGGCTCGAGCTGAAAGACCGGGACTCACATACATGTAACAGTCGGACAAGGCGCCGGTCGACAACGTCGGCAAAATCAGCTACCATTTCTTCCCTAGTCACTTCATTAGTCCACTGCGGATGTATCCATGCGCTGTCTGCTATCTTTATGGCGACCAGGTTGAGTTCGGTGCCGCGGGAAATCGGGAAGGTCATGATGTTTACTTTGTGGCCGACAAAGGCCTTCGCGTCCCCAGCGTAGTCGCCGAGGATTTCCTGAGCATTCTCCATTGGGATGATAGCACGGTAAACATACTTGCCGCTATAGAAGGCCTTAACTTGGTCTGGATAGCGGCCAGCGAGAACTGCTTGTCTCGTCGGTCCTTTAACACCATCACATCCGATAACAGCATCCGCTTCCACAACCTCGCCATCGTCGAATGTGATCCTGACCGTATCGTTCTCCCCCGCCTCCACGACCTCCAGGACCCTTTTGTTGAATCGCACCCGCTCCCGAGGGATCAAACTGGTCATAACGTCTAAAAGGTCCCGCCGGTGAGCGCTAGTCCTGGTGTAGCATTCGGCCCCAAACGGCGCAGGCTTCCAGCCCCGCCTTTCACCGAAACCATCTTCCGCGTAGAGGACCTCCATTGCTATGTGCTCCTTATCGGGGGTCAGGTTTCCCGAAGAGATCTGGTTGTACAGCTGTCGGAATCGCTTGTCTATTAGCTCCATTGCACGTAGGGCGGTCGGGCCTAGCCCAACTCCGGCGCCCACTGCACTATAGTGTGCAGCCGACTCGTACAAGGTAAATGAGACATTTTGATGAAGCAGACCGATCGCCAGGGCAAGTCCTCCGATCCCTGCTCCGACGATAGCGATGTGAACGGTTGTTGCGGCAGGTTTTCCGGGCATAGGTGTGGACATGGTCGTTTAGGTTGATTCGTATGGTAGCAATATCGGTAGCCGCGAGGCTATAGGTACTTGATTGGTTAACAGTAGATGGTAAACCAACTTGATCAGTAGTAGAAGTTGCATAACCCCTGCAGCTGTTGTAAGTATGAGCCGATCCTTTCCGCTGAAGAGGGCGAAGGTGTTTCGCCTACTTGAAAGCCGCTGTTCGGATGCATGTAAGCCGCTCTGGGGGTAAGCTTCTCATTAAACCTTGGCGCATGCATGCAAGCCGCACCACTCACAGTGAGCCGAGCCCTACTGCTGTCGGCTGTCTGCATGCCGCAATGAACGCATGCGCTTTCACGTGCGAATATAGTATGAGAGATGATGCTGGTAGCTACCTGGAGGACGAAAGCATAGATGCCGTTATAACGTTTTATATAGAATGGCGTTTACGGCGGAAGAAGGCAATGTACTCGAAAAGCTTTGTTAGCAACAGCCTGAGTGGCACCGGGACAAAAGACGGCATAGAGAAAGATGGCTGCTTCTGGCATCCGCATCTCCATTGACTGTGGTGGCACATTCACAAACATTCATGCTTCCATTGCCGGCCGGGCAGAAGATATAGTTCTAAAGCTTCTTTCTGTTAACCCTCAAAATTATGACAATGCCCCAGCAGAGGGCATTCGACGCATTCTCGAGATCGCCAGTGACACCCAGATCCCCCCGGGACAGACGATTGACTTGACTGCAGTAAGCAGTATCCGCATGGGAACAACAGTCGCGAGCAATGCGTTGCTGGAGAGGAGGGGTGAGAGAACCGCGTTACTTGTTACAAGAGGATTTCGGGATTTGCTTTTGATGGAGAATCAAGCACAACCGGACTCCTTTGACATGACCATCTCAAATCAAGGGGCATTGTACGAGAAGATCATTGAGATAGATGAGCGAGTCACATTGGAAGGGTTTACCCAGGATGCAGAAGGGCATATGGTAAATTTTGACTCTGATCCAAACCTCGTGACCGGCGTCTCAAGAGAGGCTGTGAAGATCTTGCGAAAACCATATCTTGCTATCGTTCGACAGCAAATAGAGTCACTGCACGATGCTGGAATTCGAAGCATTGGCATCTGCTTCATGCACAGTTACACACATCCGGGCCACGAGTTGGTTGTGGCGGAGATTGCTCGGAATATGGGAATGAGTGTTACCATCAGTTCCGTTTCACAGCCAATGGTAAGTCATTTATCCTCTATGCAAATATAGTCCATAAGTGCATGTCGATAATGAATCTGACATATCGAGATAGATAGGGATGTTACCACGTAGCCAATGGACTACCGCAGATGCATACCTAACACCCATCACGCAGAGATTCATCGAAGATTTCCAGAAAGGGTTTGCAAATCAGCTGGAACAACAACCTTCTCCCCAGTGTGATTTCATGCAGAGTGATGGAAGTGTTGCCCAACTTCGTGAAATCTCTGGGATCAAGACGATTCTGTCCGGACCTGCTGGGGGCGTGTTTGGATATACCTTAACCTGCTATGATCGACTATCTGGCAGACCACTCCTTGGCGTTGACATTGGTGGTACATCAACAGGTGGGTAATTCCATTCGATAACACTTGAAGACGTTTCTAACCTCAAACTAGACATTTCACGATTTGCAGGTCAACACGAGCATGTATTGAAAAAAGTGACAGCAGGAACTGTTTTACCGATGCCTCAGTTCGATATAAAAGCAGTGGCGGTGGGTGGAGGTTCTCGACTAGTCTGGTCGAACAGGATGTTCAAGGTTGGACCAAGCAGTGCTGGAGCAGACCCTGGCCCCGCATGCTATCGCAAAGGCGGCCCACTAACAGTTACCGATGCAAACCTTTTCCTAGGTCGCCTGGTTCCAGAATATTTCTCAAGTACTTTTGGACCCAACGGAAACGAAGCACTGGATTTGGAAGCCACAAAGCGCAAGTTCATTGACCTTTGTTCAGATATCAATAACGAGCTCGCGCCAGGGGCAAGTAGCCTAAGCCCAGAGCAGGTAGCCCTGGGCTTTTTGCAGGCTGCGAACGAGAGCATACACTGTCCCATTCGCATATTAACCAGCATCCGAGGCTGTGAGAGTAGCTCACATAACCTTGTTGCTTTTGGCGGTGCTGGTGGACAACACGCCTGTTCCCTTGCCTCCTTACTAGGAATCAATCGAGTCATCTTACACCGCCACAGTTCTGTATTATCCGCATACGGCATGGCACTCACAGAAATAGCCTTGGGTTTTCAAGCACCACTCTCATGCATATTCGAAACAAAGAATGTCACTCACATTGAGGAGATTGTTGCGTCGTTGCGAGAAAAGGCATATGCAAAGCTTCAAAGGACGTCCCTTGACGCTGAAGATGATGTCGAATTTGAGCTTTACCTCTATATGAATTACCAAGGGTGTGACACATTGATCCTGGTCCGCAAGCCAGAAAATGGATGGCACTTTGAAAAAAAGTTCATAGAGCAGCATCAGCAAGAATTCGGATTCACAATACCACAGCCAGTCATGGTTGACGGTGTTCTATTGCGTGCAGCAAGAAAAAACAACATTGCTGATAGTGCTGACTCTCCTGATCAGCAGATTGGATGCTTGAAGACTTTCCAGGTCCCATCACGTGATGCAAGGGTTATGAGCAAAGATGTTTATTATGAAAAGACCGGCTGGCAGCTCACACCTGTATATGATCTTGAAGCCTTGAAGATTGCAGATCAGATCAGAGGACCGGCACTGATTATTGACAAGACACAGACAATTCTAGTGACTCAAAACGCACAGGCAACGATATTGAAGAACCATGTTATAATCGACATGGATTCTTCAACGGCACTTTCTAAAAGCCAGTCAGTTTCTAGCGAATCATCAATCTTCGGGTCCCAGCCCATGCGCATAGCCGGGCTGATGAGCCAGAGGCTGCACAAAACAAGCATCAGTGCTATGATGAAACACTTAAACCTCTCATGTAGTATTTCCCGCGAACATAATCGATTGACCACAAATAGTGAGGGTGCCTTTCCAGTAGGGGCCTACTTTTGCGAGCTGTTGCTGACCATTATTTTCTCTCTAGCCCCCCATACTATCATTGACCCGGGTGGTATACCGACTGTCACGATATGTATCAGCAGACTCCGAAACCCAAATGGCACGTGTTCTCCAAACCATGGTTACTATGAGACCATTTTTGGAGGTACTAGAGCTAGTACCGAAGTTCATGAGACAGATGTCCTTGTGCGTAAGCCAAACACTCGAACCCTTGACCCTGAGTTGTTCGAGCGACGATACCCTTGTGTGGTCCGAGCAATCAATTTCCGCCGCGGCAGCTGTCAACAAGGCCAGCTTTACGGGCGCGATGGATTTATTAAGGAGATCGAGTTTCGAGAGCCAGCTTCGGTGTCCATCCTCTCCGATAGTGGATGTCAGGCCCCGCATGTTCCTCATGGGACCGGTGCCGGTGCAGCTGGTGCAGCTGGTGCCAAATTCTCTCTCAGGAAAGTCACCTCTCGCAAGGAAATGAATCGGGCGTTTCAGCTCGATCCAAAAAGTTCGTTTCAGGTGGAAAAGAATGATCGCATCATCGTCGAGATTCCTGGAGCTGATGGATGGGAAAATAATTGTGGTGGGAGGGAGATGTGAGACGAGAGGGCGGGTGGGGCATGTGACTACTCCCCAGAGAAAGGCGGAAGCGCACGACACCATGTTTGATTTGATTAGTAGTATTACATGTTTGTTCGAAGCTTGGTATTGGGACATGGCCCAACATATCATCTATAAGAAGAATATACCCCTTTTTCACGCAAGATTTGTGCCTAGGCAACTGAAAAATAAATGTTGGAACAGCCGGTTGGTCAATTGGCGAGCGTCACATGATGTTTGGTCACGTTGGCCACCGTGGTATTGAACTCTGTATTCAGATAGTCGTTTAGCTAGCAGCTATCAGTGAAGAGAAGAAAAGTATGGCCAACTCGTTTACTCCTTAATTTGATGAAGCCCTTTAAGTCAATGAGGGGGAAAAGCCTCAAACCTGCAAAATATTGCTGCTCGTTGAATATGGAGGGGCTATACTTTTGGGTCTTTCAAATATCTTCGATTGTTAAAATTTGTCCTTTTTTAAGTATTCAGGGATATCCGATATTATTAGACAATCATATCAAACTTTTCATTTTCAAAGCGCCTCGACTTAGGTGTGAATCATAGTTGTTTCCTATAGGGAATTTCACGATTTCTTGAGCTGACTTGCAACCGCGTATTTTCCCGGGTCCTCGAGAAACGTTCGCCTAGCTACGTGTAGAGTAAGATTTTGGTTCATCCAAGAGCATCACTGGCCAGCCAACAATCTCAATCTCCATATCAGTCTGCCACATGTGGCCGAACCCTTTATTATTCAGATTGCTTTCGCCGAAGCCAAGGGCTCGCCAAAGCTTGATGCGAGATATGAAACAGTCAGACCCAAACTCGTCGAGCACATTCCAGTGATCATCTGCATCGGAGTCGGTATTTAATGTGCAATAGTAAATGATTGGCTGCTCGACAAGCCGTTGTCCGCCCAATGCGCAGGTCCGTGCATTTTCTAATGCCTTTGCTCCTGATTCTGCTCATGTGACTTTATCCACGTGATCTATAGTTTCGGAATCTGGTTTGAACCGCATTTCCATTCTACCTAGCTCCTCCTTCAACCCCTTGATGGATCTCCACACACCGAACCCGGCAATCAGAGCTCCACTTTACCATGTGGAGGCAGCTATCAACTAGGTATTCGTTTCGATTGATATTTAGTCTATCACCTTCAAAGTTTCCGCCTTGCGGAGTTCCAACTCCCATTCGTTGTATGTCAGTAAAAGGATCCTCTGAACCGAACCGCATGGGTATGCCATCTCGTTTAATGCGTCTTCATGTAAGACGAATGAATAGCTAACGAGGCGTTTGAGATCAATGCAGAGAAATCAGAAGATCTTTTTCGATATACATCAGGTCGATGGCTCGTTAATGAACAGACCCAAAATCAGCTACGTTATGTCAAGTTTAACCTCGATAGTCTCTGTCGCCTAGCCGCAGCGCATTTTGGCGATACGACAAGGTGTGTTCGCATCGTCAAGCTAGAGGGAAGTTTCAACAAAGCATTACTTCTCACCATGAACGATGGCAACGAGGTAATAGCAAAGATCCCTTGTCCGAATGCCGGCCCGCCGTCATTGACCACAGCTTCCGAAGTTGCTACCCTAAAGTTTTGTATGTGTTATGTGCTCACACTTATAACCTCTATTGGCTTATGGCTCATGCTCTTCTTTCATAGTACGGTCAAGGACGTCTATTCAAGTTCCGGAAGTTCTTGCCTGGAGCTCCGATGCTGCCAATGCGGTCGGAGCAGAATTTATAATCATGGAAAAAATCCAGGGAGTTGCCTTGTCGGAGACATGGGGGGAAATGAATACTTTGGAGCGCTACAAAATCATTGATCAAATTGTTCAGGTTGAGAAGGAACTTGCCAGTATATCATTTCCAGCATATGGAAGTCTCTTTCTCCGCGAATCGTTACCTGCTACATTTCGACAGTTTTCGCTCCCTCCACGGCTAGACCCGGAAGGGCTGTTTTGCATTGGACCATCCTGTAAACGAACATGGTGGCACGACAATCTCGTCGACAAATATCAATCAGTATCAGAAGATATGGGCCCTTGTGAGTATTCCTGGGTAGTAATATAACGAGCAGTACTTATATGATACAGGGGCGGAGTTTTCGGAATACGCGATATCAATTGTACAACGAGAGTTTGCTTATATTGCGAAAGCAAGAGCTGAGGTACAACACCAACTCCACAATTTTAACGAGTCTCAGTCGATCGATGAATATCAAAATCTTCTGGAAAAGGTGAACATGATACTCCCGGTTTTGTCGCATGACAGACGTGTGACAGATGTCTCAGACCCTGTTGTGTGGCATACTGACTTACATGTGGGAAATATCTTTGTTTCGGTGAATGAGCCTTGTATTGTTAAAGGAATTATTGATTGGCAATCATCTCAAACCTGTCCATTGTTCATACAAGCTCAGTTCCCGGAGTTCCTTACGCCACCCAAGGGCTATAATTTTGGCACCGACTTGCCGAGCCTTCCGAACGATTTTGATGACCTAGACACCGAGCAAAAGGAACAAGTTACCAACGACAATGAATTGGCTTTGAGATCAAAATACTACGAAATGTCTAGCCTTGCACAGAATCAACAAGTCTACAATGCTATGAAACTCGACCGCCGATTGTGGGAGCCTTTCACTTACTGCCAGCTATTTTCTCATGGTAGTTTGGTTCCTTTACGCCACTGTTTGATACGTTTATATCAGGACTGGCCTTCACTTGGTCTCCCGGGCAACTGCCCCTTCTCGATATCAGAAAATGAACTTCATAGACATCAGGAACAAAAATCGAAATATGAGGACAGACTTTATCTCTGGGATCTCGTGAAGAATCAACTTTCCACCGATAACGTCGGCTGGGTTCCAAATAACCGATGGGAAGCGACAGAGAGGGCAAACAAGGAATTATACAATATGTACATTGAAACGATGAGCGAAGAGCTTACCCCCCAAGCAGCCGCAAAGAGCTGGCCTTTCCCACCAAAGCAGGCCTGATCTTCAGATCAAAGATTTTTCTTTGCGTGCGCAATCAACTCCGCCATAACGCGCTTGCCTTCTTCAGGTCGCTCCTCTTCTTTGGCGTTCCGATTGATTTGTGCCGTTGCAAGATTTCCATGAGGGTTCTTCTTTAGCCAGTCTTTGAGGCCTTCGCTCTGCGCCTGACTATTGACTTGCAGGTAAACGTTGTAGTAACCTGGCTGGTCTTTGATTTCTTCGCCCACGTCAATACGGCACTGATATTCTGCATCATTCTTAGGCGTTCGTGATGGGAGAAGTCGACTACCCCGGGCTGCTTCTTTGAAAAGCTTCGCCACTTGTTTAGGGTCACTGGCGACTTTGTCGCCAAACTTCTTAAGAGCCCCGGACATATTGCAATGGTATAAGAATGTCTTAAGTGAATGACAAATTGTTAGCAGAATGTCCTCGTTCAACAGCATGTCTATGGATCCCTTACCTCTCAGGTTGATTGATTGTTTGATAGTTGAATCGAAATATTATCCGCTGCTGTTGCTCATCCGGCGTCGAAGTTTAGGGGTGGGGAAACCCCTCGACTTTTAATCTCGCCGTTAAAAAAAAATGAATTTCACAGCCGCCCAAACTGCTCCAGACTTCCAACGTCCCAGGGCGCGTAAGGAGCGATGGTTGATTGGTCTCGGTACGAACTCATACAAGTAATCGTCTGACTACAGTGGGTCCGTGCTTGCAGTCAAGCCTGCTTCGAAGATCCTGGCCAACCAATTTATTCCTCTTGCCGCCAGTACGAGCGGGACCGTTTCGTAGATACTACGGGAGATAAGCACAGTATTCCAGCCAACCTGTTCGCCCAGCGAACGACTAAAGAAGTACATTATCGATTTCTAGGTATGGTGTCGGTTTGGGGTTGCTTAGGATTAATCGGGAGGTATACAGGTGGCCTGAGACCTGATAGAAACCCAGCAACCTACTATTTTTAGAAAGTCTGGTAGATATAATAGTATATAGTAAGAGAAACAAGTACAATATGATTCTCTTTAGTTGAATATAATAATTCCTGTATGGACGATCCTGTATAAATAAAGCAGGGAATCCTGTCAGTATAACAGCGTCTGAAGGAGTATAGTAATAGCGATAGTTTTTATATAAAATAAATTCGGCGACACATATCAAGAGGGTGAGCCACCAATCATAAATAAACTATATTTAATAATAAATATATAGAAATAAAAGCTAGTATAGATAATAAGTATTCTAAGATATTTTATTTATCTATTATTTTTTATTATTATATTAAGATTATATAGTAATTTTCCTGCTGTATATAAATAAACTAATAAATTAAATTTATTAAAAAAAAGAATTAGACTAGAAATACTATAAGTTCTAAAAATATATAACTAGAAATCAGTTAGTCCTAAAATAATAATTATTAAATATTAGAAAATATAACAGCTGTAGAATACTTAAGTATATATATTATCAGAAGATACTACTCAGCTAGTTAAAATAAATATAATAGTAAGTATAATCTTTATACAGATATAGATTAATTACTGAAAAGATAAAGATAAATTTATAATAAAAAAAATAGTATTAATAATTAAATCTGTAGTAAAAATCTTATATAAAACTAGATAGTAATTATATAATATTAAAGAATAATAGATAAAATAATAATCTCCTGATTAAGCTTTAATAATATCCAGGTCTTTAAATATTTTAGAAAGAAAAATTAAGATTAATAAATAAATTAAATTATTCTCTATAAAACTATATTAAAACTAATAATACTAAAAAATAAAAAAAATCTTCTGAATATACTTTAGAAAATAATAATTAATCTTTTTTTAATTAGAGTAGAATATATTATATAAATAGTTTAGAATAATATTAAAAACTAGAATAATTTATTTAATTAATAAGAGTATAGATTATATTTTTTTAGTATTAAAATATTTTTACTATTTAAAGATAGTTATCTAATAATTATTCTTAGCTTAATAATATTAATACTGAAAATAATATTAGTTATAGAAGATTATATTATATACTAGATTAATCTTTATTTTTTAGAAATAATAATAAATTTAATATTCTATATTAATACTGTAATTAAATATATTACTATTCTTAATTTACTATAGTATATCTCTAGTAAGTACTATAATAGATATAGTAATAATTATTTATTTTCTATAAAAAATACTATAAAAATCTTTTATAATAATCTTAAGATTAGTACTGATATTAGCTAGAATATTTTAAAATAAGATATTATAAAGATCTAGTATTATAGTAAAGAAATTAATCAAATATTTTTATTTTTAATAAAATAGACCAGCTGATATTAAATAAATCTTTTTTAAAACTCTAAATATATTATAGTAGACTCTGAAATTATAAATAAAAAAAAAGATTTTATTTATAACTAATAAAATAATTATATAAAATAATTATATTTAAATATTTTAAGCTTAAGTTCTGCTTAGAGTAGATATATAAAAATATATAATTATATTTATCCAGTACAGAGAGTTAAAATATAATAAATAAAAATAATATTATCAGATAGTATAGTTAGAAAATCTATATAAATAAGCTGGAAACTGATACAGCTATTAATTAATATTAGAGAAATCTTAAATATTATATTTTTTACTAGTTAATATTTATTATTAATATAAGGATTTATAAATTTAAAAAAGTATTTATATTTATTCTAAATTTTAATAAATTAATATAGTTTAAAAATAAATTAGATAGTATAAATAATTTAATTCTATATTTATAAATAAAACTGGATATCTTTATTAATAAATATTATTCTACTATACTAAAATAATATACTAGAGTATTATTATAATCAGAAAATAAACTAAATAAAATTATTTAAAAAAAATTTTTTTTAAAATCTAGATAAAAGATATACTAGCCGGATATAATAATAAAAACTAAGTCTTATATATAATAATATTATAGTTTAATAGAATAATTAAAATATTCTATTATTCTAAAATATAGTTTAAATAATTTTAAATCAGATAATAGAATAGAAGAGAAAAAATATAGTAAACTATAAATATACTATATAGATATCTTTTACTCTAAGAAATTCTTTATAACTAGTAAGATTAAACTCTAGATTTTAGAATTAATCAGGATAAAGTATATTTTTATTAGTAGTATAGATAAATAATCTTATATATATTTTTTTAAAATATCTAGTTTTCTAGAAATAAATCTGAGTTCTTTAAATAATATAACTGAAGCTAATACTTTATATAATATTATATAGTTATTCCGGGAGATTAAAATAATAAAAATCTATAATCTAAGTATAATAATAAATCCGGAGGACTAGTCTTAAAAATAATTAATATTAAATCTAGAATATTTTATAAAAGATTTTTACTAGCTATTTTTATTTTTATAAAAAAAACTTTTTAAAAAAATATAATCAGAAGATTTTCTAGACTATTAAAAAAAATATTTTTATAAATTATATTAAAAAAAAATATATTATTTCTAATAAAGTTATTATTTATATTAGTATTATTATTCATATTACTGTTAGAACCGGTAATACTGTTAATATCTATATTAATATTATTATCAGTATTACTGTTAGAACCAGTATTACTATTAATATTTATACCAGTATTATTATTATTATTATTATTAATATTTATCTTTATATTACTATCTGAATTAGTACTGATAATATATCTGATATAAATATCAGAATTAATACAGAAATTACTTATATTAGGATTACTAGCTGCTGCTGGTTTAGCTACTATTAAAATTAATATTAAAATATATTAGTTAAGCAGGTTCTACTTATATAAAAGTATTATCTAGATATTTAATAAAAAAAAGATTTATACTATATTCTAATCTCTAATAATTAGTTTTTTAAGAATAAAATATAATAAGTATTATTAATCAGTATAGACTATAATTAAATAAAGTAAAATATAATTTAAATTAAATAATAGAGAATAAAAAAGAATAAAAACTAATTTATAAAAGAAATAATTAGAAATAGAAATTCTGTTACGGGTCCAGGCGGGAAGCTCCTGGCCCTAAAGGAATGGCTCGGCTAACGCCTCGCTCTGACTTTACTCCTTGTATAAAAGAGCAGTAAACTAACAGATAAAAGGCTATCTTTCTAATAATATAAAGATTCCTTCTTTAACAATTTCTTCTTATTTATAGATACTTCTGTTGATTGTATAAATCCAGAGGTTCCCCTTATAAAAATATATTTAGTTATTATATAAATATAATTTATTTATTTAATTTTATATTTTTTTTACTAGTCCTAGGTTTTTTTATATAATATTCTAATACTGATATTTTTAGACTTAAATATAAAGAAAATTATTATTCTTCTATTTTAAAATATTATATAATTTTTTAATAAATTTTATTTTAAATTCAGGCTTTTTTTTATATATTTTAATTATTATATAATCTTATCTTTTATTTCTTTTTATAACTTATATTTAAAAAATATTTAATAGATATTATTAAATATATTCTAATTATAATCAGAAATATAATTATATTATAACTATTTTCTAGTTATTAAAATAATTAAATTATATAATTAGTAATTTAGAGATTCTTTTCTAAAAATAAAAAATCTTATTTATATTAAAAAAGAGTATTAATTTTTTTATTATTTTATTTTTTCTAGTATTAAAACTGGAAATTATATTAATTAAAAAAAAATATTATTATATATATCTTTCTATAAGTTTTTTAAATTTAAAAAAATATTTAAAATTTTTATAATTAATAATAATTTTAAATTTTTTTTATATAAAGTATAATTTTATATTTTATTTTTTAAAATATTATATAACTACTAATAACTTTTTATTATAAATCTTATAATTATATTTAGTAAATAAATTTATTTTTAAAATATATATATACAGTTATAATATTTTTTTATTATTAAATTAAAAAAATATTTTTCTAATAATATATTTAAAAAAGTCTATTTCTACTATAATTATATAAAAAAGATTAAATATTACTAGTACTAGTTTTATAGTAAAGAAGAATTTTAGTTTATTAAAATTTAACTGATAATTTTATATCTAGTTAAATTTCTTATTTTTTTTAGTTAACTTAATAAATAATTATATAATATTAGAAAAGTTTTAGATAAACTTTTAATAGAAATTAGTAAAATTTAAGAATTTTTATATTTTTTTTATTATTTAAAAAATCTTTTATTTTTAAATTATTTAAATCTTTTTAAAATTTATTATTATTTTTTTTTTACTTATATAATATATTCTAGATATTTTATTTTTTAATATTTAAACTTATATTTTAATATATTAAGATACAGGCCTGTTTCTTATAATTTAATAAGTACTTTTTATATATATTCTTTATATTATATAATAAAACTGTTAATAAAAATAAGAATATTATTAATATAAATAAAGTAGAATTTATTAAGATATTTTTATAAAATCTAATTAATATACTTCTAGAAGATACTTAAAATATTTATTAAATTAAAAAAAATTACTAGCTATTTATAGAGTCTATATCTTATATAAAAGACTATTATTTATTCTTATCTTTTTATAATTTAAATCTTATAAAAAACAGTTAATATATTAAATTTAATAAATTATATTATTTTATTAATTTATATAAAAATCTTCTAGATTAAAAAAAAATATTTATTTTTTTATAATTATATTTAGAGTCCAGTAATTAATATAAAATTATAATTTTTTTTTAAATTTTTATATAAAAAAAACAGAGACAGCTATTAAGAAATAGTTTATTTAAATAAAATTTTTATTAAACAGATCTGTAAGAGTTTTTTATAATATAATTAATTTTTTTTAAATTATATTATATAATAGTTTTTAAAAAATAAATAATTTTTATTTATTTTATTATATAAATTTAATCTTATAATCTATTTTTTTTTTAGTAGAAAGATAGCTTCTTTACTTAATCCTATTTAAATAAATATAAAAAATCCTGATACTATTCTAATAATTTTATATAAAAATTAATTTTTTTTTTAATATTAAGATTTTTAAATATTACCTATTATAATAGTAAAAATTTATATATTATTTTTTCTTTTTATATAATAAATATAAACTTTTATTATAATTACTAAAATATTTTTAATCTTTAGATTTAAAAAAATCTATTTTTTTTTATTTTATATTCTAGCTTCTGTTATATAAAGATATAACTTTTTTTATTTTAATTTAAAATAAATATTATTATAGTAAAGCTAGAAGAGTCCTAGAATCAGATTATAATCTAGATAATTTTTAAAAATATAAAAAAATATCTATTTTTCTGAATATATTTTTATATTAAGTTTTACTTATATAATATAAATAATCTGTATTTTTTCTCTAGTTATTCTTTTTACTAGTTTTAATAGTATAAATATCTTCTAAAATCAGTATTATTATATAAAATATTTACTAATTATACTGTAGATTATATAGCTATTATTAATAAATATTTTTATTAAAATAAAATAATTAAATAATAAATTAACTATAAAAAATCAGGAATTTATATATAAGTTTTTAAAATTTTATTAAATATTAAATAAATATTTATTAACTGTCTGAGATTCTTATATATATTTTTATATAAAAATATCTAATTTTTTAACTCTGTTCTAGATTTATCTGTAATATAAATTTTATAGTTATTTTTTTTTAATTCTAGTAGTTACTACTGTAATTATATAAGATCTAGCTATTAAAAATAAAGTATAATTTTAAATAAAATATCTGTTTTTATTATATTAAATATAAGTATTCTTCTATCTATATATTCATAATTTATTAAAAAAAATTTATTTTACTCTTTTTTTTTTACTAGTTTTTTTTATTTCTATATAAAGAATTATTATCTGTCAACTATATCACCAATTCGCTGCCTCAGGTCACCAATTTGCTGCCTCAGGTTAACCAATTCACAGAGTGCATTCCCGAGTTCCGGACCCCTTAATTCACGGAGTGGATTCCTGAGTTCCGAAACAGGCCTAGAATAATCTACTCCTCAGCAGGAAAACCAGTCTGGAAGAATCTATCTGTTAAATATAAGTTTAATAACTTTATTATTTTATATAATTATAGAAAACTTTAGAAAGTTAATATAGCTATTCAGCTATAAATAAAAGATTAATTTCTAATATTTTTAATAAGTTAAGTAAGCAGTTTCAGTTTTAATTTATTTATTTAATCAGTTTAAATTATTTACTTAATTATCAGTCTTATTTAAGAAATTAATTTTATTTATCTTTTATTTTTCTTTTATTTTTCTTTTATTTTTCTTTTATTTTTCTTTTATTTTTACTTTATCTCTTACTTAAAATTTGTATAGCATCCTATATAAAGTTTGAGTAAAAAATAAAGTCTTATTAAAATAAAAATAAAGATATCTAGAATTTATTCTAGATATTAAAAATTTATTTTAGTTATTAAAAATTTATCTAAGCTCTAGAAGAATTCTTTTCAGTTATAAATCCAGTTATATTTTTATTTTAATTATTTATTAAAATCTGAGCTTTATTTATCTATTTATCTGTTTATTATTTTTATTTATTTTTTTATTAATTATAGATTAAAAAACTGAAAAAATATTATTTTAAATAATTAATCTGATTAGTATCTTTAGATTAATTAAATTTAATTATATACTATTAATAAGGGTATATAGAAACTTTCAGATCTAGATTTATTTATTAAATTTTTTTATCCTGAAAAGCCTGTTTATTCTTTAATTCACTAAATTAAATAATATATAAATTTCTTATCAGATCTTAATAAATTTAACCGCCAGCTCTATCAGGAAGTTAAGTAGGATTATTATTACCGGTTTAAAAAATAAAAGTAAACTACTTTAGGACTAGCCTCTTTAAGCTAATTAATTAATTCTATATTAAGTAAGATATAAAAAACTTCGAGCAGACCTTCTGAGCAGATAGTTAAAAAAAATAAATAATCTTTCTATTATAAATATTCTGATATTAATAATATTAGTATAGACTAGACTTATATTTATAATATCTATACCTGCGCCCGGTTTATAAGTAGTATCTTTTTTTAAAAAATAAAATATAACCAGATAGATTAATTAATTTAAATAAATATATAATAATTATAGAATTATTAATATAAAAGATATACTTAAGTATTTATCAGACTACTATAATATCTAGATAGATAATTAAATAAAAGCTATTTAAAAATATATAAATAAAGACTAGTAAGTATTTTAGAAAATAGTAATTAATAAGTTTAAAAAACAGGATATATACCAGCAGATTAATATATACTAATATTTTTAAATTTTTAAAAATTAGTTAAAATTATAAAATAATATTATAAAAAGTTATATATATAAATATACAGCTATATTAACTAAACTTAAGAAAAATAAATAAATTAATAATTATACTAGAGTTTTATAGTTTATAAAAAAACTATTTATAAATCTGATTAAATAAGTATATTAGAAACTAGATATAGATTTTAATAATCTGGAAATTATTAATTTTAAAAAATACAGGATCTGTATAATACAGACTATTAAATTATTAAAATAATTTAATAAACTAGAGAAAAACAGTAATCAGATATTATCTATTATTTTTATAAATAAAGATCTGGTTTAAAAATACTATAGTTATAATATATAAACTTTTTTATAAACTGCTTAGAAGAATATATTAAAATCTATAATTAATAAAATAAATAAGTTTATAAAAGATTTTAAAACTATATATCTATTACTGAAGATACTTTTAAAATAAAATCTAAAAATACAGAATCAGTCTCAGACTAATAATATTTATAAAATATATAATACTTTTAATACTAGTATTATTAATTATATAAATACTAACTACTTCTACTATAAATAGTTAGAATACTAGATAAATATATATCTAAAAATAAGAAATAATATTAAAACAGATCTTTATTATATTAATCTTATAATTAAAAAATATTATATAAATAGATTTAGAGATAAAAAATCTATAATTAAATTCTAATAAGAAATATTTATAGATCTGAAAATAAAAAAAATCTTTAAATAATAATATTAAAATATAGAAAAATCTAGAATAACTAGTATATTAGTCTAAGTATAGAAAATAAAAAAAAATAAAAAAAAATATTAATATAGTAAAAATTATAAAAAAAATAATTAATTAAAAAATAGAAATAAAAGTATAAATTTAAATTATTAAATATAATAAATATTAGATTAATAATCTTTTTAGTATAAAAATATTTAAGCTAGTTAAGTATTTAATAAAAAAAAAAGATTAAGACTAAAAAAATATATTTATAAATTAAGAAAATACAGATAATAAATAATACTAGACTAGTTAAAAAAATTAAAAAAAATATAGATATAAAAATTCTTTTTAAAAAAATATTAAATTAAAAAATAAAATATATTATAGTATAAGAATTTTTTATTAGGGGTTAGAAACCCTTATATATAGAGCTTGGTTACCCTGTGCTTAACAGATAAATAAGATGGATGTTCTCTCCTATATAAGGCGTAGCGGCTAGTTAACTGTTGCTCAGTTAACTTGTGTTGATCTTTTAGTCTAGCGGGAAAGTATCATCATGTGCTTATCTCTATCCCGTAATATTTTTAGAAATATCTAATCTAATATATAAAATTTTTTTTATTTTATATTCCAGATAGATTATAATACAGAATAGTAAAGTTTAAGTAACTATATATAATATTCTAAATCTTAAATCTAAATCTATACCAGAAAATAACTTAATATATATATAAAAAATAATATATATAAATATTACAGTTAAAAAAACAGTTATTTTAGTATTTATAAATATAGATTCTAAAATTAATATTATATCTAAATATCTGATAGAGAAACTTTAAATTATAGTTTAATCTAATTTTTATCTAATAATAATTATTACTAATTATAAAAAAAATTAATATTTAGATTATATTTCAGATCTAGCTATTAATATTAAAAATATTATAATTTAAATCTTTATATTTATAATAAAATTTATAAAAAAAAATCTAATTTTTAATATATTATTCTAAGCAGCTGTCTAGATAGGATTATAAATAAAGACTAATAATATTATTAACTGCTGGTTCTACTTATCAAATAAAATTAAAAAACTAGAATTTATTATTCTAATAATCCTGTAAGATACTAGATATAAAAAAAATATCTGGTTAGAGTAGTCTTTAAAAGATATAGTAAATATTTAACTGGATAGATATTTATAATTACTAACTATAGATCAGAAAAAGAAAAAAAAAATATAAAATATAAATATAAATAAAAATTATATTTAATTAGCTGAGAATTAATAAATATTTATCTAGTAATCTTATTAATTAATTAGAAAAGCTAAGAATTAGTAGATATTTATCTAGTAATTTTATTAATTAATCAGAGAAACTGAGAATTAGCAGATATTTATCCAGTAATTCTATTAATTAATTAAAAAATATAAAGCTGTATAAAATAAAATTTTTAATTATTTATTATATTATTATTATAAGTAGGATAACTATAAACAGGATAGCTGCCGGCTTATAAAAAGATAATATATACTAGTATTAGAAATTATATTTAAAAAAATATAGTAATAAAAAAAAAAAAATTAGTAAGAATTACTATTTTTTTTAAGAAAAAAACTAATAAAGTCTAGTCTCTAAATCTAAATTTATTAGAAGATAATATATTAGAAAAATCTGATAGCTAAAAATTTTTATATTTAAAAAAATATTATAATACTAGAAAGCAGGATCTGAAAAATATTAGACTATATAATAGATAGCTATATCTCAGAATTATATAATTTAATTAAAAAATTTATTTAATATAAAAATAATTAATAAAATTAAAAAAAATCTATAATCTACTAAAATTATTATACTATATAAAATACTATTTTAAAAAAAAGAAGTACTAGACTGGAGATTTAAATATCTAGATTAGATAAGACCGGAAATTATATTATTATAATATATAAAAATAGTACTATATAAAATATAGTAAAAAAATAATATTTAAATACTAAAAGTACTATATAATAAAATATATAATATTCTTAAAAAAAAGTTTAAAAAAAAATTATAAAAAGATATTAAAAACTATATAAAAATATATAATTTTTAATAATTAAAAAAATAAAAAATATTTATTATTTAATTTATAATAGAATTAAAATAAACTAATATATTCTAAAAAATATTAATATATCTCTGAATATAAATAAATTTATAAAAGAATTTATAGATATAATAATAATATTTATAATAGATTTTCTATCAGAATATAACTAGATAATATTAATAAAAAAAATAAAGATTTTACTATTATTTAAATATTTTTAAAATTATTAAGATTTATAATTATTTTATAAGAAAAAATAAATTTTATATTATAATTTATTAGAATAATAAAATATATCTTATATAGAATCTTTTTTAAGAAAACCTGGATATTCTTAGATAATATTAAAATTAAAGAACTGAAAATAATTTATAATAATAAAACAATTCTTCCAGATATTTATTAGTATATTTTTAAATATCTATTTAATTTAGATTATTATTTATATTTAATTAAATTAGCTGGTACAGTAGTCTCTACTAAGAAATTATAATTTATTATATCAGATATTAAGATTATAAACTGGATTTATAATAAATAAAAAAAAGATCTGAATCTACTAAAATTAATAAGATTATCTTATAATTATTATTTATATATATAAACATAGCGGGCCGAGGGGGTCTGTATAGAGCCTTTTTTATTGTTAATAATAGTAGTACTTAGTTATAAAGAGTAAATATTAGTTATTATACAGTTGTAATACAGTTATAATATAGTTATAGTACAGTTAGAATATAGTTATAATAATAAAAAATAGTTTTAAAATAGTAAAGATTATTATATAATAGAAAGAGTATATTATAGAACTGTATATATCTGGTATTAAAAGTAGATTACTTAATAATTAATTTTAATACTAACAGTTACCTTAAATATTATATAAGTTATTTATAGTTTATTCTTATATTAGATTAGTTATCTCTCTATTTTATAACTGTAGGCTAAGAAGTAATAATAGTACTATTAAGATTTTTAAGTATATAAAATAATATTTTATAATATAAAAATAATAAAAACTTTTATAATATTTTATATAAAATTAATATTCTATATATATTATATTAAAACTATTAAAATTAAGAAAGTACAGACAGACTCCTGTAAAAAATCTAATATAAATACTTCTTTAATATCAGGATCAGGTTTTATTAGAGCCTATTTATTTAAATATTTAAAGTAAGAAAGTATTAATAAAAGATCTTTTTAAATCGCTTATAAAGATTTCACAAGAAAAAATACAGAATATTAATAATTAAGATAGTATATAATCTTATAAGAAAGATAGAATAGAGTAGAATAATATTAAATAAATAATTAATTATAAAGTAGATAGAAACTAATAAATATTAGTAAATATAATATAAAGAGTATAAAAAACTATAGACTAACTGTTTAGAAATCTTAATATAACTCTAAAAAGATAGTATTATACTATTATACTGGATTAGAATACTTTAAGAATACTCTGTTGAGTATACTAGTAGAAGTATCTTAAGAATTTAATCTATTAAACAGATCCTTAGTCTTCTAAAATTAAGTTATCTAGATAGAATATATTTTTTAATTATAGAATTATATTTATTCAGTAGAATATAATAATTTAAAAGCTATAAGCATAGCTGGCAGAGCTTTAAGATTAATTAAACTTAGATAGAAAAGCTATAGTCCCAAGTACTACTGAACTTAAGTTGCAGAAACTGTTAAATCTAATCTATTTAAAAAAAATAGATTATAAGATTATATAGTAAGGCCTGATCTGTCCAGATCTTATAGATTCTAAAAATAAAAATAGAAATAATTAGAGTTAAGATTCTAAATAGTAAAGAAATTATTTTATACTTATCTATATTTCTGTTCTCTACTTAGTATATTACAGTTTATTAATAGTCTATATTCTGTAGTAAATAATAGAAAGTATATCTTAATATAAATATTTAAAATAGTAAGATTTCGAAGTTATTTATTTTTTAAAATTAGTAGTTTATTTATAAACAGTTAGCTAGTTATTTATATTATAAAAAATAAGATATATTACTATCAGATATAAATCTTCTCAGATCTTAAGATTTAAGTAATAAAGTAACTATAATAAGATACTGAAAAGCTTTTTAACTGTATATAATAAATCAGGATATTATTAGAATTAGAATAGTACAGTATATTAAAATTACTGAAATCTCTTAGATAATAACAGTACAGGTCCGGGTAATATATTCTAGTAATAAATTTAGTTTAATTTATAGATAAAGTATTAAAAGTAGAACTAAAATATATTTAAAATATTTTTAATAAAATTAAGTTTTATTAGTCTTATATTATAAGACTAGCAGAAGTAGAATAAGTACTTATCTAAGTTCAGATAATATCTATATCTGAAGATATTTAAGTACTGGAAGATAAGATTAATAAATAAGTCTAATAATTTTCTGAAGTACTGTAGAGTATTTCTTTATATTTTATAAATTTAAAATCCGAAGTATAAAATTCTGAAGATAGAGACTAAGACTCTTCTAATCTGAGTAAAGAATATTATACAGTTAATTAAAAATAAGATTTAATAATAGTATAAATAATTTGAGTAGTAATAAATAAGATAATAGATTCTTTAAATTAAGAAACTGAATCTATTTAATAAATAAAAAAAAACTTTCTATATATTTTCAGAATAACTTAATCTTAAAATAATACTAATTATATAAAAGAGAGTTAAACTTTAAATTATATCTACTATCTTTTAGATAATAACAGATATAATACCCAAACTCAGTACTATAACTTTAAATACTAGAATTCTTTGCTTATTAGGGTATATTACCGGTAAATATAATAATAAATACAGTAATAACTATATATACTCTATAAAGATATATATAGAATTCTTAAAAAAAAATCCAGATTTTATTTTTAAATATCTGGATACTATCTTCTATTTTTATACTATAAGAATCTAGTATCAGAGTAAAAAAATTATCCAGATAATATTATTCTCGGTAAATTAATCCTACTGGAGTAAGGTAAAAACTCTTTAAAATTTTATATATATTTTAATATACTTTAAAATTATTAATAAATAATAGAAATAGAATTAATTAAATATTAGATTACTTAGATAACTACTGGAAGTAGCTGTATCTATAATACTTAATCTTTAACTCTGCTCGAAGAGAATATATCTTAATATATTATTAAAATTTATAAGTAAGTAGATAAAATATATAAAAAATAATAATTAAATTATTATCTAAAGTAGTCTGATAAAAAAATATAAAATTAACTTATTCTAAAACTGATAATACTGAGATCTCCAGATACTCTTAATATTTAACTAAAAAATAAGAGCAGTTATAATCTAGTTCAGGAAAACCAGAATAATTTTTATAAAGTCTAGATAGTTAGTATTATTCTAATACTAATTATATAGTCAGAATAATCTGGTTGCCGGTAGAAGAGAATATTTATTTATTAAATTCTATAAAAATAATCTGACTGTATTAAACAGAAACTCTATAATTCTAGAATATCTTATAATTTATCTGAATAAAATTACCTGGCAGTAATAGATCTTTATTAGAAAAAGATATATACTTGCTAGATATAATTACCAGAGAGAACTCTTATATATAAGAGTACCAGAGCTTAACTGGATTATTAGAGTACTCAGCTATTCTAAAATATAGCTTTTTCTAATTAAGCTGAAATAATAGAATATAGTAGAACAGTTCTAGAAGATTATATATAATCTAGAGTTTTTTTAAAATTTTTTCAGTAAAATCTTCTTTAAATAATAATTAAAAAGAGAACTGTATTATTAAATTAATATTAATTTTATATTTTTCAGTTGAAAAAAAAGATAAGAATCTTTTAACAGCTTATTTAAGGGTATCTAGTTTTTTTAAAAGAGTTTAAACTAAAGAATTATTAAATAACTGGAATATCTTTACTAAACTAGTATAGTCTTCTTAAGAAATCTCTGTACTGAAAGTCCAGATTTTAAGAATAAAAAAAAAGTTAGATAGAAAGTCTGTAAGCAGGATTAAGAGCTATCTATAAAAGACTAATCTAATAGACTTCTATCTGTTGCAGGCTTAAGATAAGAAGAGTATTCTGGAAGAGAGTATAATCTATCTTAAAATATATATATCTCTGTTGAATAAGTATTATTAGTATTATTAAGAGATATATTATTAAGGGATATATTATTAAGGGATATATTATTAAGAGAGGTATTATCGAGGGAGGTATTATTAAAGAAGATATTATCAAGAAAGATATTATTAAGAGAGATATTATTGAGGGAGGTATTATTAAGGGAGATATTATTAAGGGAGGTATTATTGAGGGAGATATTATTAAGGAAGGTATTATTAAGAGAGATATTATTGAGGGAGGTATTATTAAGGGAGATATTATTAAGAGAGGTATTATTAAGAGAGGTATTATTAAAGAATATATCTAAGTTTATTATATATTAAACTATTAATAATATATAGAATATTAATAGAAGGGAGACTTAGTATTAGTCTAATACTAGAATACTCTTACTATCAGATTTCTGCTTATTTAATAAATAGAAAATCTCAGTTTTTAAATAAATAAAAAATTAGTTAAATTATAGATATAATAAAGAAGAGGATATACTTAGTAAAGCTATCTGACTAGATATCTTAATTTCTGGACTGTTAGACCAGTAAAGGATATAAAAGCCTGACTCTTTTACTTAAAATATATTTTTAGCTGTAAAAAGAATTAATATATAAAATAATTAAAAAACTTAAAGTAATAGAACCAGAAAAAAAGACTACTAGTAGTATAGTATCTACTAAAAGAAAAGAATAGAGTTTATAAAGAAGTAGGATTTAACCTCTTTTTTTTTAGTAGACTATATAATAATAATAATATAAATTAGATTACTGTTATAAAATTAGTAAAGATATATTATTATAAAAATATTAGTAAAATATTAAGTTTAAGGATTATAAATAATAATTTAGGGGTAGAAAAAATAGAGATAAGATATATTTACAGATATCTTATAATTGAAAAACTTAAAATAATAGAATCAGAGAAAAAGACTATTACTAGTAGTATAATATCTGCTAAGAGAAAAGAGTAGAGTTTATAAAAAAATAGGGTTTAATTCTTCTTTTTTTAGTAGACTGTATAATAATAATAATATAAGTTAGATTACTGTTATAAAATCAGTAAAGATATATTATTATAAAAATATTAATAAAATATTAAATTTAAGGATTATAAATAGTAATTCAGAGGTAGAAAAAATAGAGATAAGATATATTTATAAATATCTTATAATATACTTAGAAGATAGACTTATAGTATTATAGTATTAATTAAGATTAAGATATATTTATATATTTTACTGTATAGATACTATACTCAGTACTATTTATACTATATATACTACTTAGTAGTAATTTAAAGTAATTAAAAGAGTAGTACTATTTTATAGTAATATTCTTTTTATAATAAGAAACTAAGTTTAATAATTAATTAGAAAAAAATAAAAAAAAAATTAGATTTATTTTTTAATAGTTTTTTTAGATTTTAAATCAAGCTTATTTTCCTATTCTATCTTTTAAGCTGCACCAGAGGCCTTATCAGAATTACTAATATTAAGAAGATTATATATAGAAGAATTTACAGTTATCTCTTTATTTAGCTTATTATTTATATTAATTTAACTCCGATAACCCCGGATCCGTGTATCTGGAACTGCTTGAAAAGGAAAATCTATAATAGATAGTTTCTGAAACTCTTTATATATATATAAGCTGTTAAATATCTTTACTAGATACTTACAGTCCTATTTATATATCTGAGTAATATAATTATACTTTTCTTTTTTAATAACTTCAGATATTGATCGCAGCTTAGTATACTATTTTATTAGATAAGTCTGAGTTATAAATTAAAATATACTGTCTGAGAATCTAATTAATTAATTTATAATAAAAAGATTAGAGATTTTTAGACTTATATTTAAGTTATTTTTATTCTAATTCTAAGCAGTTATTAATAGAAACTGTTTTTTATATCCAGATAAAAATATCTGCTGACCAGTAAATTTTATAGATTAAATTAAATATCTGATATAATTAGTTGAAATTACTATACTATTTAATATGGTTTCTCTACTTTAGAGACAGACAGTCAAGCTATTTATAAGCTTATTACTCTGTAAAATATAAGATTCAGAATTTCTATATTTTAAATAGTTCCCGAATTTATCTCTCTACCTCTCAGTATATTAAATAACTTAATTTTAATCCTTTAAATATTATCTCTATTAGCCACTGAAGTTGGGAATTATTAAAATTTAAGAGAAACTGCCGGTAAGTAAATTATATTAACTTAGTCTAAGCTTCAGAATTCTTTAATTATTATTAGTTATAGCTCTCAGGTTTTAATAGAGAGGTCAGATTCTGGGTAATAGAATCTGACTTAAACTGGAATAAAAACAGAGGATTATTTTTAAAAAAAACAGAATTATAAGCAGCTTCAGATATTTAAATATTTTAAATAAAATATTAAAGTTTCTGACTTTCTATCTCCGGAAGTTCAGGGAAGTTTTTTTAATAATTAGAAAAAAAATATAAAGACTCTGAATCTGGTAATAAGTATTTTATTAGTCTAGAATTAGATAATATCGGACTTAATTAAGTAGTCCCCTGAAGATTCTCTGTCCTCTTAATTTATTATAATATATACTAGAAAACAGGTTATAATATAATCAGAGAATTTTAAATCTCTGCTGCAGATCCTGAAGACTGATTTTACTGCTAAGATTAAGATAATTTATACAGATTTAGCTTCTTTAAAAATCTTAGAATTTAAGGATTATTTTAAATAGATTTTTTATTAAAAATATAAAGAGTAGTCTTCTGTCTCTTTATTTTCTATAATACTGACTGATTTTAAGTATCTCTTAAATCAGATCTTCTCTCTAGCTGTTATAACTAATTAGTACTATATACTATTCAGCTAAATATTAATAAATATTATATACCTGTATATATTCTGACTTCTAAGAATTATTAATATATACAGTATTAATTAATAATTATAATCTAAAGTCTAAACTAATTTTAGTATAGAATCTAATATTAAAATAAATAAGATATACCTATTTTATTATATAATAGACTCTAGTAGTTAGACTGTTTCTTTTTAGTATTTATTTTCTCTTTTAGAATCTGATCTACTTACTAGTATACTAAGTCAGATTTAAAACAAGCCCAGTTAATATCAGAAAATCCTTTAAATTCTAATTCTTATATATTATTTTATATCTTATATTTCTGGTTATATAACTTTTTAGACTTTATAATATAATTTTATCCTTTATAATATATATATATATGTACCCGAGACACGTCTTATATATAATAAGCTGCTATATTTTAGAAGCTTACCTCTACTAGAAAAAGTATATATTAGATTAATATATTTTTCTCCGAATAAATTAATAAATTAGAGAGGACTTAAATTAAGCTAATTTAAATATCTCCCAGAAAGTAATCTGTCTGGATATATTTTTAATAATCTATTTAGTATTTTTTTTTTCAGTATTAGTATTTTTTTTTCTAATATCAGCAGTCTTTTCTTTAGTAGTAGTATTTTCTTTTCTAATATTAATACTCTTCTCTTCAGTATTAGCAGTCTTTACTCCGGTCTTATTATTTTTCTTTATCTTTCTCTATAGATTTTATTTTTTAGTTTTTTTAGAGTCTTTAGAAGCTATATCTTTAAATAAATAAATAAAAATCTTAAGAACTTGTTCAGGATTAGTAATATTATTCTCTTCAGAGAATATTCTATTTTTAAGATATATTATCTTATTATTTCTTATAATAATTTTAAGTATACTGATATCTTCTTCTTTAGAATCTAGAATTAATACTAAAAATCCTAATAATTTAACTATTAAGCCAGGAAGAGCTTTGTTACTTAATCAGTTATTTAATACTATCTAAAATATACTAAGAATATAATACTTAAAGATATAAATAATCTTTTCTTAATTTAACTGCTAAGAATATTCTATAGTCTGTTTTCTTTAGATATGTGACAGCAGCATACTAAAAAAGTATATATTCCGGTAAAATCTCTAAAGATTAAGACCGGTCGAGTTAAGTTAAAAAAATATAATTAGGATTATATATTTCTTAGATTTTTCTGTAAAGTATATAATAATATCAGTTCTTTCTCTTACTGCCAGACTACTGTAGATTATCTCTATATTAAATCCAGTCTCTTATAAAGTTAACAGGATATAAAGCTTTTTCCCCGGAAACTATATTTATATAATTAACTTTTTTTTTTTAAACTATATTAATATATACAGAACTTCCAGTATAGCTTATATTTTTAATACTTCTTAGATAAGTATAACTAGTTGCTCTGTATTTATTTATAGATTATTCCTGCTTTTCTACTAAGATTTAGACTGTATATAGAATATCTTGATAGCAGCAGTATCTTTAACTTATATCTGTTCTTATAAGTACTGTATCTATCTAGACACCAGTTTATATTTCTTTTATAAATTAACTACTTTAGAGAAATCTACTTCTAGAAGAGTCAGCTTAAATAGAATTATACTAAGCTATAAGACTTTTAAAATTAACTGATAAAAATATACTATAATCTACCGGTACTGTAGATTTTTTTTATCTGACTGGTCTAGTACTATAATACAGTAATTTTTAATCTAGTAAGTTTTATAGACTTCTTATTTCTCAGGATTAAACTCTGTATTAAATATCTTATATACTGTAGGAGAGATATTCTTACTAATTATCTGGCTATTTTTAAATAAGATTACAGAGGCGAGGATTCTTCAGATTATTAAATATTTTAAAAAAGTATAGAACCGTACTAATTATATCTTTTTATTTAAATCTATATAAATAATATATTTTTTAAGAAAAACTTTATTAAAAATAAAATTTATATAATAAATATCTGAAGATATAGTCAGGGCCTCTTTTACAGCTGCCGGCTCTATTATCTCAGATATTAAATATCTTTTAAAAAGTAATTATAAATATCTAATAAAATCACTGTTACAGTTATTAAAAAAAAGTATTATTATAAATAAAAGATTAAAGTTGCCTCTGGCCTATTATATAGCCTGGAATATTCCTGATATCTTATTCTGCAGGTTATAGGCCTTATCTAGAATAATAAGTCTAAAATAATCTTTAATATTATTAGGATAGTTCTTTAAGTAATTTTTTCTATTCTTAAACTTACTTTTATATTTATATATATACCAGGTTTTAACACCTGAAATATTATAGCAGCTCTTAAATATATTATAACTGCTTAATATAACTGTTAAATATTATTCTTATTTAGTAAAGATTTTATAGTCAGCTGTCAGCTTACTATTAATCTATCTAATATTCTTCTGGTTTTATATTTCTTTATAGTATATATACAGTACTAACTGCTTTATAATATTTAGAATCTCAGTCTATTATTAGTAAATTAGGTATAGTAATACCAGTACCAGAATCAGTTTTTTTAGCCTTTTTACAGTAAGTTTATTTTTAGAGTCAGTCTTTTTTCTGAGATATACTATATACTTCTAGAGGTTAGTTATAAAAGCCTAATATTAAAATCTTCTTGATTACTTACTGTAAGAATAATACTAACAGATTATTATATCTTTTCCAGTCTAACTGTATCAGCTAGTAATACTTTCTGTACTACTTTTTAAATTATAATTTTAATAATAGTTTAAATTCCGACAGGTTGCCAGAACTTTAATACTGCAGATATAATTATATCCGGTAAATATAGATATACCGGATTTTTAATTCTAAGATTTTAGCAGGTTTTATTATAGTTCTTCTTCTGATAGTTAAGATTATTAATAGACTGCTGGATTTACTCTAGCTTCTTAAGCTTCTTAGAAGTAATTTCTATTAGATTATCTTTTTTATTTATTATCAGTAGAGCTTTAAAATCGGATATGACTGAGTACTTTAATACTTTAAAAATATTATTTCTGATATTTTTAGCAAACTTTTTAATATTATTCTTACTTTCTTTACTCTTATATATCTTCTTAATTAGTTTTTCAGCTTCAGGAATATTTCTTAGCTTATTTAGTATCAGTACTTGATTAATCTTTACTGCTAGCTAAAAAGACTCAGTTAGATTATAAATATTTAATTTATAAGATAGTCTGAACTGTCTTTTTCTGCTTAGAGCCTCAGTTTACTACTAGGACTTATTTTTACTAAGATCTAATTCAGAAACTCCGGTCTCCAAGTCTTCTGTATTATTTAATAGCTCTATTATTATCTCTCTTATATTTATCTTTCTCTTCTTCTTAATATAATAATCTGACTTTCTAGTCTTATACAGGTTTGTGTCTGCTATAAAAATTCTTTATATTAGTTTAATATCTAATATTCTTAATTATTTTGCTTATCTCTGAAATAAATAGTTCTAAAGATAGAGATTCCTCCTGACTTTTAGCTGATTTAACTAGATAAGTATATTATAATAAGAATAGTATAGATCTTCCAGACAGTCTTTTCTTTTTTATTATTGCTTATATTCTGCCGGAAGAAAATATCTTTATAATTTATCTTATTAATATACTTTACTGTCTATAAAAAGTAAGTAAGATAATCAGCTTTATTCCAGCCCTGTTTATTAAAAATAAATACTAAGAATTATTACTGTCTGTCTATCTTACTATAGACCAGATACTCTTATACTGTCTCCAGTAAGATGCTTCTTTTCTTTCTTTTTATATATTTTAAGTAGTTGTCCTATAGTTCGATCTAATATAGCTTAACTAATAGTGACTTCAGCTAGTTAAACTATAATTTATATAAAGTTAAGTATAATATCTTCTGTAATCCTGTATATTTTTTTTTAAGATTAAGTTCTATTACTTACTTATTTTCGTCCCTATTACTGTTATCTAAATATATATTATCTAGAAGCTCTCTGTATATACTTAATAGATAGATTAACTTACTGTACAGCCCGGCTATGTTACTGGACGTTGCAGGGTATTACTACGCGTTGTAGGAGGTTACTGGATGTTACTCTGTAATTTTAAGAACTGCTTATAAAAAAATATTAAAATCTTAGTTTTAAAGCTGAAATAGAAGCTGAAACTTAGTTTTACTTATTTTACTTACAGATAAAAAAAGATAGATATTAAGAATATTAAGAATACAGACTTCAGGATATATTTAAAAAGATAAAAAGATTAATACAGAGAATAAGAAGATAAAGAAAGATTAGTATAAAGAATAAAAAAATAAAGAAAGATTAGTATAGAAAATAAGAAGATAGATAATAAAAAATATAGAAGTTTAGATATATTATATAAAGAAAAGATTTTATTCTCCAGTAAATAATTATATATATAAAAAATTAAAAAAACTATATTAAGAAAAAAGTAAATAGTAAAGTAAGGTTTTAATAAGATAATACCTATTTTTAGTAAGATTTAGATAAGATTATACCTAATTTTAGTAAGATTTAGATAAGATTATACTTATTTATATTTTAGTTTACAGAGTAGAACAGTTATATTAACAGTTTAAGTTACTATTATAAATAAGTATAAATAGAAAATATAACAGTTAGTATAACTCTAAGATTAAAGTATATTATAGTAGTAAAATAGTATAAAAATTACTTTAGATCTAGTAAAAAAGATATAGTTTTAGTATAATCTATTATTTATATAAAGATTAGTACTTCTAGATTTGAAGGGCTTATAATTAGTCAGAACTTTATACAACTTTATCAAAACTCTATATAACCGGAGAAAACCGCAGTACAACCACTGTAACTTACCCCCTCGGCCCGCTATGAAATAAATATAGAAATTTACAGATTTTATAGTAGTTTTTAAAATATATATTTTTAATTATATTTATATTATAAATCTATTATATATTTTACTTAGAAATAAAATAGTTTTTAAATAAAAAGATTAATAAATCTGAATATTTAATTAATTAAAGTTTTTAATAGTAACTAAGCTATATACTATATTTATAGATTATATAAAAAAATCTTTAAGTATTACAGTAGTAATAGATACTAGTCTAATAAAATATAAAGACTGTTTTATATAGAAATAAGAAAATATATAAAAAATAATAAAATTTAAATCTAGAATATAAACTGAATAGAAAATTAAATATAATATTAATAAAAAAAAATATAAAATAATTCTAAAAATATTAAAAAAGTTCAGATACTAGCTATTTAATATATACTTTATACTAGAAGTAGATATATATATATTGTTGGAACAGCTGATTGGCTAATAGGCGAGCGTCACGTGATGTTGTGGTCACGTTGGCCACCGAGGTGTTAAACTCTACGTTGAGATAGTCGTTTAGCTAGAAGAATCAACGAATATCAGACATTTTCTGCCTTATATTCCTAACAGGTTATAAGCCTGGCAACTTGCTGTAAGGTACTGCTATCTTTATTTTCTAGTATTTTTGAAGCTATTTAATAAATTATTATATTATTATAACTATACAGAAGGCTTCTACTGTATAGTAATCTCTAAAATACTAAAATATATATAATATATACCTGTTTTTATAGATTATCTTAAAGAATTCCTAATTTAATTAATTATACAGACTTCTATCTTTTTTAAAATTAATTAGATATCTATAATAGTATTCTACTAGTAAATAATTAGATTTATATCAGTCTTATAATAGTTATAAGAGGCAGATCTGTATTATTCTTATATATTAGTAAGAATAACTATATAACTATACTACTAACTATCTAGATAAATAGAATACTAAAAAAGCTGCCTGAAAGTCTTAACAGAGTATTAGAATTACTTAAAAAATATAAAGATTATAAAATATAGAATTTTAAAATTAGATAAATATTAAAAAATATCAGACTACAGGACTTTATTAAAAAAGATTTTATTAGATTAATATTGATTTATAAAAATTATACTATTTAGTATACTATTTTAATTAATATTTAAATATAGCTAGTTAACTAATTATTAAAAAATATCTTAGAAAGATTTATAATATTAAATAATCTTAAAGATTATATAGATAATATCTTTATAATAATTTACTATCTAGTTCTCAGTTACAGCTATATTCTTTACTAGATAATATTTAATAATCTAATTTAAAAAAAAAAAATCAGACTTCTCTACTATATTTTAATATATAAATAACTTTAAATAAATTTATATACTAGTAAAATAGTTAGACTACTTTCTAATATTATATTACAGATTACTATTACTATTAAAATAAATTAAATCTAATCTATTAATCTAGACAGCTACTATAAAACTCCAGCTACTAAATAATACTATAAAAACTTTAAAAAAATTAGAATTTTTTAATTACTATAAAAATATTATAGAAAAAAAAAATAAATTTAATTAAACTAATTCTACAGTATTTACTGTAAAGTTAAAATTATTTAATATTAATTTAATTAAAAAAAACAAGAACTGAAAAAAAATAATTTTTTTTAAAAAAAATATCAGTATAAAAAAATATCTGGAGAAAATATTAAATTAGAAGTTTTTTATTATTAATAATTACTGTATATACTATAAGTCTATAAAATATTATTATTATAAATATTAGTATCTTATTTCTAATCTCTACTCTAATAGCTAATCTCTCTAAATTTATAATATCTGGTTCTATAAACTAAAAAAAAATTAAAATTAATAAAATCTAAAATATCTGTAAAGACTATTCTAATTATATAGAAGTAAATTAAATTATCTATTAAATTCTATATAGTACTAGATACTGATTCAGATATAAATAATAATAATTATATAATTAATTTTAGTAATATAATAATTAAAGAACTATCTTATATATTATTATATTAGATTTATAATATAGATAGTTTCCAGTATCTTATTCTAGATTATATTTTACTTACTAATTTTTATAAATTAAAGCTATAGGAATACTATATATATAATATATTATAAAGAATACTTATTAAAATAAAGACTATAAGTTATATAACTGTTTTCTTAAAATTAAATAATAATTTTATATAATTAAATATTAAGATATACTATTAATCTAATCTATTTTATAGTCTAATATCTGCTGATTATTTCTAAGAAGACTTTAATATTTATAAAACTAATAAAAACTATACTCTATACCTAATAAAGAATAATAAGATTATAAATTATATATAAGTTTTAAAAAAGATATTTTTTATTAAAATTATAGACTCCGGAATCAGTATAGCAGCAGTTAATCCTCTATTACTGTACTGTTAATACAGCTATATAAGATTCTAATAAATTAATTTAATTATCTAATCCTATCAGATTAAAATTAAAAATTAAAATAATATATATTATAAAATATATTAGTTAAGTAAAGTAAAGCAGTTAGTATCCTGTAATCTAATCCTACAGACTAATAATCCTACAGAACTCTGGTATATAGATATATAAAAAATATAATTATTTTTTAATTATAATTAATAATATTATATATTTTATTTATATTATATTATTAAAATAGAAAAATAATACTTCTGAAGAGCTTATTTAAATAAATATAGAATATAAGAATATTATTAACTACTATATAACAGTATAGTATTTTAATAAAAAAAAAAGTTTAACTAATTTATTAACTGGACTATTTATAAAAAATATAAGATTTATATTATTATCTTTCTACTATATATATCTGAAGTAAATAATTTTTTAGAATAATATAGTAGTTTAATTAACTAAATAAATAAAATTATAATATTTAATTTTAGTTTATCTGGATATCTTTAATTATATACTGTTTAATTAGCTATATAAATAATAAATTATTTTATTTTTTCCAGAAGTAATATTAAATATACTTTAGTATATTAATATAAAATCTTTTATAATCTTCTGAATCTAGAAGTCTTACTAGACTTTCTGTATATATTTATTTATTATTTATATATCTATATATCTACTAAGGACTGTATAATATCTAGAAAAATAGAACCTCGTACAGCAGTAGACTATTTTATCAGATTTAACAGAAAGAACAGCTATATCTACTATATTTAGATACCGGAATCTGATAAAATTAAATACTCTAAAAACATCTTGTTTTATAAAGACAGAATATATAAAAATAATTATAAGAATCCTGACAGGGTAATCCCTAACAGGCCGCTGCCAGAATCTGGAGGATCTACCTGATTAGATAATATATTTCTTTATTAAGGTACTTCAGATAATTTAACCGCTAATATTAATACTGATATTATTTAAGATACTAATATTATTACTGATAAAATACAGATAATTTTAATCTTTACAGAACTATCTAATTATAAGTCTATATATTTTATTAAAAATCCTGCTAAATATAAAACTGAATCAGTTAAATTTACTATATAAAACTACTAAATTACTGATACTCCTGTTCCGGAAGATATACAGATAGTAAGATACTTCTAAAAAACTACTAAAGGCAAGTCACCTATCTAGCTGGGCTATAAGCAACTTATATCAGTTAGCTAAGATACTATAATTCTAAGATTAAAATATTATAAAGTTATTATTTTAATAATATATACTGAAGTTATAAAGTCCTCTTTAGTACTATACTAGAAGTAAGTAATAGATAATCAGATTAAGAAGATTAAAGCTATAGAAATCTATAATATTATTAAAAAGCCTCCGGATACCTATATAATCCCAGATAAGTAAATATTTAATTTAAAAATTAATATAAAAGATTTTATTATCTAATTCTGTACTTACTGGATTATATATAGTAATTACTAAATACCCGGAAAGAACTATAACTAATTTTATACCCCTGTTACTAGTAAGATTACTATTAAAATATTCTTTACTACTATAGTAATTAAAAATTTTATATAAAAGTAATATAATATAATTTCTATATATTTATATATCCAGATAAATGGTTAACAGGTCTTTATAAAGTAATTAACCGGATATTATAAAAAATCAGATAATTAAGTCTGTAAATTAAAATAAGTATTATACAGCCTCCGCCAAGCTGTATTCTTATAATATTATATATTTAATAATAAGTTATAAAAAATCAGATTTATTATTTTACTAGAGAACTTCTGTATTTATCAGAAAAATTATATAAATCTTATCTCTTTAATAATACTATTATACCGGAAGACAGACTGTTCTAAAATAATATCTAAGAGGATTAATACTACTGAATATTAGAGTCTTATAGACTATCTAAATTAGCTGATATTAAAGATATAATTTAATCTACAGTAATTAATCTTCTGCCTGTAAAAGTATATAAATTTATTTATAACTACTGATTTTAAAGTATTAAAATCAGTATTTTACTATATATAAGATATAAAAGAGCTCAGTATTATACTCGCTTCAGACTACTCTAAAGATATTAAAATTTATATTAATACAGTCTATACTGACTACAAAGATAGTAAGTTAATAAAAGAATATATTATATTCTATACCGGAGGCCCTATATTATAGTTATTAAAGAAGTAATCTATTATAATACTATTTTTAACTATTACTGAATACTATATATACAATACTGCTGTTAAAAAAACTCTATATATTAAGAAATTAGTAGAAATATTTAATTTTATAATATCTGAAAACAGTAAGATCTCTATATTCAGTAATACAGCTAATTCTTTGAAGATCCTGAATTATAATCTTTTTACCAGATTTATATACTGGCTTAATAACTGCTATCTATTTATTACAGATCTTATTAAGAAGAATATTATTAAAATATTCTATATCTCTGACAATATTAATCCTGCAGATAGATTTACTAAGCTGTTAGAATCTGAAGTGTTCGGCTCTTTCAGAATCCTACTAGAAATAACAGTATATTCTGCAACTACAGAATTAAAAGCTATATTCAGTAATAATACTGCGTCTCTATCCTATATTATATGATATTATACTTTCTTACCTGATTAGAAAAGTAATTTAGCTTCATAATTACTTGTTTTAAATCCCTGCTTGCCTAGAGGGCCGTGTTAGAACAGCTGATTAGCTAATAGGCGAGCGTCACGTGATGTTATGGTCATGTTGGCCACCGAGGTGTTAAACTCCACGTTGAGATAGTTGTTTAGCTAGAAGAATCAACGAATATCAGCCATTTTCTGCCTCATATTCCCAACATATATTAATAATTTAACTGAACAGAACAGCTACAGATCTATTAAAAATACTAGTTATATTATAAATTATATAGATATAGTTATTTAATTTTATAATTAAATATATATCTAGAATATAGAATACTATAGTAGATATTTTATCTAGAAGACCAGATACTGAGCTATATACTAGTAAACCTGATATTAATAAATAAATAAAAATATAATTCTTAATAATCTATAGTAGAGTACTAGTAATAGAAATATTTAGAATTCTAGAAACTAGTTATATAAACTAATATAAAAAGATTATAAAATATTTAATAATTTTATATATATTACTAGATCTTATTATATCTTTAAAAAAAATAAAATTTAAAAAAAAGATTACTAAATTTTTAGTAGATAAAGATTTATTATTTTAAAAAATAATAAATTACAGACTTATAAAATAAGTAGTTAATAATAAAATTAAAAAAATAAAAATTATTAAAAAAATATATAAATAAAATAGATATAAAAAAAAAATTTATTATTATATTAAATAAAGATATTAATAATTAAAATACTATATACAAGTTTTCTGATAGATTAAGATATATAATAATTATTAGAAATATAAACTAGTAAAAAAAAACAATTATTACAGTCTATATAATAATCTACTATATAGAAAATAATTAAAATAGATATAATATATATATTTTCTAAACAAAGATTTAATTATATTATTTCAGCTGTATATTAGACCAGTAGTTAGATAAAAAATAAGATATTTTAATAGATCTGTATAGAAATAATAATCTAGTTTTTATATAAGAATATTATCTATAGATATAGAGTATCTTAAGTATTTTTTATAAATAAAGAATCTGAGAATTAATAAATAATTAATTATTTAACTACTTAATATAAAATTAAGAAAATTAGTATCTTACTATATTATATAGAAATTAATAAATATATAAAATATAATTATAAAATTATTAAAAATATTTTAAATAAATTAATATAAAAAAATAAAACTAGCTAGATTAAATATTTTTATACAGTATTTTTTACTATAAAAATAATTATAAAATAAATAATAAATATAATATTTTACAGATTTCTTATAAAATAAGAAGTAGTCTTATTTATTAAACTGAAAGTTTTTATATAGCAGATCTTATTATAATATAAAATTAGAATTACTAAAAATCTAGTTATAATCAGAGCTAGATAGATTAAATTAAAAAATATAGATTTAGAAGAAGCTATATACAGACTAAAAAAAATTAAAGAATAGAATTATAATTATTTTAATAATTATAATATAGTTAGAAATAAACTGTTAAAATTAAAAAATTATATTTTACTTTATAATATATAATATTAATATAATATAATCTTCTTAAATAAACCGTAATTTTAATAGATTAAATTATATTAAGTATATAAAATAAAAAGTAATAATATATATAGAATTAAAAAACTAGATAAAATTATTTTTTAAAATACTGTTAATAGTAATAAGTTTAAAAAATATTATATATTAAAAAATAAGAATAAAAAGAGTATAAAAAATAAGAAAAAAATAAATAATACTAAATAAATAGAGAAGCTGGAAAATAATATAATAAAACAGGAGCCTGTAGCTGAGAACTAAATATAGATATTATTTAAATAAAATCTAGCAGTATTTATCTAATAACTACTAGATATATATAAATACAGATAATATAAATATAAAAAAATTAGTTAAATAAATAAATAATTTAAATAAATTTTAATTCTAATAAAAAATTCTGTTATAAAATTCTAATTTTTTATTAAAAAATTAGAGAAAATTTACTAATATTTATTAATAGATAAAATATTATATATTAAAAATAAATAATTTATATTAAAAATTAAATAATATATATAAAATTTATTTATTTTTATTATTTTTTTTTTTTTATTTTTTTTATTAAATTTTTTTTTTATCTAATTAATTTTCTTAATTCTTAAATACTATAAAAATCTTATTATTTAAACTGTAAAATATATTTAAAAAAAATCTAAATTTTTAAAGATTCTAGCAGATATATACTCTCTGAATTATATCTGGATATAGATAAAGATTTTTAATATTTAAACTGTTTTAGTAAATCTCTAAAAATTAAGCTATAATCAGAATTAACTAGAAGTTTTTTAGGATTATAAATAAAATTATAGTATTTATTATTTAATAACTAAAAAAATTAAGATATAGCTAGATATTTTATCTGTATTATAATCTTTTAACTAATAAAAAATAAATTAAAAATATAATTAGTAAGTTCTGGAATTATATCTAAATAATAAAAATATAAAAAGATATAACTGTATATTCTAGAATTATTAAAAAAAAAAACTAATAGATTAAAATAGAAAGAATTATTCAGTAAGTAAAAAGATAAAAAAAAGAAATTAATAAGATTTAATATATAGTTAGTAAAAGATAAAATATTTTAAATACTACTGGTCTATTTAAATTATTATTTTTAATAATTATAATAAAAGATATCTGAAAGCTTACTAATAAAGAAATATTATAAATAAAAATTAGAAATATTTTTAACTAAGCTATTATAATATATCTGAAATAATTAGATAATAGATATTAAAGAATACCTGTATCTATCCCTGCAGATATTATATAGATTATAGTAAATTATAAAAAAACTATACTAATATTAATTTATAAAACTATAGAAATAAATCTAATAATTAATATCTTTAAATTATTTAAATCTAAATTATTTATATTTATTATATCTAGTATACTAACTAGACAGCAGGTTTAACTAGTTATATATTTTTTTATAAATATAATTATAATATTATTAAAATCTTTAAAAAATATTATTATAATATTTTTACTAATAATATATACTATATTTATATAACTATCTTTTATTTAACTAATATATATTATACTAGACTATATTCTTACTATAAAAAAATAATTTAATTAATTAAAAATTACTAGATAAAAAACTATTAATTAGTTTAACTAATTAAAATATTATTTATTTATAATAATTTTATTCTTACAGAATCTGACTACTGCTATCTAGTATAATAAATATATTAAATATACAGCTGCTGTAGCTGTATAGATTATTATAATAAATCTAATTATAATTCTGAATAAAGATTTAAAACTTATAGTAAATTTATTTAATATTAAAATAGATCTAGTAACTACTAAAAAACTCTAAAAGAATAAATATTAATATTAGAATATTATTATATTATTTTTAAAAAATATTTTATTATTAAAAATATTAAACAAAATAATAGTAATTATTCTACTAGTAAAAATAATTAAATAAAATATTATATTTTATTATCTATATTTAAAGCTGCTAGTAAGTAAACTAGATTTAAAAATAAATATAAATAATTATTAAGAATTATAAATTAAGATTATTTTTTTTACAGAATATAGTTATAAATTAAAAAATATTAAAATATTTAAATAAAGATTTTACTAGTTCTGTTAGAATAAATAGTTTATATATTTAAAAAATCTATTAAATATTTATAAATATATATATATTCTAATTCTTTTAAAAATTATAAATCTAAAAAACTTTAGCTAGAATAAAATAATAGATATTACTACTAATAGTAAAGTAATAGAAAATATTATTATAAAAGAATAAAATTAGATAAAATTATTTAATCTATTTTTTATAATATAATAGAAGAATTTTTTCTATAAAAATAAAATATTATATTAATATATAAATATAGAACTAAATATATATTTTTACTATTAAATAATATTAAAAAACAGATCTAACTACAGCTAACTATAGAATATATATTTTTTTATTAAATAGTAGATTATATATTAAAATTCTATATACTATCTTTTTTATATATTAGTAAGACTAGATTATAATTAAAAGTTGATTTTATACTTATACTATACTAAATATATTAAAAAAAATAATAATATATTCTTCAGATATATTAATATTAATATTATAAAAATTATTAAAATAGACTATAGTACTAATATTATTTAAAAATCTCTATCTATTAATAATAAAAAGTCTGATAATTATATCCAGTTATTACCCGGAATATATAAAAGACTAGATAAATAGTTAACTAGACTGTAAAAAAAAAAATCTTAATTTTTTTATAATAAAAATCTATTTAAAGTACTTTACTAAGAAAAATAAATAATATTTTAAAATATACTAGATACTGGTACTATATACTGCTCTTAATATAAGAATTATATATTTATTTATATTATATAGATTAACCGGACTGTATAAATAGATATAATATATTATATCATCTTAATTTATAAAAATCTAGAAAATTTATAAAATTCTGAAAATAATAAAAAAAAATATAATCAGAACTAGCTGTAATTTATAAAAATATAATATTTAAATTAAAATTATTATCAGACTTTATAAATTAATATTTAATTATATTTTATATTTTTCTTACTATATTATTTCTTACCAGACTAGAAATTATATTAAATATTTTAATAGAAAAAATTAAATAAATAAATCGAGTAGTTTTTATAAAATTAAATAATTTAATTCTAGAAAATAAAAATATTAATATATAGTAGCTAAGAAAATAGTATTCTAAAATTATAAATATAATAATAAAACTTATTATTTAATTATTTAAAATTAAGAAAACTATCTTCAGAGAATCTTTTTATATATATTAATATAAATAGACTATATCTGTCCAGAAACTATAGAAGAAAGTAAAAATAAAAAAAAATATAATAGATTATTATTAGAATCTATTATAATCAGAATATATTAGTAAAATAAAACTTTTAAAAAAAAAGAAAAAAAAAATATAAAAAAGATTATATATTTATTATATTATAATAAACTATATAAATAAGATATATTTATATAAATAGTATAAAATAGACTTTTTTTTTCTTACTCTTTTCTATATATATTTATATAGTTAGACTACTGAGTATAGCAGGCACAGTCTTTACTTATAATATATACTACTTAACATATCCGGTAAGCAAGCACCGCACATAAGCGAGCGCCGCACCTCCTAAATTTTAATCGCGGTTAAACACCTTGCTTATTTCAACTACTAACTATATCTCTAAAAGTATATTAAAATCTAAGAGATTTAATTAAAAAGAAAAAAAAAATTCTACTAGCAGTCTCTGCTGTAAAAAATTTAGAAATTTATAATATTTATAAAATAGTTTATATTTATAATATTACTGAGAGAACTATCTGTAAATAATTTTATAATATTACTATATATACAGAAATATATACTAATAATTATAAAATAATTTAAAATAAAAAGAAATTACTTATATAATAGATTCTATTACTAGATTAATATAGAGTATTTTTTTAATCTTTTTATATATAAGAAATAGCTAATATTCTACTTATTCAGTATAGTACTATACTAATCTAATCAGTCAGAGAAAAATAGATATATAATTTTATTAAATAATAAGATTACTTAAAAACTTATTATACTTAATATTATAATTATCAGTATACTAAATATAAAGATCTTAAAATTATTAAAAAATAGTTTAATTATATATAAATTACTATAATATAATATAGGATTATATAAAAAGATATCTATAATTTTAATAAAACTAGTTTTATTATAGATCTAGTAGCTATTATTTAAGTAGTTATTAAAGTTAATTACTATAGAAAGATCTTTTTTATATAATTAAATAATTAAAAATAAATTATTTTAATTAAGTATATTAATTCTACCGGTTAGGCGCTTCCTCTATATGTAATTTTTAAAGAAAAAATTTATATAGAGAATTAGTATTAAGATATTAAACTTCTATATAATAGTAGAATTAAAGTTAGTCTTAATAAATAGATTATAAATAAGATAGGCTTTTACTAGCTTTAAAATCTTTTTATTTCTACTACTACTAGTTATATAATTAGAGAATATTATTTTCTAATTCTTAACAGCTATAGTAGTTATCTTATATCTTAATTTAATTAGATATATAATAAAAATAATATTATTTCTATTTATATATCTATATATTTATTATATTTACTACAGTCTTTAAATATTAGCTGCTTCTTATTTTTAAAGCAGATATACAGCAGTTTAGTAGAGAAACAGATATATTTAAGAATTAATTATATTAATAAACTTAATTTCTTAGAGACTTTTCTATAAACTTATAAATATATTTTTTAAATAGATATTATTTAGAATAGCTTTACAGATATTAGCTTAATTCTATTTAATTTAAATAGAATATTCAGTTAGCTGAATATTCAGCTAAAAACTCTTATATTATTAAATAGTTTATTAACTAATACAGTTCTAAAAATATCTTATATAATTAAACAGCTTAAAAAGCAGGTATCTACTGTAAAACAGCTACTTAGAGTATATATATAAAATCTTTTATCTTTATTAGAGGCACGGTTTAATAAGCTTATTAAAGATTATAAATTATATCTTAATAAGCTTATTCTTATATATAAAGAAATCTATAAATTATATATTTTTAATATAAAAAAGTTTTAAAAAAAAAAATATTTTATTAGACAGCTAGCTCTTATAGAGAGACCAGCTATTTAAAAAAATCTAAAATAATTTTAGTATAAGAATAAGATTAATAAAATTTAAAATATACTTTTTCTAGATCCTGTATTTCCTGCAGTTAGGCTATATATATAAGTACTCCCGCAGTACAGTAATTATTATATTCTAGAATATAAATAATTATAATATTCTAATTAAGTTTCTAAATAATTTTTAGATAGAAATATAATTATTTTATTAATAATAGCCCTAGAATTTCATCTATATATAAAAATCGGGTAGAGATGCGGCGCTCGCTTACATGCAGCGCTCGCTTACCGGATACATTATATATATATGCCTTTAACAGATATATAAGGACTAGTCACAAGTGTGGCTAGCACCTGTTTACACTAGTAAACTTTTAATACTGTTTCTAATAATTATATCTATAATTTATTAAATTTTTTTACTGAATATACTTCTATTAAGAAAGAAAATAAAATAATAAAGATTAAAAATACTTAATTAATAATACAGAGATATAAAACAGTTATTTTTTATTCTATTTATTTAAAAAGAAAAAATCTATATTTTAAATTTAAAGAAATAGTTTATATACCCGGTTTCTATATAAATATTTTTTTAGTCTTAATTACAGCCAGAAAGAGACTATTCTTAAATAAGAAAGATAAATATCTAGAAGTGTTACAGGATAGAGATAAGCACGTGATGATACTTTCCCGCTAGACTAAAAGGTCAACACAAGTTAACTGAGCAACAGTTAACTAGCCGCCACGCCTTATATAGGAGAGAACATCTATCTTATTCATCTGTTAAGCACAGGGTAACCAAGCTCTATATATAAGGGTTTCCAACCCCTAATAAAAAGAAGCTAATAGTATACCAGTTTATTAAATTAATAATATTAATAGAATATTCTATATTTAATAGAAATAATTATTTAATTTAATAATAGCTACTACTATTAATAAATAGTTAATTAAATTATCTAAATATTCTTATATAATATCTGGAACAGTTAATAAATAGTATAACAGATTAGAATATTTAAACTAGAAAGTTCTAAATTATTTTAGTAAATTAGTTTAGAGAATTAATATTACTAATTCTTTAGAATTAGATTTAATTAGAAAATATCCTATTTATAAGATTAGTTAATCAGAAAAATAGATTTTAAGATAGAAATTTAATAAAGAAACTTAAATATTTAAATTAATTTATTAGAATTTAATTTATTTAGTAAATAAAATTAATAAGAAGAGATATATTAATTATTTCTATTATTTCTATTTAAAATTTTACTTAGAGTAAGTCTTAACTTCTAAATCAGATATATTAGAATTAATTATTAATATAATTTAATTAATTATGAATTAATATAAGATTATATTTAAGAGATTTTATTCTAACTAAACCAGAATCTTAATACTTTTCTAATTTAGACTAGTACTAAAGATTTAATTATTAATTATTTACTAGTTTACTAACTAGAGTAAAATCTATATATAGAAAGATCTGGAGTTCTAATTATTTTTAAAATAAGAAATTTAATAATTAATTCAGGATTACTTTTATTTATTTAATTTAAAATAATAAATTTAGTTATTTTTATCCTAAATAGAATACTAAATAAATAATTTAATTAAAAAATATTATATAGAACTATCTGTAAAAACTTTCTACAGAAATTTTTATAGTTATTTAAAAAATCTGATTTTTTCTATTTAAAAAAATATAGATTATATATTTATATATAAATTAGTAATTTATTTAAAGAAGATAAGCTAGAGTCTAGAATCCTAATAGATTATCTGGTAGACTACTAAGTCTCTAATATTTAGAGAATATAAATATCTAATTTTAAAAGAATAATTTCTATCTGAGATATTATTTTTAATAAAAAATTTAATTATAAATAATATACTAAATTAGAAAATTTATTAATATAATAATAAATAACTAAATTAGTTAATTCTATTTAATTAGAATAATTAGATATCCTGATTCCTGAGGAATCTGCTCTAGAATCAGAATCTGATTCAGATAAGAAACTTCCGAATTCAGAAATATTAAAATAAATATCTGAATCAGAACTATACTAATCAGATAACTAGTTAAAACTATCTGACTAACTACTATCTGACTAATTAGTATTAGATAATATTATTCTTAGTAATATATTAGTAATACTATCTGATTTATTATCTTATTTACTGACTTAATTAATAGTTCTTATTAATAATTTAAAGATTAATAAAATAGAGTATTTAGATATTAAACTAATTAGAGGCCTGAAATAAAACTAAGACTGATTACTATTATCTGATTAAAATTCTAAAAAGACTAGACTTACTTTTTAAATAGTTTAAATAATAGTTAATTATATTAATAAGAATAAAATACTCTATATTAATTAAAATCAGTTTCTATCTTTATCTATTAATTAGAAAGAAATAAGAAATTATATATATAATAGCCAGTTTACTTAAATTTCTAAAATTAAAATTAATTAATTAGAGATTCTGGGAATATAAACTATTTATTTAATTAATATAATTAATAGAGCTGAAATATTATTATTAAAATAAATCTGGTTATATAAATTTAATAAAACTGGTTACCTGACCGGATTTAAAGTTTAAATATATATTTAAGATAATCTACAGATATCTAATTAGTTAAAAATATATATTAGTATACTTACAGCTAGATTTATAAAGATTTTTTTAACTCTAATTATTATATTTAATCTGAAAACTAACTAATTAAATACTGTTACTGTTTTTTTTAATAGCTTTATTAAAAAAAAGATTTATATAGATTTAATTTCCGGATTAAGAAATAAATAAATAGTTTTTTTATTACAGAAAATTTTATATAAATTAAGATATTTATTATTTTTTTAATAAAAACTCCTGAAATAAAAATTAATAATTTTAAGATTTAAATTTATTTAGTAAGATTAATATATATTTATTAATAAATTTATTATTTTAATAATTTTTATAGATAATATAATTTATAAATTCTACAGATTAAATTAGAAGAAATTTAATAAATTTAAATAAGAATTAATAATATTATTTTAAATAAAGAATTTTAGTAAAGTCTATTTATTTCTGAATATTTAAATCTTATATAATTATTTAAACTGGAAATTAAAGATTAAATAATTAATTTATATTAATAAAATTATTAATAAATTTGATTTAGGATTTTAAAAAAGTTTTAAATCTCTATTTTTATATAAGAAATTAGTTTAAGATCTATTTTACTAAGCTACAGCTAATTAAATTTATAAATTTTAATAAAAAATAGGGTTAGTTTTATACTCTGTAGTCTGGATTAGATCTGATATAGCTAAATCTTATTAGTTAGTTTCAGAGTATCTGACTAATTTAAACTCTAAATATTTTAGGACTGTAGATTATTTTATTTCCTATTTAGAAGAAATAAAGGATTTAGCTATTAAATTTAGCTCTAATTCTATATCTTTCTATATAGCCAGTAATACTAGTTTTACTAATTATTCAGACTGAACCAGTTTAATAAAATATATTATTTATCTATTTAATAGACTTATTAATTAGTTAAGTAAAACATAATATTATATAACTCTTTTTATTACTAAAACTGAATTATTAGTTCTAATTACTGCAGTTAAGTAATTTTTCTAGTAAAGATAATTTTTTAAACAGATAAGATTTAACCCTAATTATGATCTCTCTATATTATATAATAATTACTAAATAATAAAAATCTTGACTAATCCTATCTTTTCTTTTCAGACTAGCCTGAAATATATTAATATTACTAATTACTGGCTCAGGCAGGAAGTCCTTAATAAAACTATTAATATTTAATAGATTCTGACTAATAAAATAAAAGTAGATAATCTGACTAAGCAGCTTCAGGGTCAGAAATATATAAAATTTATTAACCAGCTTAATATAGTTATTTATTAAATTATTAATATTAATCAGATTATTTACTTATTTTTTTATTTTTTAATACTTGTTTACTCCAGTTTTATTAAAATTCTAATTATTTTACTAAAACTGCGGGAGTGTATTAACTATATTACTAATTTACTGCCTCAGATTACTAATTTACTGCCTCAGATTAACTAATTCACGGAGTGTATTCCCGAGTTCCGGACCCCTTAATTCACAGAGTAGATTCCTGAGTTCTGAAACAGGCCTAGAATAATCTACTCCTCAGTAGGGAAAACAGTCTGGAAGAATCTATCTATTAAATATAAGTTTAATAACTTTATTATTTTATATAATTACAGAAAACCTCAGAAAGTTAATATAGTTATTCAGTTATAAATAAAAGATTAATTCCTAATATTTTTAATAAGTTGAGCAAGCAGTTTCAGTTTTAATTTATTTATTTAATCAGTTTAAATTATTTACTTAATTATCAGTCTTATTTAAGAAATCAATTTTATCTATCTTTTATCTTTCTTTTACTTTTACTTTACCCCTTACTTGAAATTTATATAGTATCCTATATAAAGGTTAAGTAAAAAATAAGATCTTATTAAAGTAAAAGTAAAGATATCCAGAATTTATTCTAGATATTAAGAATTTATCTTAGTCATCAAGAATTCGCCTGAGCTCTAGAAGAATTCTTCTTATTATCTAAATCTGGAGTACTATTATTTAGCTAGTAATTATTATTTAATCTATATTATTAAGATTTTTTTTATTCTTATTTAGAAATAGAGCAGGAACTATTATTATATAATTTATTTTTTTTAATTTAAACTAAATATTTTATATTATATTTAATTTCTAAGAGTTATTTATAGTATCTCTTATATAATTAGATATAAGATATTTCTATTATTATTTTAGATAAGTTTAGATTTATTACTATTTTAATTAATATTTTTTTTTATTTATTATTTTATAGTATATCTTTTATATTTATAAAAATTTAATTAAATTTATTTAAAAATTTATAGAGGATTCTTCTTTTTTATTTTATTATATTAATTTATATAAAAGCTTTTTTTTTATAATTAAGATTAAAATATATAAACTCTAGCTGGTTATAAAATTTAAAAAAAATTAAAAACTAATTATTTTTTTATTATATAATAATCTAGAAAACAAAATATTAATTAAATTTTTTTTTAAATTTATTATAGATATATAAGATTTTTATATTTTTAAAAAAAAAATAATATTTATATAGATTTTTTCTATTAAATAGAGTAGAATTCGGATATTATAAATAATAGACTAGAATCAGTAGGACTGCAGCAGGAACTGATTAAATTATATAAAATTTATAAAATTAAACTTATAAACTTATTATCTGATTTACCAGCTTTTATATATATTTATAGTTATTTATTTTAATTATTACTTTTTTTTCTGAGGATATTTCTGTAAGAGTTTAATAGAAAAAATAATTTTTAATATAAAAAAAATCTCTAGATTTATATAATTAACAGAAGTATTTATAAATAAGAAAAAATTATTAAAGAAGGAATCTTTATATTATTAGAGAGATAGTCTTTTTATCTGTAGGTTCACTGCTTTTTTATACAAGGAGCGAAGTCGGAGTAAGATATTAGCCAAGCCATTCCTTTAGGGCCAGAGGCTTCATGCCTGGACCCGTAATATGGAAGTAAGTAATAAATAATCAGATCATACTATAAAGAACTAGATAACTAAGTCTATAAATTAAAACAGGTATTATACAGTCTATATTAAGCAGTAAGCTGTATTTTTATAGTATTATATATTTAATAATAAGTTATAAGAAATTAGATTTATTATTTTACTAAAGGACTCCTATATTTATTAAAAAGATAATATTTACTTTATTATATATATTAATAATTCTATAATTACAGGTTTAAAACAGGCAGGCTTTAATAAGATTAAATACTACCTAAATCAGATATTCTGATTAAAAAAATTTAGTAAACTGAAAATCTTTCTTAGCTGTAATATCTAATATAACTATAATAAAGACTTAATATTATTATCCTAATCTACTTATAACATATCTGGTAAGCGAGCGCCGCATGTAAGCGAGCGCTGTACCTCCTAAATTTTGATTACAGTTAAACACCTTACTTATTTTAACTACTAACTATACCTCTAAAAGTATATTAAAATCTAAGAGATTTAATTAAAAAAAAAGAAAGAGTTCTACTAGTAGTCTCTGCTGTAAAAAATTTAGAAATTTACAGTATTTATAAAATAATTTATATTTATAATATTACTGAGAGAACTATCTACAGGTAATTTTATAATATTACTATATATATAGAAATATATATTAATAATTATAAAATAATTTAAAATAAAAAAAAATTATTTATATAATAGATTTTATTACTAGATTAATATAGAGTACTTCTCTAATCTTTTTATATATAAAAAATAGCTAATATTCTACTTACTTAGTATAGTACTATATTAATCTAATTAGTCAGGAAGAAATAAATATATAATTTTATTAAATAATAAGATTACTTAAAAACTTATTATATTTAATATTATAATTATCAGTATATTAAATATAAAGATTCTAAAATTATTAAAAAATAGTTTAATTATATATAAATTACTATAATATAATATAGGATTATATAAGAAGATATTTATAATTTTAATAAAACTAGTTTTACTATAAATCTAGTAGCTACTACTTAAGTAGTTACTAGAACTGATTATTATAAAAAAAACTCTTTTTTATAACTAGATAATTAAGAATAGATTATTTTAATTAAATATATTAATTCTACTGGTTGGGCGCTTTCTTTATATATAATCTTTAAAGAAAAGATTTATATAGAGAATTAGTATTAAGATATTAAACTCCTATATAATAATAAGATTAAGATTAATTCTAATAAATATACTACAGATAAGATAAGTTTTTATTAATTTTAAAATCTCTTTATTTTTATTATTATTAGTTATATAACTAGAAAATATTATTTTTTAATTCTTAACAGTTATAGCAGCTATCTTATATTTTAATTTAACTAGATATATAATAAGAATAATATTATTTTTATTTATATATTTATATATTTATTATATTTACTACAGTCTCTAAATATTAGCTATTTTTTATTTTTAAAATAGATATACAGCAGCTTAATAGAGAAACAGATATATTTAAAAATTAATTATATTAATAAACTTAATTTTCTAGAGATCTTTCTACAAGCTTATAAATATATTTTTTAAATAGATACTATTTAGAATAGCTTTACAGATACTAGCTTAGTTTTATTTAATCCAGACAGAATATTTAATCAGCTAAATATTTAATTAAAAATCTCTATACTATCAGGCAGTTAATTAATTAATACAGCTCTAAAAATATTTTATATAACTAGATAATTTAAAAAACAGGTATCTACTATAAAGTAGCTACTTATAGTATATATACAGAGTCCTTTATCTTTACTAGAGATACAGTTTAATAAACTTATTAAAGATTATAAATTATATCTTAATAAATTTATTCTTATATATAAAGAAATCTATAAATTATATACTTCTAATATAAAAAAGTTTTAAAAAAAATAATACTTTACTAGACAGCTAGCTCTTATAGAGAAACTAGTTATTTAAAAAAATTTAAAGTAGTTTTAATATAAGAATAAGATTAATAAAGTTTAAAATATATTTCTTCTAGATCCTGTACTTCCTGCAGTTAAGCTATATATATAAGTACTCCCGCGGTACAGTAATTATTATATTCTAGAATATAGATAATTATAATATTTTAATCAAGTTTCTAAATAATTTTTAGATAGAAATATAATTATTTTATTAATAATAGCCCTAGAATTTCATCTATATATAAAAATCGGGTAGAGGTGCAGCACTCGCTTACATACGGCGCTCGCTTACCGGATATGTTATAGAAGAATCTCTTATTATTATAAATATAAAGAATTATATAAAACTAGTCTTTCTAATAATATTATTATATCAGAAAGCTAATTATTCTAAAATAATATCTAAGAAAATTAATACTACTGAATACCAGAGTCTTACAGTAATAGACTACTTAAATTAACTAATATTAAAAATATAATCTGATTTACAGTAATTAATCTTCTGATTTATAACTACTAATTTTAAAATATTAAAATCAGTATTTTATTATATATAAGATATAAAAAAGCTTAGTATTATACTTATCTTAGACTACTTTAAAGATATTAAAATCTATATTAATATAGTCTATACTGACTATAAATATAGTAAATTAATAGAAAAATATATTATATTCTTTACCAGAGGCTTTATATTATAGTTATTATTAGAAAAAATAGTAGTTTTTATTTTTCTCTTACTTCTTACTCAAATTTAGTATAGATATATATATAAAGTTTGAGTAAAGAATAAAGTAAAAGTAAAATAAAAAAAAAAGATATAATTAGCTAATTTAGCTAAAGGGAAGGATTTAATAGAGGAAAAAAACTGATCAGACTTGATTAAAAGATTAATTCTGATTCGAATTGAATCACTTGGATTGAATTGCTTGAATCACTTGAATTACTTGAATCTCTTAAATTACTTGAATAGGAATAAAATAAATAAGTAAAGATTAAGGCTATATTTATATTTATTTACCTGTCAGGTTGAATTATTATAAATCATACCTAGATTATGATGCTTTAAAATTAATAAAGTTATAAAATACTAAATATAATATAAAGATAGAGTAAAACAAGTTTAATAAGTAAATAAAGATATAATATTTTATATAAGCAGGAAGAGTATTTACTTAATTAGCTGAACCGGATTATAGAAGATCGGAGGTAACTGCTATAGAGTTCAGAATGATTTATCACTGAGTTGGCTGGACCTGTCCGTAGGTCGGAGATAACCGGTTTCGGGAGAGATGATTAATCAGTGAATGAAGTAGAGTATTCCAGCCGACAGTTATTAAAGAAGTAATCTATTATAATATTATCTTTAACTATTACTGAATACTGCGTGTATAATACTGCTGCTAATAGAGTGGCTAACAGCCAGGTCAGGTCAGGTTAAGCCACTCTAGCTGCTAAAGAGGCTTTATATATTAAAAAATTAGTAGATGTATTTAGTCTTATAATATCTGAAAATAGTAAGATTTTTATATTTAGTAATACAGCTTACTTCCTGAAGATCTTGAACTACAGTATTTTTATCCGGTCCACACACTGGCTTAATAACTGCTATTTATTTGTTACAGATCTTATTAAGAAGAATACTATTAAAATATTCTATATCTCTAGTAACTCTAATCCTGCAGATAAGTTTACTAAACTATTAGAATCTGAAGTATTCAGTATATTCAGGACCTTACTAGATATAATAATATATTCAGTAATTACAGAGTTAAAGATTATATTCAGTAATAATATTATATCTCTGTCTTAAGTTATATAATATTATATTTTATTACCTGATTAGGAAAGTAATTTAGCTTCATATTTACTTGTTTTCTAACCCCTGCTCGCCTAGGGGCCGTGTTAGAACAGCCGGTTGGTTAATAGGCGAGCGTCACGTGATGTTTGGTCACGTTGGCCACCGTGGTGTTGAACTCCGTATTCAGATAGTCGTTTAGCTAGCAAGGAGCAACCAATATGACGCTTCTTCTGCCTCGCGTTCCCAACAATAAATAATGCACTGCCTGCAAAAGTTGTACTGGTGGGCATTGACACGTATGAAACTGAAAATCAACACACTAGATAGTAAGTAGTACTCCGTAGATACGAATCACGACCCCAAGTCAGCACTAAACCAATTGCGCCTGGACTTTTGGACAACCCCATTGGTCTGCTCGCAAATGACGTCACAGTAATCTTGAACTAGCCCTGACCTGGCCTAGTGGAATCCCAATAAGGACTAGACTGACATCTAATCTCCGGGCTATAGAGGAACAGCGACAGGAATAGATACAACCCCCATGGTGTGAGAAGTGCCAGGTGGAAGATTTTCAGCTGGCTTTGGGATATAAAATGTAGCTGTCTCAGACGCTATGGGAGGGAAAGAAACAGCCAGACTTCCTTTCATTTTCTACTCTCCTTCTCTCGTTATTGGCCTCTGTTCACACTCGCTCCACTCTCAGGCTTTGGGTGTTCAAATTAAAGAGAACTCTACTTTCTACAATCAATTACTTTCATACAGTGAGTGTCAAACCATATGCGTCTTATATATGCTTTGACTAACTCATTTCTTTGCCTACAGATCTTCAATACCCAAAAAACCCAGAACAAGGCCCACCATGATCAGTCGCAGCGCCATCATCGTCTTCGTTATTCTTGGCTGCATTGTATTCACACTCATCGGCTACTCAATCCACTCCCTCGCCACCAACGGGTTTCGCAATACAGAAAGAAGGCAGGAGATCCCCCACGAGCAGGCCGTCTATATGCGACAGCTGCGACTGCGCGATCTCCACTGGCTAGCGCGTGATCATGGACTGAAGTACGATCCACAAGTTCCCCCAGTCTAAGGGATATGATATACTTTCTTCATATGTTTGGTTATACATGGGCAGATGGATGGTTATAGGGCAATCAGAGCATTGGCGTTCAGGGTCAGGTTTTGCATACGGGTTGATATATTTTGACATTTAGTCTTTGATGTTTTCCATTTGTTTTAAGGTACACCTCAGGGGGATTTGTGATCAACAGTTATCTTTCTTTGCCATAGCATCGAGCTTTCGTATTTATAGACTTGACCTGCTGCTTTTAGCTGAGTTGTAGTGCGTTAAATGATGTTCTAAGAATACTTGAAAGATAAAAGAATCTACTCGCTTTGGACGAAAAATTCAACTAGACTCCCAGACCCTCTGCAAATGTACAGTAAAAAAATTAGCTCTTTTGTTCTATGACTAGCTAAGGATTATAGCCTAGGAAATATGGCACCAAAAGGTGACGATTATATTATTCTCACTGCAAAAAGCTGTCGCGCGGGGCCAGACGCAATGCAGCGTATGGTCCTTTGATAGACAGACTCCAAGTTATTGAATAAACAACCCAAGAATTTTTACACGATCGCTACTCGAATCGTATCATTATGCCAAAATCACAAGTCCCATCCCTTTTCATCGAAGTTTAGCATCACCCTTCATCTCGCTAAGCAATCTGAATATAGCAAGGCTCATGTACTCGATCATAGTAAGTGTTATGGTACCCTTTTCATGTATTTACACTAAATAGTATGCAGCCTTGTATACTACCTATGTACAAGAGGGTATGGCTATTTAATAAATCCAAGGCAGAATTCTCCAACGGACGCTCTGCTTATACTTCTCCCAATCGTCACCATACTTGACCGCACACATAGCATCGTCTCTACGCTCGCGGTGTATCAACAAGATCGCAAAATATAGCACATAGAAATACGTAAAGATCATGCCCCACCCTTGAGCTTCGCCTTGGACGACCTCCCGCCCATCAAGCAATTTGAAGCTATGTGGGGCAGCCATGATGTCTCCCGCCGGTAGGATCATATACCCAGCCAAACCCGTAGGCAAGCTGAAGGGCAACGCCTGCAGCCAGTCGCCAAAGTAGTTGATATGTCGTGACATGCCCCACCATCCTGCCGTGAGCAATCTGGTGCCTCGCTTGGTCTGAATATAAGACATACCCGCCACACTTGGGTCATTAGACCGCGTGCGAAAGACGTGCTTTTGATTGTTGGCGGCCCGGAAGATATACAACCCCAGTGCGAAAACCGCGCTCACCCCGGCGATGTTGAGCCAACCAAGCTGCAAAGGGTAGGCAGAAAGATAACGACATTGGGTGGAGTACAAGAAAGGTACCCACACGAGATCGCCGAATGAGAGCATGAAGCCCATGCCATCAGTAGTGATATCGATCATGGTCAGAATGCCAACTTCGTTATACTGGCCGTTGAGAACATAGAATGCTTGGAAGAATGTAATGAAGATTATGCTGTCAGATACATAGCCAAAGTCCCGATACTGTTTAGCAATGAATGCAAGATCTAACAGGATCCAGCCCGTCAACCCAGGGTAGACTTCGCACCAAGTCTTGATGTCAACCTCACCAAAGAGGGGAAGCGTGACACGTGGATTCAGCTCACGACCGATGAAGAAGTCATAATTGAAGCTTCCAGTAGTGCCACCGGCAGCTAGTTCTCGGAGATCATTATTGGGATACTTGGTGTTCACACTGAAGCTGTGGACGTAGAGATAGGCAGAAAGAGCGTAGGAAATGAGAACATTAGCAGTCAAGATCTGAACATAATGATCCGTCAGGTAGGTCCACAACGGAAAGTCTGCCCCTTGAATATATGTGCCAGCAGTGCAAAGAGCCAAGATGATCAGACTCGCCGAGAATGCTATGATGATGGATCGTCAGCACTGGTCAGTAACACGGTAATTGTACAATTGATCTACCATTTTGGCGGTACTTAAGTGGGCGACCATGGTGAACCAGTTTAGTGCCGTGGACTTCTTGTGCGGGCAGAATCCTCCACAGAGCCAGGCTTAGGACATAGTAGGCCAGCACCATGCTGCTGACCTTCCAGCTGAAAAGATCCCATATTCCACCTTCAGGCCAGCCGGCCTGTGTTGTCCAATTCTCCCAAGTGAGAGCTTTAGGGCTCAGGAGACCAGGCACAGGGCATCCAGCCACATCATTGCAGTTGAAAGCAAAGAAATATAGGAGCACAGGTAGCCCGAAGGTGATGGCCGCGGCCCCTAAGCTGCCAGTAATTCAGCCGCTGGGTCCGTCTGGGAGGGAAAGTAATGCTTACGGTCCACCAAACTCGTACTTAGATTCCGCACTAGACGCCATCGAGTGGTTCCGGAGCGAAGCAAGATGATCTTGCGCTGTTGAAGGCGATTCTGGTGGGTAGGTTTGTTGTTGATCCTCTGGTCTGTCTGTTGGAAGTTACGCCTGCCGGTTCGGGACTAGCGTCACATGCGCTGCCCCGATAGCCTGATATCATCCGGCGCGGACTCCAACCCACTGTATTTCTCCCCAAGGCCGTGCTGGTGGATCTCAATCATGGCAGAGTATTGGAAATCGGCGGTGAGTCTCCCATTTCCTCCTCACGAGCCTCTCCACTAATCCCAAGCAAGCCCAAAGTGTGGTGCAAACAATGCAAGATCTTTATCCGCGATACCGCCTTCGAAAAGACCCAACACGAAGCCACCGGCAAGCACCAAGGCAACCTTAAACGATTCCTTCGTGACATCCATCGCAACAACGAGCAACAACAGCGAGAAACCCAGAGGGCCAAGAGTGAAGTCGAGCGGCTGCGGCAGACCGTGGCCGGCTCTGCTGCGGGAGGGAAGGATGGAGACGTAGCACCCTGGAAACGTGCTGCGCCAGCCCCCAAACCACAGGATCGCCCAGCTTCCCTGGATGAGAGAAAGCGACAAATGGCGCAACTTGCGGAGATGGGCGTTGCGATCCCGGATGAATTTCGCGGCGAGATGGCTTTAGCGGGAGAGTGGCAAACAACTTCAGAGAAAATCGTTCGATCTGAAGACGACAAATCGGGAGCATTACGCAAGCGTAAACATGAAGAACGCGATGAAGAAGAGGAGGAAGCGAGACGGGAGGCCGAAAGATTTGTGAGCAAGGGATGGGGCTCAAGGACCCGACAATATCCAGGCGCGCAAGAGGATACTGACCTGGATGCGCTTCTGAAGTCTACGAAGGACATCAAGAAGGCCAAGCCTTCGACAGCGGCTGATCTGGAGCCCACGAAAGAGCCGGAACCCATTAAGGGTCAGTTCGTGTCAATCAAGCTGGAGGGTGATAAGACAGCTCCTGAGACGGATGCGCCATTGCAGGTCAAGGTGGAAGAGACCGAATCCAGCGCCCCGATCCCTGCCGCCACAGATGAACCCGAGGATGCCGCAGCGGCTGGTGTCGTTTTCAAAAAGCGGAAGCCTAAGGTTATGAGGAAGTGATGGCCCGAAGAATACAACCATACTCTTGTCCCGGGACCATCCCACATGGACATTTTACCAACCGTGCACCGGCGCATGATTTACTCTACGAGCTTTACCAGCATTCGGGTGCCCCAAATTCATTACGTCGCGGCCTTGTACTCGTGAGAGTCACTAACTTCCATTAACAATGGGCAGCTGGCCAACGTTTAGGACGCAATCGGCATGTGGATGGGTATCCTGGAGATAAATCCCATCTACCTGAAGGTTGGGAAATGATGGGAGGCTGGGTCTCTTGATTAGCCATGGACTCGTCATGCCACAAGGGTTGACATGTTGCTTTTCGCATGGCATTTTGCACCCTGGCATCTCAGTGACTTCTGATCCCGTGGCTCCATCGACGGCATCAACAGCTTTGAATCGGGAGGAACCCCTCCGAAAACAGTCTAGAATTAATACCAATGAATGAAGAAATCCCACACAACACGGAATATTTGTGCAGGAGAAGTGGAGGTAGCAGAGCTGTGTAGATTGTAGTGATAGTTAGTTGGTGGAAGTAAATTTGATCTGGAGGTATTGTTGGTGGTGATGGTGATGGCATCCTCCAGCGATCTTCCCAGGTTCGTCGGAAGAGGGAGGGTCTGCATGTCGGACCATGCGATCAGCCTCCATCGCCAGAGCGGGCCTGGGGGGCTGCTGCTGCTGGGGATGCTGATTGCTGACGGTGGTAGTGGTGGTGGTGGTGGTGGTGGGCGTGGGCAGCGGCGTTGCCACTGGTCGGGTCCCTTTTTCTGCGCTCCTAGTAGTGTTCCCCCCGTTGGCGCAAAACTCGCAGCGTTGGCAAAGTCCGGGGAGTCGCTCTCTCTGCGGGCCCGAAGCTCTTCTTTCTCTTCACTTTTGCAGGCGCAACAACATTTTTGTCGCAATCCCCTCTCCAACCCCCACCCCCAGATGCGGAGATTGTCTGGTGCCGAATTGCGTGTTTTGGTGCTATAGTCATTCGGCTCGCTTCTTTTCGCTTATGTGTCCCTGTGCATGGTAAGTAAACGAGAGCTTCTTTCTCATTTGCCTGCCCCGATCCTCTTTCACCCGAAACGCGCCCGCCCACCTCGCTCCCTCCACCAGTCGAGCCCCCCTCATTCGAAGGAAGGATTTCACTCGCGGAGGAAATGATTCTGGATGGCCCTTGAAGGTCGCAAAATGGGGAATACACGGTTGGGGATGCTGTGCAGACGCCGTGCTTGGCAGCCGGGAGGAGAGGCTCCAGACGGTCGCATTCAACGTCACCCGGCTCTGATGCAGGTATAGCCATCGGGTTCGCGGATTCCACGAATGGTGTATTCGGGGCTTGTTCGAACCGAGATCTGGCTGCCAATTCGTTGTCGAAGAGCATCTGCTTCGACTCGGATGCGCGATCGAGACCAACCACGAGGGCCAACATCAAATCCCTCGTGTCCTGTCAATGCGCGAACCAAAAGGCCATGATCAGCTTCTTCTCCCTTACATTCACTGCCGGAGAACCCCTACTGCAGCGTGTTTCGTGATGATTGAGGGTGCATGGTTTGCTTGGACCGAGGTCTGATCACTAACATGCTTGTCTTCCAGTCTACAGAAAATAGCACCTCGCGGTCGTTGCACCCCTGCAAGCTCTTCTCAACCGCAGCATCCCGCCGAAAACCACCAATAAGGCCCCCCCTCGCCCCCAACCGGCCTGAAGTCACGCCTCGAATCATTTTCAGTGCCTCCCCGCGGTGACGAAGGTGAGCTCAGACCACAATCGAGATGGCGGAAACGATAGAGTCAGCAAACCCATCGGGTGAACCGCCAAACCCGGCTCCTGAACCGATCGATTTGCCGCCAGTTGAGACCTCCGAGAACGCAGACCATGAACTCCCGCCGATAGATACGTCCCTGCCTCCGATCGATTCCACGATGCCCGGGATGGACGACGCGCTACACAGTTTGGACCACTCTCTCCCTCCAATAGATCCGACGATACCGTCTCTGCCGCCGATCGACACGTCTCTACCACCTTTGGACACAACACTACCGGCTACGGACGGGCATTTAGGCGACACGGAACCCGATTTCTCGTTTCCAGACACGAGGTCGTTGGACATCGAAGGCCATGTGTCGGAGGCTACGAATTCTGCGCCAGGGACATCTAGCTACGATTTCACCGAACATTCAGGACAATCAGCGACCCCTGCTCCTACATACCATTCTCCTGCCAATGGTACGCACCTGCAGCAGCCCGGTCAAGTTCAGTCGCAGGGGCTGCAGCAATTCCAGGAACCATCACCGCAAACACAAACACAGTATCATCAACAATATGCGCAGCCACAGCAACATTCGCCATCGCAGCACTCTGCATCTATGCAACACGGGTCACTGCACCAGCATCAGCAGGGGCAGTCGCAATCGGTCCATGCGTCTCCGCAACCCCAACAGCAGCAATACCAGCATCAGCAAAGCCCCGACATGTATCACAGCCATCAGTCTCATTCTACGTCAATGGGTGGCCCCTCGATGCAGACGATGGATCACCACTCGTCCCAGGGCCAATCCTCGCAAATTCCCCAGGCTCCGATTGGCTCGCCGATGCCCTCCAACATGCCGCCGATGGCTTCAGTTGGCCAGTATATGACCGGATACCCCACCAACGTGTCGCAAATGGGCATGAACACGAATGCGCAGATGAGGTACCAGCTTCCAGGGGACCCGAACAAGATGTTGTCAGGGGGGAGGCATAAGAAGGAAGTCAAGCGGCGGACGAAGACGGGGTGTCTCACGTGTCGGAAACGAAGAATCAAGGTAAGTGTCCGGCGGCGGGCGGTCGCGTGAAAATTTGACCCTGATATGCTGGAAATTTGCCCATGGGAGATGTCTTGCGAGTCCGGTAGGGGGCTGAGAGGGGGTGAGGGATTGTGGTGGTGGTGGTGGTGGTGGTGCAGCGGGCGGGCCGCGAAAAGGCAACGTTTTGTTCGGCTCGCGTACAGGCCAACCCCGCCTGTCGCTTGTTGTTGTCGCCCACTCGCCTATCGCTGCTCCCCGCCCCTCCATTGCTACCTCTTTTTTGTAGCCAGCTCGTTGGCCCCTCTTTTGTTCCCCAATTACTACACCGTCCTTTCAGGCAATCGCATCTCTTCTCCGGTAGAGCTTGCCACGCTGACTCTTTCCCCGCTAGTGTGACGAAGGGCATCCTGTCTGCCGCAACTGCGTCAAGAGCAAGCGTGAGTGCTTAGGTTACGATCCGGTGTTTAAACAGCAATCCACGCCGACGGCCATCCAGCCTGCTCCGAACCCTCATCCGTCGCTGGTGGTCAATCCTCAGGATCCTTCAACCTCCTATCCCGCAGCCCCTCCGGGCTACATGCCAGCGGCTTCCCAGCCCTTCGCCCCGTCCGAGTCCCCCGCCCCGCCCAGCGAACGATACGACTACGGTACTATTGATCCCTCGTTGGACGTGAATAACTCGTCGAACATGGCCAGCATCCAGCATGCCGTCGAGGGGGGGTTGCAGCAAACGGTCAATCCGGCATTGACGAGCAACAGCGCTACTCCGCCGGAGCCAGCCAACACTCGAGGTACATACCTGGAAGCGATCTTTCCGTGGATATATACTAATGGCCCCTATAGTGAAACGAGTTCATATCAGTGATCTGCTCTCGCTACGCGGCATTCCCCCTCCGCCTCCTCACCTGATCACCTCCCTCCCACCCAACCGCCTGGAAGAAATTCAAGCTGTGTTCCTGGCAACCTATGCGCCCGCGATTGACAAGTTCTTTGAAACGCGGTGGTTCCAGGAGAAGGCTTTGACTCATCTGCTGGGAAACGCGCAACTTATGGCCGAGTATTCCGCTTTGATCGACGCATTCAATGATCCCAACCTCAATGATCCTAATGTGCTTGCTCGATTGGAGAGCTTTGAGGCGTCCGTGGTTTGGAGCTCCATAACCCTGTGCCGCCATGTAATGAACGTGTCTGGTGGCACTCAGCCGGAGTACGATGTATTAGTTGCCGCCAAACGACTGGATGTGATTGAGGCGATGATAACGGGGGAATATCTGGATACGAATCCGCTGGGGCAATTCCCGGTTCGGGAGCCCGCGGGCAACCCTCCCACTCTCCCAGACCAGCTGACGCAACGATCTTTGGATTTCTGGGGAGCGATCGGGCATTTCTTGACGCTTCATGACAACGAAGCCAGTTCTGCCAAAGAGATCGACGATACCCTGGCCCAGTGCCGCCTCTTACTAGATACATTCGAGAACCGGGACGTGACATACTCGATTGCGATCGCTCGCCACCTAGGGCAGCGGTGGGCCGATTTTCCGCGCAGCTTTCCTCAGCCCATCCCGACGAACGAAAAGGACTCGGGGGCCAAGCTCTACGTGGCGCAGAAATTCCTCGAGCAGGAGGCCGGGGGGAAAGGCACCACGCAAGTGATCAAGCGCATCTGCGGTATGGTCGTTCGTTCCTGGATCGTCTCCCGGGAGTAACCGATCTGTTTGCTTTTGCACTGCTCCGATGATACTTCTTTGCGACCTGTAATATGAAAAGCGAATTGGCGACTACCGTTTGACGATGTTTAACTAGACCTGTTTTACCCCTTATTATTTCTCAATTTCTTCTCTCAAATCTTCACTGGCTCTGGACTCAAGTTGGTGATTCCTTTGGGTTGGTCTTCCAATCGCTACCGGACTGCGAGATGGGGAAGACGTCGCATCACGACTCAGGAGTTGTTTATCCTGTTTTGTCTGTGGCTGGATGGCAATTTCATGGCGTTACGGCTGCATCATTCGAAAAAGGGGCGGATATTGCTTTTATTCCATTTTCTTTCTTTTTTCCTTCCTTGTTCTATTCCCACGGGTCATCTGGACTCGTCAAAAATGGAAATTCGCGATAGGTTGCTATGGTACCATTTGCCGAATGAATTAACGAACACCTTGTACATACATATCCATGAACTCGATATGGTCCAATTCTCTATTGCATAACATCCACGTATATACATCCCAACCCGTCTTTACCCAGATACAAGCACTCACAGGTCCGCCTGCTCCGGGACCGGACTCTTCAACTTGCCTGTCTCCAGCGCCAACCGGACATTTTCAATCGCCCATTCCTCCATGGCAGTTTGGGTCTGCGATAGAAAGAACGCATTAGTCTCGTCTCCTAGCCACCACAGAACATACATATACTTACCTCAACGGTCCAGGTCCCCATATGCGGCACCAGTAGGACATTCGGATTGCGCACCAGACCGGGATGCACAGTGGGCTCGTCCTCGAAGACATCCAACCCTGCCGAATAGACCTTCCCACTATCGAGCGCCTGCACCAGCGCCTCCTCATCCATGACCGCGCCCCTCGCCGTGTTCACCACCACCACACCATCCTTCATCTTGCCAAACTCCGCCGTGCTAATGATATGCCGAGTATGTTTCTGCCAAACCGTCAGCCCACATCACCAAGAAACAAAAACAAAACAAAAGGAAACCACCCACATTCAACGGCAAATTCAAACTAATCACATCACTCTGCCCCAACAACTCCTCAAACGAGACATACGTCGCCCCGTCCGCCAACTCTTCACTCAGCTGTCGTCGGTTATGGTAGACAACCTTCATCCCGAACACCTCCGCCTTCTTCTTCAGGTTCCGGCCGATGCCGCCCATCCCCAGAATACCGAGGACCTTGCCCTGCGGATCGTGGCCCAGGACGGGCGCCGGCTGACCCCGCCATTTGCCTTCCCGGAGGGCATGCATCCCCACGTTGAAGTTCCGCAGCGCGCCCAGGATCAGGAACATGTTGACGTCGGCCGTGGCATCGTCGACGGCGGTGGGGACGTTGGAGACGCGGATTGGAGGGGTGCGGGCGCTGCACGCGTGCGTGTCGACTTGGTCGTAGCCGGCTCCTGGGTGGGGGGTCAATTGTGTTGGTGGTGATCGTGGAGGGGGTGGAGAATAGAATGTACGTACCGCAATGAGCTAGAAATACCAACGAGCTGGGGAGCGCATTGACTAGCTCCTCATCTATTAGACCGGTGATCTTGATGGAGTCGAAGGTGCGGTAGGCGGCGACGACGCCGTCGAGCTTCCCGGAGCGACATTCTTCGAGGAATTCGGTGCGGTTGGTGGCGGTTGGGCGGATGAGGTCGCCGACCGAGGAGAGGGAGGACCAGGTGTTGTGGGCGCTGAGGAAGGGAGGGGGGGTTTGGTTAGTTGGAGGGGGTGTTTTGGAGGGGGGTGGGATTTGCGGTGCGGGGAATGGGAACGGATGTGTGACGTGACGTACTGGACGATGTCGCCCAGCAGGAGGATCTTGGGCGTGGGTTCGGAGCCCATTTTGGTGTGCTTGGGTGGTGGTATGTCGCTTGGGAGGATTGGGGGCTGCAGTCTGGGATCAGAGAGCAGGAAGTATGAATGAGTCAGGAGGGATGGGCGTGGGGGTGGACGCGGAATTGGATGGATGTCCCTCGGGGGGGGCTTTTATAGTAGTCCCTGCGGGTGGTCGGCCACGCGGGGTTGGTTTCCGGCCGAGAGAGGGCGGACAGGCAGCGGGAAGTATATCCGCGATTAGGACAAGAGGCGAGAGAAGAATGAGACGGGTCACGAAAAGATAGAGAAAGGGGAATGAAGAGGACATCGGCATCGGCACAGATCCTGGACCCCCACGTGCCCCGCTCCCGTTATCGCCATGAACCGCTTCGGCTTCATCTCCGGTTGGTGCGCAGCGAGGGGACCGCAGAGGTTCTGGCAGAATGCGCGGCTTTTACAGGTGGATAATTTCGTGGCGAGAGGTGACTCGGGGAGCCATCGCATATCCAATGGCAAGAGGTCAGGCATTTTTTAGAGCGCTGTAAGTAACTGCGTCACGATCATCTGTTTTATACACAATATGCTGGACCTGGAAGTGATTGACTACGCCATCCGCCCGTAGGTACCGGATCATCCCTCGACAAGAACCCGCGTCCAGTCGAACTTTCTCCATCGCTTCTGGAATACAGGCACGCGCCGATCACCACCCCGATTCCAGCGTCCCTGCCGCTTGATCACATCCGGAGCCAGATCCAGCATCCCCCCAATGACTTCCCGAGCAAACAGGTCGCCACGCGGCCACCGGTTTTCATCCTCAACCACATGCCCCAGGCCGCCGTCCAGCTCGAACCACACGTGGAAATAGGGCATCTCCTTGGCGATCGAGCGCCGGAACGCGCTCCGTCCCATACCCTGCTTGGACTTTGCGAGCGAGTCGATCAACTTCCGGTGCTGCGACCACTCTGCGTCCGAAGACAGAATCGCCTCTTTGAAGAAGGCCGGGGATGTCTCCCCAAGGCTGTAGGGCAACGGGACTACCTCCATCGCTGCGTGCCTCTTCCGGTGGGGTTGGGCTGCGTTCTCATAAAAGATGACGTCCCGGCCCTGGTCGTGGTACATCCGCGTCAGACTCTTCATGAAATTCCGGATCTCCTCCCATTCGTCATCATCACACTCCAACAGGTTCGTACGATGCTGGATGGGGACGATGGTGCAACACCCTTCATTCAGCTCGGGCTCTGTGGGGAGGGTGAGATAGACCCGAGTCGCTAGAGACACTACAGGGGCAATCGGGGGGGTGTTCGTGTCCTCATGGTGGCAAAGGGGGCAGTTGTCGAGAATTCGGTTCATCTTCTGCAGCTCGTTGATCGTGACATTCTTGATGTCGATTTCGGATCGGTGCACCCGCCGCGCCAGCTTGGATGCATTGTCGTCCATGTATTCCAGGTCGTTCTATGATACACGTTAGCACGCCCACAGAGCAACCGGACTAAGAGACACACCTCAAATTTGGCATCCTTGGCTATTCTCTCCGCCATTCGTCGCCCGTCGCCTCCAAGTTGTCCCCGGGTTCGTCGTTCCTCCTGGACCATATCCTCGATGGTCATCTCATCGTTCTCCTTCACCTTCCCACGCTCACGACCCCGCCTGTTTTCGACCGCCTTCACCTCATTCCTGTTCCCAGCCAACATCCGGTTCTCCATGACACCGAGCACCACGACATCTGATTCTTTACGGTTCGCCATCGTAGCGGCCGCCGCATTGTAGCGCTGTTCGAGCTCAGCTGCATCCGATGCACCCCTCAGCTTGGCTTTCATCATTTGGGCCTTGAGCCGATTGAGAGCTGTCAAATCGAGGGGTTGAGTAGTACCCTGGGGAGGTTGCGTCTCCATTGGCTTGCCTTGGCCCTGGGCATCGAATTCCCTGCCTGGGCTGCGAACATGCTCATGGGGGTCACGCCGGACGCCTTCCTCCAGTTTCCTTTCCTGGAACAGCTCCCCTGTAGGCTTCTCCTTGCCTACGTAGCCTTCACCATATCGTTCACGCCGATCCAGTTCCGATTCTTCTTCGCGTGCGTCGTCGAATGAGCGGATGTCCCCGAAACGGTTCATGGCAACTTCCTCGACCGACTTTCCGCTTTCTTCTGCTTCTCTGTAGACAGCCTTCAGCCTAGTCATCCTCCACTGGGAACCCGCATCGCCGAATGTGTAGTCAACATCATGCTGCGCTGGCCCCTCCTCAATTTCCTCCAGCACTTTGCCCTCCTTCAAATCGTGTAGATGAGAGTTGAGCTCTTTGCTATGAATTTTCAAGTCGAAATCCGCCTGAAGCATTTTCGGCTTCGGTTCTTCCTCTAGGCGCGTCGTATTACGTCGCTGGACATAGTCGATATCGAGTCCAGATGGCCCCTCCATCCAGGCATCTCTTTTCAGGCGCGTGGGTTCCTCCTGTATGACCTCCTCCACCGGGGCCGGCGCGTCCTTTCCCTCCTCTCTGCTGTCGCGGTGTCGACGCTTGTGCGCATGGTCGCGGCCATCCCCGTGGTCGGACGGGTGACGCGACCGTTTATGGCGGTGTTCATTATCCTCGCTGCGTCGGGACTCGCGGTGTCTGTCGTGTTCACGCTCCCTCGAGTGGTGACGACGGCGGTGCTTCGAGCGCTCTCGGTTGCGGTCGCGGTCGCGGTAACGGTCACTGTCACGGTCTCGGTGGTCCCGGTGACGATGCCTGTGTTTGTCGCTCTTCTCGTGTCTTCGCTCCTGCTCCTCCGCCAGTGATTTCTCAAAATCCTCCAGCGTCATCGTGATGGTTGAAGCTGCCGGGGGAGAAGAAGGAGGTGAAGGAAGGTAGGGAAAAGGCTGCGGAGGGAATGACGTCTGGGCGGTCCGGGTCCAGCCAAACTCCACCGGCAGCCGATCTGCTCATCCCCGCGACAGAAGAATTTCTTCCGACCTCCCCGCCCTGCTCGTTGACAACCACCTCCCCTTTCACCTCCCCCCTGAATCAGCCTTCTCTTTGGGAACAGGACAGCTATCGCCTTCGGAAGTCGTCTTTGATAGCTTAAACTTGGATCCGGATTTCACCATGGCGCAATCACCCGTCGCTGTTGTCTGCGTCGGCATGGCAGGTACGCCGACAAATCCGTCTCGCTATCCCGGTCAGCTCTGTCTGCTTTTACTAACTCATGGCTTGCTACGCTCTAGGCTCCGGAAAGACGACCTTCATGCAGCGAATCAATTCCCACCTTCATTCCAAGAAAACGGTCCCTTATGTGCTCAACCTAGACCCCGCCGTCTATTCAGTCCCCTTCGAGAGCAACATCGATATCCGTGACTCCATCAACTACCGAGAGGTCATGAAGCAGTACAACTTGGGCCCCAACGGTGGTATTCTGACATCTCTGAACCTTTTCGCCACCAAAGTCGACCAGATCATTGCCCTACTGGAAAAGCGCACAGCGCCGAACCCCACCAACCCCTCCGCCCAGCCTGTCGAGCACATCCTTGTCGATACCCCGGGTCAGATTGAAGTGTTCGTATGGAGTGCGTCTGGCAGTATTCTACTCGAAACCCTGGCTTCCTCGTTCCCCACCGTCATCGCCTATGTTATTGATACCCCCCGTACCAGCTCCACGAGCACCTTTATGAGCAACATGCTCTACGCCTGCAGTATTTTGTACAAGACGAAGCTGCCGATGATCCTTGTCTTCAACAAAACCGATGTCCAGGATGCCGAGTTTGCCAAGGAATGGATGTCTGATTTCGATAAGTTCCAGCAGGCTCTACGGGAGGAGGAGGAGAAGGGCGCGTTTGGCACAGAAGGCGGTGCTGGAGGCTTTGGTGCTGGAAGTGGATACATGGGCTCGCTCCTCAACAGTATGAGTTTGATGCTGGAGGAGTTCTACCGGCATTTGAACGTCGTCGGAGTCAGCTCCATGACGGGTGATGGTATTGATGAGTTCTTTGCCGCCGTGGAGGAGAAGCGCCAAGAGTTTGAGCGCGACTACAAGCCTGAGCTGGAGCGCAAGAAGAAGGAGCGCGAAGAGACCAAGTCCGCACAGCGCGAACTGGAGCTGGGCAAGCTGATGAAGGATATGAATGTTTCGGGGCCTAGTCGAAGCAAGAGCGCGGATAACGAAGCCGAGACTGTCAGCGAGGCCGAAGAGGAGGAGGAAGCTTCAGCTGCAGCTGCACGGAGGGGCGAGGAAGAGTCAGATGACGATGATTATGACTCCGATGAAGAAGGATATGCCCCTGCTGGTGACAGCGAAGGGCTCTCGGAACGGTATAAGGATGCGCTTGCAGACCAGCATAGCACCCCCTCCGATGCGGACAACAGCTTCGCAAGATACCTGCGCTCCAGCAACATCAACAAGTGAGGTCGGCATAACTGCATTTCTTCTTTCCACATCGTCTTGGTGTTATGAGGGCGTTAAATTTTGGCTTCTATTTCACTCATGAATAAATGAATAGACAACATTCTGTATCACGCAGTGTGAGGGCGGCGGCAGTAGCGATAGCTGCTTGACTTGAATGTATCCCGCCCCGTAAATTTAGTAGAATTGACTGATGGGAAACTCAGTAAGAAGGAGTAGTAGATACTAGTTTAATGTGCCTGGATGTTCTGCAGCGATGAGTCAGCGGGGCGCTGCGCCGCCGGAATGGAATGACATCACCTCATTGGTAGCTGAGCCAGCAATGACCTCATGGGGATCCTGGCTGTTCCCCGACTTTATAATCTGGCCTCTGCGCAGGGACGATCGCATTCAATTCATCGATGTGTGATACGCAAGGCTCTACACCTACCACAGTACGATCCAAATACGATCAAAGAGGTCTCCGTCATGGATGTCAGTGCCATCTGTTGCAGCAATACGCATTCTATCTTGGAAGAGACTGCCCGGTCTGTTGCTAATGCATCAGACCCATAGGTTTTCTACGCCTACACATACAGCACAGCGGGATGGCTCTCCCTCCAGAGCTTTGCTCTGCTCACAGTCCCAGGGATGATGACAACCATGCTGGAGCAGGAGGCCAGACAACCTTCTTGTGAGCACTCTCCTGGCCATCGAGCCTTGTTGCATGGGAACTACCGCTGATACCGAACCAGCCACTGAAATTTACTTTTCCCGCTGCCTGGGCATGAGCCTTCTCACCATTGCCATCCTGACTGTCATTCTCACGGGCTCTATCCCTTTAACGTCCTCCATTGCCGAGCCAGTCACCACCGATGATTCCGACCCGAAGGCACCTTACGCCGTACCGACGATGATGGTGACAACTATGTTCCACGCTCTCTCCGCGAGCTACGCATATGCTTGGTGGGCGTATAAGGGGCAGGCAGCGTTTGCGATTGGCATGGTGGTCTCGGGCTTCATTGCTTCTGTGGGACTCTGGTGCGCGCTTTTCGCAAGCAGCAATGGAAAAATCAGTCGGAGGACGGGGGCGGATAAAAGGACGGCCGGATTTCCGTTTGCCAATAAGGAAGCTGCGAAGAAGCATGGGGGGAAACGCCTGTAGATTGGCCTCGGGGCGCCGGATGGAGTTCAATGAGATCACCAATTGAGAGTGATATGCATCACAATAGTATACTATCGATACATAGTGAGTCTGACAAAAATAGAAGCTAGCTGCCTAGCTGCAGCAATATCAACCCAATCCTCTTCCTTACCTACCCTCATAACAACCCCTTTCAGTGTCTCCCACATGAATGATGAAGAGACATCCCCCCGGAATCACGGGACCAGGTGCGACAGAAAACCCAGCCAAGACGCGCTTGCAACCTCAACCTCCCGCACACCAATCCTCTTAATCTCCGACTGGTCTGAGATATATTACTACGGTTGCTGCCGCTCTGCCTATCACAAGGATGCAACCGTGGTCTTGCAAGCGGGTCTGTAGCCCCGTCAGGCAGCCTCCATCCCGCCATCACCAGACACGCCAAGGTAGTGGCAGCTCCTGCAGGGGACAAAGACGGGCAGGTGTCATTGCCTATTTTTGCTGCAGAGCACGAGGAGCAGTTGTCAATGATCACCCGGAACTTTACACTCGATCCCGTGATGTCGGACAGGCTCCCAACTTGTCAAGGGTAAGGCATCTATTCCACTTATTAGGTCCCCGTCTCCCGATGCCATGCGTTAGCCTCTTGCATGCCTATAGTGGTAACTAGGCCCCGAATGATCCTGCACCTACCAAGATCTGTCTACACGGCTTTCCTGAACCATTGCGGCTGAGGTACTTCTTCAAACACTCCTCACTATGCCCTTGGCTAGGCAATCCCCACACCCACCCACTTGCCACGATGACAAGGACGGCGTGATATGGTCTGGCGACCTCCCCGGGCACATGCGTGTGCATAAAGAAGTTTGGTGGTACCGAAACTTAATCATTCCCTGGATGTGATTAAAACGTTCATCACAAGGACTCCAACTATACTCACCTGCTGGAGCAAAAATAACAAGCTTTCCATGTCAAAAAGCATGAAAAAGATTTAAATTCTTGCGATGCTCAGCTTGTCGTACAACTCTGGGTACCGACAGGGTCCAACTCATGTCCTCATGCCGTGCTTCCAAGATACCGAATGTCTCTCATCCCCTTCCAATCATCCACGAAATATAGTCAGATATAGCTGGCTTACACATGAACTAATGTTTCGAGAGGATGTCAAGTACACAATGACCCACTAGATGTCTTAAGACAAGTTATCCAGCATTTCCGCCTCCCCAGGGCTGGTTGCGTGACATCAATTTCTCCGATAGATTGTTTGGACTTGAATTGCCGATATCTCCGGGCCTCAGAATATGCCGTCTTGAGTGAAACGATGAGATTCATTAGGTATACTTCTAAAGATACAACTGTTTGAAACTGGGAAATATCCGCAGTTAAATGCGGGCTACTACATATATTCCTCAGTAGAAGGAATGTCTCGTCATTTTGAGCTTGGACAGACGTTGCAACCATCATCCCTGCATCTTTATTTGCAATCCGTTGGTGCATGGTGTTTTGTTTGGGTCACAATCAATTCGTCTGGAAATGCAATGTCACCCTTTGGGCTTAAAACACCCTTTGGTGCCTCCTGACCTTGACCCTTCCTCTATGAAGGCTAAGCGGCATTGCCCATTACTGATCCAGTGTGCTAGAGAGGGAGAGATACACTCCCTCAACAGGTTATAAAAGATCTATACCCCATTGCAGGCTTCTCCCCCCTATCTTGCTCGACATACTTGCCCTCATCATTCTTTGTTCTTCTACGGTTCCGCTTTTCCAAATGACTTTCTTCCAACGTGCTCTACTATTTTTCGCAGCCTTCTTGCCTGCAGCCTTAGGAACGCCAGTTCCGAGGCCTCGCCAGACCATCGATATCATCCCGGGAAAATACATCGTTGCCTTCAAGCCGGGAGTGGATGAGGCTACAATAGAATCCCATACGGAGTGGACAACACTCCTTCACAAGCGCAGCCTAGAAAGCCGCAACATCACCGATACTGATCTCCCTGTCGGAATTGAGAGAACCTACAAGATCAACAAGTTTGCTGGATATGCAGGCTCCTTTGATGAGGCCACCATCGAGGAGATCCGCAAGAATCGAGACGTTCGTACGAACCCCCGTTGCTTATATCACGTCTAATGAGAGAGATATATAGGTAGCCTATGTGGAGGAGGACCAGGTCTGGTATCTCGATGAGCTGGTTACAGAGACGCGAGCTCCATGGGGCCTTGGCAGCATTTCTCACAAAGGAGCCGCGAGTACCGACTATGTCTATGATGACAGCGCTGGCGAAGGTAGCTACGCGTATGTCGTAGACACCGGCATCTATTCCGCTCATCAAGAATTTGAGGGGCGTGCAGTCCTGGCGTACAATGCCGCAGGTGGTCAGCATGTCGATGGCGTCGGACACGGCACGCACGTCGCTGGGACTATCGGCGGCAAGACTTATGGTGTTTCTAAGAAAGCAACTCTCTTGTCGGTGAAAGTCTTTGTGGGCGAATCTAGTTCGACGTCTGTTATCCTCGACGGATTCAATTGGGCTGCCAACGATATTGTGAGCAAGAACCGTACCAGCAAGTCTGCTATCAATATGAGTCTGGGTATATGCCACTGCTCCAGTTTTAACGCCTGATTGCTGACGCGGACTTAGGTGGGGGGTATTCCCGTACTTTCAATAACGCAGTTGAAAATGCTTTTGACATGGGTGTTCTCTCTGTCGTCGCAGCTGGGAATGAAAATGCAGGTATCCCCAATTTACCGCATCTCAAGGGTCATTTTCACTAACACTCTGCCAGAGAGATGCTTCACATACAAGCCCGGCTTCCGCACCGGACGCTGTCACTGTGGCTGCCATGAACAGGAGCAATGCCCGAGCTAACTTTTCAAATTATGGTCCCGTTGTTGACATCTTCGCCCCTGGCGAGAACGTCCTATCTGCTTGGATTGGATCCACTTCAGCTACAAACACCATCTCTGGGACATCGATGTCGACACCTCATATTACCGGGCTGGTCATTTACCTGATGACTTTGGAGGAGCTGTCCACCCCGGGCGCCGCGACTGCTCGGCTGAAGGCACTAGCCACGCGAAACGTTGTCACCAATGCATCTGGTAGCCCTAATCTTCTGGCCTATAACGGTAATGGTCGCCAGGAAAGCAACAAGGGAGATGATGATGAAGAGAGTGCCTGAGGAAGCTGCGTAAGGCATCTAGGCGATACAGATGGGCTACAATTGGTGATAAACAGTTAGGTCTGATATCAATGAAATCAATGCCCGAGAGTCATGGCTCTTCAGCCTGTAGATCTACAAATCCAATGCCAATCCTGTTGCATCTGGGATGCTTTGGACACGGGCTTCGGTTTCCTACAGACTGGACCCCATCTGAAACAAGCACTGACTGGGCCTATGAGTATCCTGCACATGCAAAAGCCTCTCCCGTTTACCTTCCGACGTGGTACCGGACTGGATGTGGGAGGAATGATCACGGAGAACTGCACCAGACGGACAATGTGATTGCTCAAGCTGGAAACAGGATGAGCCAAGGGCAGGAACTGCCTGATCGGGCCAGCTTTGTGGCAGCCATCATCCACACTCGATGCATCGCCACCGCAGATCCTGGAGTTCCACTGAATCTAGAGTGCGAGAATTCGCTACGTATCCCGGGAGAACCAGCCCCATAATATAATGAACCGGCCTCTGTGCAACATGGATACATACCGACCCCATCGGCCAGGTCCTCTTGCTGTGAAGCCGCGGCCCTACATCCGACCTTGTGCTTCATGAAGCCAGTATACAGCGTGCAGCTCCTCCAAGTCCTCCTATATAGCTACAGCTTCTGTTTAGCCATGTCTAGTGCCCATTATACCCTACTCCGCCCCTCTCATGATGAAGGCCACCGCCACGATCATCAAGTCCCCGGAAGAGAGCGAGAAGGATGTCCTTCTGGCGCTTCTGCCGGAGTATGGACTCAAGCTGGCGCCGGATGGACTGCACATCCAATGGGCCATGGGGAACGGTCGTCACCCGAGAAACTGGAGATTGGGGCGGAAGGTATACAACACCGCGCTGATTGTGTTTATGGAGTTCTTCACGTAGGTACCAGCCCCAAGCCACGGAGTGGGAAAAAATTGACGATCTTCTAGGACTGCAATCAGCACTGCCGGGGTACGTGACAAGACAGGCCTGGTTCCGATGATCCTGCTAAACCATCCATCCATGCAGTCAACGGCGGCCAACAATGCAGTCCATGAATTCCACATCCAAAAAGAACTCTCCATCTTTTGTTTCGTCTCAGTGTAAGTACCCACCGCTTCGACACAACAGACGCTGATGTCCCTCCCAGATACCTCATCGGCCAAGCCATCGGGGGCGTCATCTTCCCGCCATACTCCGAGGTCTTCGGACGCAAGAAGCTGTACGTGGCCAGCTCGGCTCTGTACAGCCTCGCCTGCATTGTAATCGCATCCGTGCCCTCCCTAGCCGGGGTGGTCGTGGGCCGGTTCGTGTGCGGGTTTCTGTCTGCCATCCCCACGACCGTCGTGGTAGGCAGCATCGAAGACATCTTCAACTCCCGCGAGCGGGTATGGGTGATATGCATTTGGACGATGTTTGCCAATCTGGGCCTGGTCGTAGGACCCATTCTGAGCACCTTCGTCGTCGCCGACTCCAACTGGTACACCCCCTCGTCCCACCATCCAACACCCCACTAACAACACCAGGCGATGGCTCTTCTACCTAGCAGCAATTGTAACCGGCATCCTCACTCTCCTCCTGCTCACCCTCCACGAATCTCGCCCATCCCTTCTCCTCGCCCAAGAAGTCGCAACCCTACGCAAGGTCACCAAGATCAACACCCTAGAAGGCCTCAACCCGGACAAAGCCCCCGACCTGCGGACCTTCGTGCGCATCGCGCTCTTCCGGCCCATCCGACTCCTCTTCACAGAGCTAATCGTCTGCACCGTGTCCATCGTCAGCGCCATCGCCATCGCCCTCGTCTACCTATTCACCGAAGCCCTGCCCCCAATCTACGAATCCTTCGGCTTCACCCCCAAGCAAGCCTGTCTCCCCTTCATCGCCATCGGCCTCGGCCTCACCCTAGGCCTGCTAACCCGCTGCCTGGACCTACGCATCATCGCCCACCACCGCCACCACGGCCGCCCGCTCCTCCCAGAGGACAAACTCACCGGGTTCTGGATCGGCGCGCCCATCCTCGCCGGCGCATTGTGGCTCTTCGCCTGGACCATCCCCCCGGCCGTGCCCAACATCTCCTGGCTGGTCTCCGTCGTCGCCCTCGTGCTGACCGGCTACAGTCTCAACGAGATCGACTACGTGCTCGGCGGCTATCTCACCGATAGTTACCTCAGCTATGCGGCGAGCGGACTGGCCGCCTTGAGTCTGGTGCGCGCTTTGCTCTCCGCCGCACTCCCGCTCATTTCTGCACCGATGCTGGACCGTCTGGGTGCGAACTTTGCTATATCCGTCCTGGCTGCCATCGCGACGGTGTTTTGTGTCGTGCCGCCGCTGTTCTCGCGGTTCGGTCGCAGAATGCGTGCTCGGAGTGCCTTTGCCAGGTTTAGTTTGACCATGTATAGGGAACATAGTATTGATGAGGAGGGGTATTAGATTCTGTGGTGGTTGTGGTGGTGGGCAGTGGGAAGTATGGTGGTGGTGGTGGTGATGATGATAGTGGTAAAAGTTAGGGCTGAGTTTTTGTTTTGTTTTTTTTTTTTGGTTTTTTCCTTCCTTTTTTCCATCGAAGATTGACACCGAAAACAACCAACTACATCCAATACATAGAGAGACAGTGAGACACACACACAGAGAGAGGGGGGGGGAGAGAAAGAGAGAAAGAGAGAAAGAGAGAAAGAGCGCACAGGCACACGCCCATGTCTAATATTAAGTCCTAAGTACTTTTCCGACCCTCTTCCCGATCCAGCCCACCAGCAACACAATGAATTAGTATATACAAGAATGAAAGCCAGACAAGACCCGCTCCATCGCGATCAAATCTTACTACTCCCTCACGACGAGGCCATAAAACGTTACCCCAAAGAAGACCACCGATCCCCAGCCCAAAGCCCTAACCGCCATCTCGGGACCCCCGCCCAACAACCCGGTGGCGATCCGTCCCACCACGCCTCCGACCACCCCCATCCAGACCACAAAGAACCCCAACTCCCTCATCCGCTTCCTCATCCTCCCTTCCCGCGCCCGCTTGCTCGCGGGGTTCCCACCCTTGACTGCTCCAGATAGTCCCGGACCCGGACCCGGACCCTGTGCCTCGCCCTGCGCCCTCATCGCCGTGCCCCATCCACCCTCGAACACGGTCGCCAGACTCCACGCATGCACCATCGGCAACGGCACGTTGTAGAAGATCATCGCGGGCAGAACCCATCCGAAGCTTTGGCTCCCGCGGTCCGGGTTGCGCGATACGTTGTAGATGATCGTGTACAGCACGCGCAGGAATAGATCCGTCCAGGAGAAATACGCCATGCTGGTCCCGGTCACGTAGTAGTAGAGGATGTAGAATAGACCGAGCAAGGGGCCGATTTCGCGTTTGATGGCTGCCCAGAAGAAGAGCGGGGAGTTGAGCGTGTAGATGTGTGGGTTTTGGAATGATTCGATGTGTCCGGCGCGGCTCCAGCGGACCTAGTTAGGGAGGGAGGGAGGATGGGAGGGGTAGAAGGTGGTAAAGTAAATGGAGTTGGGAATGGAGATTGGAGGCGTACCTGTTGGAGGATCCATTTCGAGAGCGTGGT